>JAFMOC010000036.1:1065000-1075000 GCA_019802505.1 Corydoras sp. C115 | reverse complement strand
TCTCTATATATTTTATAAACTGCATTCTGTAATTTGGCCACTAGTATTTCATTGTTAGACACACCAGGAAACAAACGTTTACTATATAATAATAAAAAGTAAAAAACGTTGCAAAAATCCAGTTTAGTACCGTTTTTGTTTTCAATAAACGCATTTATGATTCAAACCTTGTGTTTTATTAAAGTTTGTAACCATTTTAAAAATGCAATAAGACACTCGAGGTTGTGCATTTATTCATTTATTCAGGAGAACGTGCTCACCACTAAGCCACCCTGGTTGTGTATTATTGTGAATAAATCAGGGGAAAGAGACGTAAGCACAAGCATTTCAAATTGATGGTCGGGGGTCACAGGGATGACCATGATACAGCCCTCTGTAGAAATGAGGGTTAAGGGTCTTGCTCAAGGACCCAACATGGACACGTGGAATTGAAAAAATATATATAATAATAATAATAATAATAATAATAATACATGTTTGGCTTACTAGGCAAATCGGAATGTTATTTAGAAAAAAGGACTGAGTGTAATAATAATAATAATAATACATTTTATTTCATAGGCGCCTTTCTGACACTCAAGGACACCTTACAGTTTACAATAGGTATTAAAAGATAAATTATGACAACATTAAAACAAGTAAAGTTAACGAAAGAAGACAGAATAAAACAATCATAGGGCATATGCAATTTTAAAAAGATGGGTTTTTAGTGAGGACATGAATAGTGACGGTGAGGCTATGGACGGTGAGTGTAGAAATAAACAAAAAAAAAAAAAAAAAAGAATAAATATTAACAAAAGCTGGAAGTGTGAGCATGTAGTACCTGCTGCACCGGCTGCTGGATGTACCCTTGCTGCTGCATACCGGGAGTCGGGGGAGGATACGTGGGTACGGCTCCAGACTGAGCAGGCAGCCCGGACTGCAGCACATACCCGGTGGGTGCTGGGTTCTGCACCACCATGGAGTGAGTGAAGACACCCGTTTGCGGGTCCGGCACCTCACCTGATGCTAGAGTTAACTGACTAAACTGATTGTTCAGACCGTCCTGCTGCAACACACAGAGAGCCACATGTTAGAATGCTCATAACAAAAGAACAAAAAACATCCTGTGCACTAACACCGAGTTCAGTAAGAACATCTAGAGTGTAAAGACACAACCACAGAGAACAACGACCGGCACTTGTGCTCTGATACAGATATGCAAAGCTTAAAAAAAGTGCTGTATCAGCGACAAGTTACATCCAAAGAGTCAAGGGCTGGGGGATCATTCCAAAAATTTTAACATCATTTAAAAGTTGATTCTTTTCAATAATTTCAATCTATGAGGTATTCTTTGTTGTTGGGTCTGGTGCCCATCATTGTTCTCTTGAGAACACCTCATAGATCATAAATAGGGTTTAGATCTGGCGAGTTGGTTGGTAAGTTGAGCACTGGTGTCATGGGCATCAAACCAGGTCTTGGTGCTTCTGGCGGCATGGGAAGATGAAATGTGTTTCTCCATACAGATCCTCAGCAGAAGGAATAATGAAGTCCTCTAGAACATTCTGCTAGACTGTTACACTGAGCTTGGATTTAAGAAAGCAGAGTTTCCAACACCTGCACCGCACATTGCACCCCAACATGACTGACTGGAGATTTCACACTGGACCTCAAGCAGTTTGGATTCTGTTCCTCACCTCTACTGTTTAGTAGATGATTAGTGTCTCACTCTGTTTAAAACATTCATGTTCTGCTAAATTTGGGCTGATTTCCCCACAGTATTCAAATTTTTTGATTGTGAATTCCTGTTTTCGTGGGTTTTATGAGCTGGAAGCCCAAATTATGTAAAAATAAACAAAAAAAAATCATTTAAATTGTGGGCCCCGAAACTACAACCTATGACAGTGGAACATTTGGAATGGAATTATGGAAGTGAATCCACATTTTTTTTTTTGGTGAAAGGTCTATGTGGCATGTTACATTTCTCGTTTATGTTAAGGTATCGTTTTTTTTTTTTTTTTTTTTAGAAGGTAAGGTGCGACTTGGCTTTTCCCTTTACCACATACGGTGTACTAGTATGATGCATGTTAAGTAATTATTAAAAACGGGTAGTTCTGGTCCTTAAATCGGATTGGCTGAGCCGTTTGTATGGCTGTGACGTTACTGACAATAACACACACCTCTGACCGCTTCACATTCGTATTAATGCATGGTATACAATACACTGTTTTAAAATCCTAAAAAACTGATTAATGTAAACAGCGAGCCGATTCTCAATGAGCACTAAACCTGTTCCTGCTGTTTTTTGCATTCTGTAATATGACCACTAGAAGGCAGATAGTTGATTGCTAGAGAAACTGGAAACCTGTTACTCAGCGATCAGTGTTCACCGGACAAGAAAATGTCACAGAAGACCAGATTATTAGGGGTGTCTTCAACTAAGGATTTTCATAGTCGAATCTGATTCATCAGATTTTCCCTATAGTCGACTGATAGTCGAATCAGTTAAAATTTCACCACAAGATGGCGTTATAAGCGTGTTTTTTTAAAAAGATTTTTTAAAATATTTTTTTTATTTTTTCTAGAGCACCGTAAATGGGGTTCTGGACTTTTTTCCACTTCAAAGGAAAAACCTAAAACACTCAGATCAATGAGTAAACATGGTAGGTTGGCTTTATTTAGCTTTTATTTATTTATTTACTGAAAACGGAGAGAACGTCGTTAACAGAAAAAGTCAGCCATGGGCACCCCCATGTGGTCAAAATGGTACATTCGACTATGAGGTTCATAGTCGACTACGGTTCTCCGAATCGAATCGTCGAATCAGCGAATATTGCAGCTCACCCCTACAGATTATTAAAGATTTCGCGTGAAAATCACATTTAGGAATTAAACCTCATGATAGTGGGTTTGTAATTTTATACAAGTAATTGCACACTTCAAGTTGCGCACTATTGTGAATAAACCACGGGCAAGAGCTAAAGGAAGCAAAAAACTGGGAATGTCACGGAGGTCAAACCAACCGACAACAAATCAATGGTTGGAAATAAAAGCAATGCAGTTGTATTGCACGCATGGCACACAGTGCACACCATACACACCTCTGCATTGATTTTCGTGGCAGCGAAGTGAATGAAGGGATGATGCCCAGAAGGGGAGGAGGAACCAAATGTGGGGAAGGAAATTTATAAAGTGATTTATTTTGTCTACAGTGCTTACACACAGAGGAATATTTCTCCGCATTGAACCCATCTGTGAATGAAGTGAGCACATGTGCCTGGAGCAGTGGGCAATTAGGGTTAGGTGCCTTGCTCAGCCGTAGTACTTGGTGGGCCCAAGATGTGAACCCCAATGCTGGTTCTTTACGTACAAACATACAACTGCTACTGATATTTTGGTCACCAAAGGGGTTGCAATGTTGGTTCCTTAACCACTCGCCTACATCTGCCCCAATTGACACAGCTGCAAGAGGTTCTGCTAATGGTCTGTGTGCAGGTTTTTGAGAAACAGGGAGATGAGGCATGCGGCAGTATTAGGAACAGGACAACGTCCACCAGCCAGCATGTTGTAGGAGTAATGAGCTAGAAAATAGCCTTCCCGGTGTATAAAGAATCCTGTCTTCAATCCTCACTGTATACACCGTCCACTTATTAACACTTCTTATTAACCTCATGGAATAGCCTTCCAGTTACTGTTCGCAAATCAGAACAACAATTAATTTTTAAAAGTCGATTAAAAACACATTTATTTATTTAATTCTCTGTAGATAAAGGTGTAGATTTAAGGTTTGAGGGTTGGTGATCTGGGATCAGTCTGTGCTGGCATTTCACCTCTTCATCCAGCTCATCATTAGTAGAGGGTGTGGCACTGAAATGATGCTGTTCAGGGAGCCCTCTCAACTAAGTACCCTGCAGTATCTGCCCCTTTAGTTCTGCCCTTTAGTCACATTATGCACTGTGTCAATCAAACTCAATCAAACTTTATAAGCTCTAATTGCTTTTCTTTTGAGATGTTGCCAGTTTTCTGGAGGTGTTGTCAGCTCTTCATCCATGGTTCTGCTGAAGCACTGCGGTTATGACTAATATTGGATGGAACATGGATTCTTATTGGACTGGCAGTCCTGCAGGACGCCCTCAATTAACTTTTTATAGTTTTTCAATTGTTAAATACGGGTCACCTGATCACCACACAATCTGTACATTAGTGTCCTACACTGTTGATGCTGCACGACCGCTCAAGGAGGATGAGTCCCCACTGAGCCTTGGTCCTCCCACGGTTTCTTTATTAAAATAACATAACAGGTGTTTTTTTCTTGCCACTGTTGCTTCTGCTTGCTCTTTGGGGGTTTAAAGGCTTAGAACACTGTAAAGTTGCTTTGTAACAATGTACTATTGTAGAAAGCTCTCTATAAATAAATTACTTGAACTTGAACAAGGGGAGTCAAAGGGCCATACAACACCCAGGAGTGCATTATTTGGCTTTAAGTCTGAATTGTTTGAAATCTCCAGCATGGATATTGTACAAGTTTGTTGGATTGATGTTGATGGCTACTAAAAGTCTTAAGATTTAAAAAAAAAAATGCTTCATTTCATTTTTTTTTGGTGTAGCAGGTGAAGAATCAAGACTGCCTCCACATGTCGAGTTGCAAAGCTCTATTCTGCGAAAAAGCAGAAGTCTTCAGTGGATTTAGTCATCATCATCCAGAATAAGATAATGAGACCATTCCTGTTCAAACGATAAGCAAAGGTGAAGTTCAGCTTTGTCGGCTTACAGGCAGAAGGCTGGAGAACATTAGGGCGGTCATTCCTCCCTAATGATGATCCCATTATCCGGCGTGATTGGCTCATAACTGAAGAAACAGCGCCGACCCGTTTTCCTCAGTAAATCGAATCGGAATTGGAAAATGTGTGCAGTAATCCCATTCAACGGCACTTATACTGAGGATCAGGCTTTCAAGGTTTGAAAAATTGCTTTTCCATGATCTATCAAAAGCCTAATGGATTGGGATCGAGTGAGATTTTATGCGCGCAAACACACACACAGTATGAGTCAAAAGTTTGAACACACATCCTCTTTGTTCCACTTACTGTAATGATGGACTGTAGTCCATCTGTTTGTGTTCTACAGTACATACTGTGTACGTCCCCTTTACTCGGTTCTAATGCTCAGGACCCCAATAGTAGCACCACAGACCAGGGATTATTTGGTTGGTGAATTAGTCCTATCCCAGCAGTGTCACTGAGGTGTTTAAATGAACCTACACTAAAACCCCCTCACCACATCAGCAGTACTGCCATATACATATACCAAATACAATCCACCACTCAAATTAGACCTGTTCTGATGATCCTGACCAATAGAGAACAGAGAACGAACAGAAAACAGATGGACTACAGGCTGTAATTGTAAAACTACAAAGTCCATTTACATGGTAAGTGGAGGAAATGAAGAGCGGAGCTAGAAGCGGACGTGTCCAAACTTTTGATTGAATATTAGCAGACTGGAGTGATGACCAATATTTAATGCTGCCACTTAATCTCATAATTAAAAAAAGCCGTCATTTAATATTTATGACAATTTATGTCTTAATACAAAGAAATTCATAAATTGGACCTGAGGCCCATCACGTGGGTGTGGTAGCTCAGTGGTTAGGGTGTTGGGCTATCAATCTGAAGGTTGGGGGTTCAAATCCCAGGTCTGCTGAAGTTACCAACGTGGGTCCTTGAGCAAGACCCTTAAACCTCGTTGGTTCAGGGATGCTGTATGTAACCCTGGGTGACCCCATACATTAAGTTGGGATAATTGTAAGTCACTTTGGATAAAAGCATCTGCGAAATGAGCCAATATGATGCAAATGAGAATCACGTGCATGGTAGTTCGATATCACAACAAGGCTTTAGTCAGGTTGTTGGAAGGCTTTTTGGAATTATAAGTTTGAGGTTCGGTTCTTTTTTTCTAGCAAAACAGCTGACTCAGCATGGCAAAAACTCAAGGTTTCCCCAAAAATTGGAAGTAGCTTTATAGAGTTTGAAAGTTTGGGGTCAATCAAAGAAAACACCACGGACCACATATTTGGGTATACCTGCTGTACAGTCCATTTGTATGTAATGTCATGAATCATGATGGCCTATTCTTCGAGATTATTTGCTTACATCTACATATAAAATTAACAACAAAAATCCCACTCACTCATCTACAGAGTAGCTTGTGGGTTGACCCTCTGTCCACACATCTGTCCATCCCATTATTCCCCCTAAAGCAACCGTATCCAGATAACGAGGGTTAAGGGTCTAGCGCAAGGATCCACGTTGTTAACATCAGTAGACCTGGTATTTGAACCCCCAACCCTCAGATTGACAGCCCAACACCGTAACCACTGAGCTACCACACCCACGTAATGGGCCTCAGGTCCAATTTATGAATTTATTTGCCTGTATCCAACCGTATCCAGATATCCATGTGTACTTTACCTATTGACTCACCCACCCCCTTTAACTCCTAAGTAAGAACCCAGAGAGTCACACCACTGTATCAGTTATGAGAACCGGGATAAGCCTCAGTACGGCATGCAACCCTGATCAACATCTAATCATTTCTGCGACTTTTGCAGTGGAAGTGGAAATGAGCCGATCGTAGGCGGCCTCGCTTCATTTCTCCTCGGCCCGCGAGTCCGTCTGATCTTTGTTCCTAAGCGAGGACGCTCCGAGAGACATCGGGATGTTTAATTTAAATGCACGAAGCGCCATTAAAGACAACGAGTTCGATTCGAATATTAACGAGCTGTAACGGAACTTTGCTCTTAACTACGGATGTGTTTCAAACCGTCATCGAGGGATACGGCGGGCGGGTGGAAACACAGAGCTGGAAGTGTATTATATTATTCTACCATCTGCTACACAGTGCACTACATATTTTACATTTTTTAATGCACATTTTATTATGAAAGCTTGTATAATACCTATTATAATACCTATAACTAAAGGCATACACGTCGCGGTAAGTCTTTTAGCGCGCGCGCTGAGCACCGTCAACGGATCAGTGAAATTCTCTGACTGTGTGAACCGCGGCGCGCTGACGCTGCGAGGCTGAAAAGCATGCGAAAAAATCGAGGTGCAAAGCACAACGGAATTATTATTGTGTTTTCAATATTACTAAATTAAAGTGCAGACACGAATTCTAAATATAACCTCAGGTACATCTATATGTACTATTTATTATTGGTAAGGAAGAGATGCATACATATGTATCAGTATGTTTTATTAAAAAAAATGTATGTACACGCAAAAAACGTATATACACTATAAAAAACAAGCATGCGAAATAAAATCAAGGTGCAACTGAATTATTGTGTTTTCAATATAAACTAAAATAAAGTACGACTTCTAAAAATAAACTTAGGTACGTCCGTATGTATGTATGTCTACATTTAGGAGTAAAAACACAGTTTGCAGTAAAATTAGTTTGAGGACTCTGTCTGAATATCTTGATATCTGTTTCATTTTATTTGTAGTCACTGAAAGTATGTTCGATTTCACTGAACTTTCATTGCAGAATGTCTGTTACTGCATTGCATTAGGCTGAATTTCAGGGAATTTACCTTTGAATTCAGTTTTTACGTAGCGTTTCACCTGTAAGGCAGAGGGGTGGATGGGCTTTGGGTCGTTATGCATATGAATAGCTGCCTGATGACCCCTTAATGGTTCAAAAAAAGGGGGGCTGTTGTCCTCAGAATTTCAAGAGTCCAGGAAGACCAGTGTTAACAGATACTACACACATGCCACTTGACTTTCACTCACTATACCACTTCACTTTTACTTCATTGTGTATCTTTAGTACTTTCAGTTTAATTTTACTGCGCTTATTGTTAATTTTTAATTTTTTTTATTTCCCCTTTTGTGTGTGTGTATATATATATATATATATATATATATATATATATATATATATATATATATATATATATATATATATATATATATATATCTGTGTGTGTGCTAGAGAAATACACACACATACACATTATACAGTATACACACACATACACATACACACACACAAAGTATTAATCCATCCATTATCTTCCGCTTTATCCTCTAATATGGTCGTGGGGGGGGGGGTTCCCCATGCCCATCCAGCAGAGAACGTCTTGGGCGATGGGCAGATACACCCAGGACAGTGCGCCAATCTATCGCTGGGCACACACTCACTCACTAAAACACTCTCTATATGGGGCAATTTGGAGAACTCAATTGACTTGATCCATGTTTTTGGACTGTGGAAGGAAACCGGAGAACCCAGGGGAACCCACGTGGACACGGGAAGAACATGGAAACTTCACCCAGATGGGGATTCGAACTGTGAATCCCTAGGTTACGACAGAATACCTAAAGTATTCTGAATCATTGTGGAGGACATGAGGGGAGAAAATGGACAGCGGGGACACAATGTAACGGACAGATCCTGAGTACGAGAGAGAGACAGAGAGAGAGAGAGAAAGGAAGGGAGAGAGAGCTGTACCACAGTGTAGTGTTGGTTTAGAGGAACAGGCAGGAGCGGAGGAGGATAAGAGATCGTTGAGTACTGCACACACTGACCACAATGCTGCAGGAAAGAAACAGAGAGAGAGAGAGAGAAACAGAGAGAGAGAGAGAGAGAAAAAAAAGAATGGAAACAGAGGACAGAAGAAACTATCTTAAGTCTGAAGAAGTATAAAGACAAGAAGACATGAACAAGTGAAGATGTGCGGGGTCACATGACCACCTCCTGCAAAACGACCGTGTAATACAGAGTGACTTTCATCATTTCGGTATTTAAGCCGGACTAAACAGCTCACGCCACTCATCTCTATTAAGAATGTTTAGAAGGTAACCTGGGTCATGACGTGATTGGCCGGCTGGTGTGGAGCGGGTTGAGCAGGAGGAGGACCCATCGGTTGTGCCCCCCTCCTCTGTTGCGGCATTATGGAGGGATTGTAGACCATGGCACTTCCGTCAGGACTGGCAAACGGCGGACCTGTTCATAGAGAACATGCTCATTAGTGGCTGCACACCGTGCTGAAGCTCAAACATAGTATTATTAGCAGTACAGCAGAAATGACGATCAGGCAGAGTAGTGAGTACTGTTAGCAGGAAGAAGTCTTCAAGCGACAGAAGCAAAAGGACAGAGGGATACAGCAATTGCAGTAAGATTAGTCCGGGTCCACTACCAAGAAATGTTCCAAAAATCCCGCTGCTGTTATAGAAACTGTACGGCCTGATCACCTCCAACCATCCCACCCGCAACCGACAGCATGCCGTTCAATTCATTTCATTGTGTAAGAGCAAGCAAATACCAAACCTGTTGGTGTATAAACAAGTCATATCCAGATCTATAGTTTTGATTGAAATTGTGCTAATTTTATAGTTTAGACCCTAATCCTAAACTCCACCTACAATAACAGACAGACACTTTACCTCACTGACACTTTCCGGTTACCCCATCTCACACTGCTGTTATATATTACCACTAGCTATATGTGTGTGTGTGTATATATATATATATATATATATATATATATATATATTTTTTTTTTTTTTTTTTTTTTTTTTTTTCCCTCTTTTTTTAGGGGTGTCTTCAACTAAGGATTTTCATAGTCGAATCTGATTCGTCAGATTTTCCCTATAGTCGACTGATAGTCGAATCAGTTAAAATTTCACCACAAGATAGTGCTATAAGCGTGGTTTTTAAAAAATATATTTTTTTATATTTTACTTGTTTTTCTGCTCATTTGGAATGTGCAACTAACTGCAGGGGGAGCTTTATTAATGTGTAGCCTATTGTTAAAGCGCGCAGATCATTAAAAAAAAAAAAAAATTAACAGAAATTAGGATGATTTTATTTGACAAAAGGCTATATATATATAACGAAAACAAAGACATTTCATGCAAAAACTAATGCTTAGCAGAAGCCATGGGCACCCCCATGTGGTCAAAATGGTACATTCGACTATGAGGTTCATAGTCGACTACGGTTATCCGAATCG
>JAFMOC010000036.1:957500-1055000 GCA_019802505.1 Corydoras sp. C115 | reverse complement strand
AAGAAAGGTCTGATCTGAAGAAGGAAGTCGTTTTAATAACCTGATGAGAGTTTAAGATGGGAGTCAATTATGAAACCAAGCTTATGGATCAAGTCGGTTTGTGGAGCCATCAATTTGGAACGTTGGGTCATGATGGACTGAGGTTTTAGCTGGGATTATAAGAAGCTCGGTTTAGATGCCTTCATCCAAACAGATATGTCGGAGAGGCAGGCGGATATCCGATTTGAGTTAGTGGTGTCATCATGGGCAAAAGACAAACGAAGCTGAGTTTCATCAGTATGAATGACAGCTCCCAGCAATGAAAAGAGGAGAGGACTCAGTACAGAGCCATGAGGAACGCCTGTAAATACTTGGTGAGAGTTAGAAATCTTCCAATTATACACTTTGAAGGTCCTTCCTGTTAGATAGGATCGAAAGATCGACCATTGTAATTGAAATCAATCTTAACGGACGGGGTTCTGTAGGTGTGTATTGTTTTCCCTCAATAATTCATCTTTTTGCTCTTGGAGGTTCCACTACAGTAGAGCACTGTAAAGAGCCACTATTACGGTCATTATTCGAGAGATAAGAGCTTCTGAAAATCCAGAGGATGGAGAAAAAAAAAAAAAAACAACACTTCTGAAGAGTCTAAATGGAGCATCAGAATAAGCGCTTTCAAATTCTACTTCATAGCCCGAGTCGTCCGTTAACCTCTGAACGCCGGCTCGGTTCGCCAGTCTAGTGTTTAAAAGCTTAAAATGTCACTGGCTGCACTGAATCACGAGGCAGGAAGTGAGGCGAAAACAGCTAATGACCGCCACTCAGGAAGAAAAAAAAAATGTCATTATGACAAAAATAAGCTTCATTAATGGAGCGCTCTTCATTTCTGTTCTAAAAACCTCGCGGTACTTTGCCTAAGTGGACATTAAAGGTAATGATGGGGATAAACAGATTTGAATATCGCTACGGGTATACACGCAGGCCGGACTAAATCGTCATTAAAAAAAATCCAGCAGTAGTTTCTATTTTAGCCTCAAAATGTTTTACAATGAGCTACACTTACAGAACCATGAGAAAAACATCCATTATAAAACGGGTAGTTCCGGTCATTAAATCTGATTGGCTGAGCCGTTCATCCAGCTGTGACATCATCGACAATAACGTATACCTCTGATCACTTCACATTTCATTTTTACATTTAATTACTTATGTGTGGTATATAATACATTATTTTTTCCCCTGATGTTTTTTTTTATAAACTGTGTTTTGTGATTTTATCATATGTTTATCAATAGAGAAACTTTTATCAATTTTAACAATAGTATTTTATCAACAGAGAAACTGGAAATCTGTTACTCTGGATCAGTGTTCGCTGTAAAAATTCCGGGCCTTAAATCTGATTGGCTGAGCCGATTGTTCAGCCATGACATCATCGACTAAAACCTCTGACCGCTTCACATCCATATTAATAAATGATATACAATACATTATTTTTCCCCCTGATGTTTAAATAACTGTGTTCTGTATTTTGGCCACTACATGGCAGTATTTAATCAATAGAGGAACCGGAAATCTGTTACTCTGGGTCAGTGTTCGCTGTAAAAACCGGACTAGATTACATCATGGAAGACCAGATAATAATCTTGGTTTCATAAACACATTTGTCCAGTCGTGACATCATCGACAATGACACACACCTCTGACCGCTTCACATTTGTATTAATGTGTGAGATACAATACATTATTTTTCCCAGTTTTTTTTCTAGATGTCATTTTTGCATATAATTACTTATGTGTGGTATATAATACATTATTTATCCCCTGATGTTTTTTTTTTATAAACTGCAACCAATTGTTGTGTTCTGTGATTTGGCCACCAGATGGCAGTATTTGATCAATACATAAACCGTAAATCTATTACTCTGGATCAGCGTTCCATTTAAAAGCCGGACTAGATTATGTTGGTAAAAACCAGATTATTACAGATTGTGCTTTTAATAAACACATTTATGAATCAAACCTTGTTTTTTTAATATAGTGTGTTTGTAAGCATTTTATAAAAGCAATAATATCGGTAATTCTGGGCCTTAAATCTGATTGGCTGTGGCATTTGTCCAGCCGTCATCGACTTCGACAATAACAGACATCTCTGACCGCTTCACATTCGTATTAATGTGTGATATACAATACATTATTCTCTGTTTTTTTTTTCTAGATGTTTTTCTGTGATTTGGCCACTAGATGGCAGTTTAAAGCGACCCAGAATCTGGAATTACTCCAGGTCAGTGTTCATTTTAAAAACCAGACTAGCTATTTTGCATGAGGCAGTGATTACATGCGTTGGAACAATACAAAACACTTACATCCTGGTGTTGCCGGTTTTGTTGATGACGACCGATTTCCCACTCGAGTCCACATTGTGTTCCAGGCCAAAATACGCCGCCACTCTGTGCAGCAGCATCCGGTGGTATGATGTCATAGGTGGAAACTTCTTCTTGTGGGACCTGATTCAAAGACAAAGCCCTGTTTAGAAGTATCACTGTAAACAGACATAAGCTTTTTCCTTTTTTTAAATCACAGCAACGTAATACAATGAGAAAACCTGCTGGTTTGAAGTCTCTCAAGCACCTGGTTTAAAGCTCAAGCAGTAAAGCTCTATATTTTAAACAACAGACTAATTCTCATGGCATCCGTTTGCTCATTAATGACACAACACATCAATTCTGGAATGATTTGAAGTGAATAAAACGGGAGTTCTTAGTGGAGCAGGAATTGTAATTAATGAAGTAATTAACAGCAATAGAATTAGAGTAATGACAGTACTACATTTACATTTAGTCATTTAGCAGACGCTTTTATCCAAAGCGACTTACAATCGAGAACACAAGTCAGAAGCCATGGAGAAAACCAACTATACTGTAAATTCATCAAACCTGATTGTTATTCGAAGATGCCCCCCCCCCCCTTTTTTTATTTTTTATAACAGGTATTTGTTAAAGAGATGCGTCTTAAGTAGTTTCTTAAAACTGTTTAGTGATTCTGCCTTACGGACAGAGTTGGGAAGAACGTTCCACCATTTTGCAGTGGTGAACGCCACAGAGTGAGAATTAGCTCCCCGGTGAGGTGGAACCGCCAGGCGGCAATCATCACTGGAGCGAAGTGAACGAGTCGGAGTGTATTTTGAAAAGATAGAGTGAAGGTAGGAGGGGGACTACTGATGCATAATCTAGTTCATGCTGACAGGAGTGCGTATAAGAACCAGGTTGCTGATCTATCACAACAAGGGCTGCAACTAACGATTATTTTGATATTAGTTGATTATTTTTTCGATTCATTGATGAATCAGTTAAAAAAAAAAAATAATAATAATAATAATAAATGTCTTTATTAAATGTCTGGTTTTATTTACAGTACGAGTTTAAGGCATCCAAGTAGCCCAAAGAACAATTAAACACACATCACACACACATTGACACAATATGTAGCACTGTGTGTAACAAAAATACTAAATTACACAAATTTAAGTCGCTCTAATATGTTACCTCATCCCCTTCGAAATGCAATTCATCCCACCTCACTCCTATAGAGGGCAGTGTCTTCACTCATACCGTCAAGAAAATTAAAACGTGAAGCTAATTTATTAATTGTGAACATTGCGTTCAAGCTGTATGTATTTAAACACTGCTTAAGCTAATTAAATGAAAATATACAGTAACACACGTTCTCCATCGCGGTCATTATCCAGTTACCAACCAAAAACAGCATGAAGCGTGCTCTGGTTCTCATAGTGTGAGTGCACCGTTACGATGATTCACTTTAAAAACTAAAGAAACTCGGGATGTTGTAGTGATTTATCTGCTGTTCAGCTCCTTCATCCTCATGGGTGACTCCAACGTGTTTAGTTTCAGGTGGTGGATCATCACCGTGGTGCTCGATGCAGATCAAAATCATTTTTGCTGAGCTCGCATGTTCCACGTTCTTTATTTGTGTGAAGCGTGAAGTGCTCCCGTAGTTTTGATGACGTAAGCTTTTGTTCTGCGTCGGTCATGTTTCATTTGTAGAGTTTATTAAACTTTGTTAAACTTGTCTCGCAGATTCCACCCCCGCTCAGCCTCGTTCCGTTCAACCCGCTCTAAATATTTGTTTTCAGTGCTGTAGGTGACGTAAGCGGTTACAACATTGTGAGTAACGCTGAAATCGTGCGACAACGAATCGATAACGGAATTCATTGTCGACACTTTTCATAATCAATTTAATCGATTTGTATTGATTGAGTGATGCTGATGTGAGTTGGAGAATGTTGTGACGGAAGAAGGAAAACAAAAAAAATGGAACAGTAGAGATATCATTAACTCACTCGTTATTACTGATGAAGTCCAGGATGTCCTGCTCCAGCTTCAACAGCATCATGCGGTCCCTGCAATGACATCAGAGCTCATTATCCTCATGATGCAGGGAACCTAATTCATGCTTAGATTACCTCAAGATTAGATTACTGAATAGATGTTCTAATAAATATTTATATTAGGGGTGAGCTGCAATATTCGCTGATTCGACGATTCGATTCGGAGAACCGTAGTCGACTATGAACCTCATAGTCGAATGTACCATTTTGACCACATGGGGGCGCCCATGGCTGCTGCTAAGCATTAGTTTTTACATGAAACGTCTTTGTTTTCGTTATATATATAGCCTTTTGTCAAATAAAACTCATTGATCTGAGT
The DNA here is from genome assembly GCA_019802505.1 of Corydoras sp. C115. Lineage (NCBI taxonomy): Eukaryota > Metazoa > Chordata > Actinopteri > Siluriformes > Callichthyidae > Corydoras > Corydoras sp. C115. The sequence continues at coordinate 1,050,297 of JAFMOC010000036.1, read as the reverse complement.
GTTTTAGATTTTTCCTTTGAAGTGGAAAAAAGTCCAGAATCCCATTTACGGTGCTCTAGAAAAACAAGTAAAATATAAAAATGTTTTTTTTTTAAAAACCACGCTTATAGCGCCATCTTGTGGTGAAATTTTAACTGATTCGACTATCAGTCGACTATAGGGAAAATCTGACGAATCAGATTCGACTATGAAAATCCTTAGTTGAAGACACCCCTAATTTATATACCATCAGTCCAGCAGTATCAAACTTACACTGGCTACCAGTTACGTTTCACATTGTCTACAACATTTTATTGATAAAATTCTACATCAGGCTCCACAGTATCTCACTGAGCTGATTCAACTGTGTAAACCAACATGCGAGCTCAGATCTTAAGGTCCTGGTTTGCTTTTAGCTCCTAGAACAAATAAAAATCACTGCTGGTGGAAGAGCGTTCTCCCACAAGGCTCCTCAACTTTGGAATCGCCTTCCAGTTACTGTTCATGATTCAGAATCTCCATCAATCTTTAAAAGTAGATTAAAAATACATTTATTTAATTTTGCCTTTAATTCCCTGTAGATAAAGGTGTAGATCTCAGGCTTGGTGGTGTTGGGTTGGTGATCTGGGATCAGTCTGTGCTGGCATTTCACCTCTTCACCCAGCTCATCATAAGTAGAGGGTGTGGCACTTGAATGATGCTGTTCCAGGGAGCCCTCTCAACTAAGTACCCTGCAGTATCTGCACCTTTTAGTTCCACTGCTCTAGTCAGTTATGCCGGAGTCACATGATGCACTGTGTCAATCAAACTCTGGTTATTACTTAAATACTGTACTTTTTTAGCTCTAACTGCTTTTCTTGTTTGTTTCTTTGGGATGTTGCTAATTTTCTGGAGGTGTCGTCAGCTCTTCATCCATGGTTCTGCTGAAGCACTGCGACTACGATGATTACTGCATGGAACCTGGATTTTTATTGGACCTGCAGTCCTGCAGGACGCCCTCAATGGACTTGTATAGTTTTTAATTGTTAAATACGGGTCACATGATCACCACACACACTGTACATGGCTGTCCTACACTGTTGATGCTGCCCGGCCGCTCAAGGAGGATGAGTCCCTCACTGAGCCTTGGTCCTTCCAAGGTTTAAAATAAAAATATTTTATCCTTAAAATATTAAAATAACTGGAAGTTTTTTCTTGTCTTTAGTTTGCTCTTTGGGGGTTTAAAGGCCTTTAGCACTGCAATGCTGCTTTGTAACAATGTACTATAGTAAAAAGCGCAATAGAAATAAACTATTTGAACTTGATGCTAACACAGCTCACTAAATCTGAAAGCTCGTCACTTCTTTAATGTAAAGAAGGAACCATTTCAAAGCGATCTAAACATCTCAACACTCCAGCAGTCCACCTTTTGGGGTTCCTTATTCTAGATTTCAGAGCTGCCGGCTGAGGTGACACAGATCTCCATTCCACATCAATTACAGGGATAAGGAAATCAAGGACACGATAAGGATATCATTTTCCTTAAGGCACCAGAGCACACCCCCAACGCCCCCACCCCCCTCACCCGAACCCGAACACAACTGACTGCAGATTTGATGGAGCAACAAGAAAAAGAAGTTTAGACATAAACTTTGTTATAACCATCATGTCTGTGAGGAGATGAGCAACGCTCGATTTGCCGTCTCCCAGTGGCGTCGCCCAGCAGGTGTGAGAGAGCGGGGGGAGAAATTAATGATCAAAACTGGAGGGGGGGAGGAGGAGGGGGGGATTAACGTCATCACTGAAACATACCGAGGATTATTCTTCAGTGTGTTAACCAGAAACTCATGGAGATCGATGCCTGTGGAGTCCGTGTACTCCTGACTGGGGTCTGTGAACAGAGACAGAGAACATGTGTGAGAGAGAGAGAGAGGGAACATGTTTGTGAGAAACAAGACAGGAACGAATGTGTGTTCGTATGAGAGAGAGAGAGTAAGCGTCAGAGAGAGAGAGAGAGATAGCGCTGGTGCGAAAAAGACAGCCAGAGCAAAAGACCAGAGAGAGAGAGAGAGACCCAGAGAGAGAGAGAGAGAGAGAGAAAGCACCAGAGCGAGAGAAAGAGAAAGAGCATGAAAGACCAGAGAGAGCGCCAGAGTGAGAGAGAGAAAAAGAGAGAGCGCCGGAGCGAAAGAGAGAGAGCAGCGGAGCGAGAGAGAGAGCGCGAAAGACCAGAGAGAGCGACGGAGCGAAAGAGACATACAGAGAGAGCACCCGAGACAGACAACCAGAGACAGAGAGAGAGAGAGCGCGCGCGCGCGAGAGAGAGAGCGTGCATGTGCGCGCGCGCGAGAGAGAGAGAGAGCACGAGAGAGCGCGCAAGAGAGAGCGCGCGCGAGAGAGAGCGCACGCGAGAGCGCACGCGAGAGCGCGAGAGAGAGAGCGCGAGAGAGAGCGCACGCGAGAGAGAGAGAGCGCGAGAGAGAGAGTGCGAGAGAGAGAGCGCGCACACGCGAGAGAGAGCGCGCACACGCGAGAGAGAGAGAGAGCGCACACGCGAGAGAGAGAGAGAGCGCACACGCGAAAGAGAGAGAGCGCACACGCGAGAGAGAGAGAGAGAGAGAGAGCGCACACGCGAGAGAGAGAGCGCCCATGCGAGAGAGCGCGAGAGAGAGCGAGAGAGAGCGAGAGAGAGCGAGACAGCCAGAAAGAGAGAGAACCAGAGCGAGAGAGACAGAGAGAAAGCGTTGGAGCGAGAGAGATAACCAAAGCAAGACTGTGAGAGAGAGAGAGAGAGTGGCGGAGCGAGAGAGACAGAGCGAGAACACCGGAGACAGACAACCACAACGAGACAGAGAGAGACGGAGAGAGAACGCGGGAGACAGACAACCAAAGCAAGAGAATGAGAGTGCCAGAGCGAGAGAGAGAGAGAGAGCCAGAGCGAGAGAGAGAGAGAGAGAGTGCCAGAGAGAGAGAGAGAGAGAGAGAGAGAGTGCCAGAGCGAGAGAGAGAGAGCCAGAGCGAGAGAGAGAGAGCCAGAGCGAGAGAGAGAGAGAGAGCCAGAGCGAGCTCGATGGAGCGAGAAAGACAGCGACAGGAAGAGAAGACAGCGAGTTAAAACTGCAGAATAAATTGCGCTCCCTCCATCTGGACTGTTACAAAAAAAACAACACACTTCAAAGTGTTGGATAATGTGGCACCATTTCAGTGTTTGTACCAGAGGTGGCAGTAATGAAGAGCGTGCTTTAAATTCCCCTCAGCACAGAGGACATGTGTGATGTAAAGAGACAGTGACAGAAGCACAGGTTTATTCTCTTTGCCCCACGACCCGAAGTGTGCTTCGTGTCTTTACCCCCGGTGCAGCTGAGTCCGACCCCTGCGCCGTGGTAGAACACGTCACTTTGGTTAATAATCGTGTGACCTGCACGGATTTCACGAGCACAGTCATGGACCAATCAGAGGCAAGATCAGGAGGGGAAGTCCATATGTGGTTTTGCTCAACCGCAAGTTGCAAATGCTTAGAACAGTGTCGGTTACAGTGAGGTGTCTGTGGCGAGCCCACACACACACACACACACACACACACACACACACTACAGTAACGGGTAAGATGTGGGCTGTAGGAACATCGCGTCGGCTGCTTGAGAAACTCACCTCTTGACAGTGATCTTCGTGGCAGTTTGTCGACTCGCTCGCACTTCTCCAGGCTCTTCTCGATGTGTTCTTCATCCCTGCTGGCAGGTTCCTCCTTCTCGAAAGTCTGACGGAGCTCCAAATGAATTTTGTCCTGTACAGAAAATATCGGGAGAACAACACTGCTAAGGTTTGAAGAGTCCGAGAGGAACACTGAACACAATGTCAGAGAGAGACTTTGATTTAGATTTTAAATATGATCTTCCATCAGGTCATGGAATCTGATCTAGAGGTTTGGAGAGGGGGTGGAGAAAAAACATATATAATATAAATATAAAAGAAATATAATATATATGTGTGTGCGTGTATACTGTATATATATGTATGTATATATATATATATATATATATATATATATATATATATATATATATATATATATATATGTATAATATTATATATCTAGGGGGCACGGTGGCTTAATGGTTAGCACGTTCGCCTCTCAGCACTAGGGATTCCCGGTTCGAATCCCCATCTGAGTGGAGTTTCCATGTTCTCCCGGTGTCTGCGTGGCTTTCCTCCGGGTTCTCCGGTTTCCTCCCACAGTCCAAAAACATGGATCAAGTCAATTGAATTCTCAAAATTGCCCCATATAGAGTGTGTCTGTGTGAGTGAGTGTGTGCCCAGCGATGGATTGGCACCCTGTCCTGGGTCTATCTGCCCAGCGCCCGAGACGTTCTCCCCTGGATGGGCATGGGGAACCCCACCGCGACCCTAATAGAGGATAAAGCGGGAGATAATGAATGAATATGATATATCTTGTATAAATCTTTCTTTTTTCCTCCAAACCTCTATATATATATATATATATATATATATACACACACACACACACACACACACACAATACATGTGTGTATATATATACACATGTATTGTGTGTGTTTGTGTATATATATAATAATAAGGCAAAGAATTAAGATAAAAGTAGAAATAAAATAATTACAATACAGATTCGTCAAATTTACACAAGATCTTATATTTATAGATATGTTTACATTTATAAATACAAATTAAATGGAAAGTGCACGCACTGTATGACACCCACGGTCTCTCAGGAGGTGAAGCACCGATGCAGACTGAGCATCTGTGTGCCCCTCTCCCAGTAGGATTTGTAATTGCTCCAATTCTGTAAGTGATTGGTAATTTGGGACCAGCTGATTAAATGTGTGCAAAATTGTCTATTTGAAATTTTGGACAGTGAAAAAGGATGAGCATCTCTGACTCCACCTCTCCGCTCTCACACTGACCACAGCATCAATCCTCGCGGGGCAACTAGGACTGTCTCCAGAGCCAGACAGTGAGACAGGGCTGGTTCAGGATCCAATAGTGCTGTGGATCTCTGATGCTCGTGAGCTAGGGTTCTAGTTCATACTCCCTTGTTAATACACCAAGACATTCGAGTCCACTGTGGGTCTAAATTTGGTTTTCCCAGTGTTCTAGATACACGTTTTTACTGTTAGTAGTGAGCAGGTCGGTATATCTCTGTCCCTACATTTATATCCATATATGGGCACTGACTAACGGTCATCAGCCAGTTCATCACTTGCATAATACATCAACTCGTGTTCACACTATTGCTTCACCTTGAAGTTGGAATGTCTTGCTGTTCTAGAGTGTTACTCACTCTCTAATTAATCACCAGTCCTTTAAGATTGATAGATGATGTTGGCTGGCCACGTGCCCGGAGCAGTGGCCAGCCCTATAACGGCACCCAGGGAGCAATTGGGGTTAGGTGCCTTGCCCAAGGGCAATACAGCCATAGAACTTGGTGGAACCGGGAGACTTTCACGACACAAGGCTGGTTGCTTATCCAAAACGTACGACTGAGCTCAGATTTTCATCGTTTTTTGGTCTTGAAAAGACGTTTGTGTGAGACACACTACAAAGATCATCATCATCATCTCCCACTTTATCCTCTATTAGGGTCGCGGTGGGGTTCCCCATGCCCATCCAGGGGAGAACGTCTCGGGCGCTGGGCAGATAGACCCAGGACAGGGCGCCAATCCATCGCTGGGCACACACTCACTCACACAGACACACTCTATATGGGACACGGGGAGAACATGGAAACTCCACCCAGATGGGGATTCGAACCAGGAACCCCTAGCGCTGAGAGGCGAACGTGCTAACCACTAAGCCACCGGGGCCCACTACAAAGATGAGAGAGTAATTCACTCATTCTGGGAGAACATGTTCACAAAATGCTGGGATAGTATATAGTTGATGGAGAGGAGGCGTGCCCAATACGTCCAATCGCACAGTGCCATGGATCATTCCACAGGTTTGAGAAAAAAAAATACGGTAACTGCGCTTATTCAGCGCTTTCAGTACAGCACAGTATTGGAAGCACTTCCTTCCACACACACACACACACGTTCTGAATCACGATCTTTATCCCCATGCCAGCTACTCTGCTCTCCCCAGTCTCTCAATAATCCCAAAACCGGCATGAGGCCACCCCCCCCGTGCCTCAAACCCATCTCATATAAAAGTACGTGCCATTCAAACTGCTTATACAGGTGGGCGGGTCAATGTCACGGACTGGCGTACTGTTAGCATAACTATGACCACTTATTATTATTATTATTATTATTATTATTATAACCACATCCCAGCATGCCTTACATTTACATTTGTTCAATTAGCAGACGCTTTTATCCAAAGCGACTTACAAGGTGAACACAGGGTTAATCACAACATCCCTGGAGCAATGAGGGTTAAGGGTCTTGCTCAAGGACCCACATTGGTAACTTCAGTGGACCTGGGATTTGAACCGCCAACCTTCAGATTCATAGTCCAACACCCTAACCACTGAGCTACCACTCGCCTTGCAGCCAGGTTCTATGTGTCCTATGTTTTAGGCTTTTATTAATGTTCATGTTCTGTTTGAGGGAATGCGGGTCACAGTATTGTACTGTATGCTGTGTTTTTGCTTGTTTGGGTGGGATGGTGGAGGGGGGGGGTTGCCATTTAGGGGAAATGCGTGCCATGTTTTTGAATGAAAGGCTGTATAGAACCAAGTTCTCTCCATGCTATTTGCTGCAGTGTTAAATAAAAGATAAATTTTTGTGAAAATGGCAACCCAAGCTGTGTCTTTTCTACGTTGATCTCACAATATTATCATAATGTGTGTAAACATTAGAGGACATTAAACATTCTGAGGACATAGCCCTCTAAGGGGCTTAAGGGGTCATCAGGCAGCTATTCACATGCATATCGACCAACAGACCAACCATCCCCTCTGCCTCACAGGTGAAACGCTAGGTAAAAACTAAAAGAAATTCCCTGAAATTCAGCCTAATGCGATGCAATAACCGACATTCTGCGACAATGAAAGTTTAGTGAAATTGAACATACTTTCAGTGACTACAAAAAAATGAAACATATCTACAGACATTATATCAAATTTTACTGCAAATGGTGGTCTTACTTCTAAATGTAGACATACATACATATAGACGTACCTAAGTTTATTTTTAGAAGTTGTACTTTATTTTACTTGATATTGAAAACAATAATTCAGTTGCGCCTCGATTTTATTTCATGTAACAATGGGCACCAAGTGGCAGGAGAGCGGGGGATCTGCGCTCAGATCTAGATCTGCGCACTAGTGTTAAAGCTTAAAAATATATAAATCCTGGTAGATCGCGATGACCTGTCCACTGGAAAAAGTGGATTTTGGGCCAGAAACGTGAGGACACACCTGAGTAAGTGCATGAAGAAAAAAAAAAAAAACATAGGATGTGTAACAAATTTTTTTTTATATGCTCACCAAATGGACTCATATAAAATAAATGTATTTGGAGCAAAATAATGTGAGGTATCATATATAAAAATAAAAAAAAATACAAATCATGACCTTCAGAAGCAAGAACGGCAGCCTTGGAAGTGTGTAAAGTTCAACAAACAGAATAAAAAAAGAATGACTAGTCCATAGTGGAGATGAGCCAATCATGATTTAAAATGTTCCACTTAATCATAAGAGTGCCTCAGCATCGTCATGACTACATTCATCAGAGAAATGCATTTGATGCCGACAGCCAGAACTTTAGACTCCGTGGCAGAACCCGCATGGAAGTTCCTCGTGCAAAGGGATAAAGTAAAAAAAATAATAATAATAATAAAGTGTTTTTTTTTTTAATGGATATACCAGTATGGAATTTACATGACACAAATTTGATTTTATTACGATTTTCTTCTTATTACTTCTTTTAACAAAAATATTTGAATACTATGTGCAAGAAAAAGCTCTGCATTATCTTTTTATGATAATAATAAAATAAGAAAATTAAAAAAAAAAGTTAATTTGTGTTCACATTAAATAACAAACATAATAAACGGTACATCGTGCCTCTGATTTCGGGCTCTTTTTACGATTATTACGAGACAATCGTACCAGCGGAACAGCTAGTGCACGGGAAGATGTTTTAATGATAGAAAACATCTGCTAGAGAGGAGAAAAATAATTAATTGATTATTTACTTAATTATAATTAATCAGGGCATCAGTACCTCACGATAAATAAATAAATTAATAAAATAAATAAAAAAACATATCCAATACCACTTTCGGCAATAGAATGGCTGCACTGGTGCGAGCTCCGGAGAAAAAAAAAAACCCGAAAATTGTCTCTTGTGCTTATACTTTGTGTATATTTTGCGTAGATTTATAATTTTTTCCACGGTAGAGTGTTCGTCCTGAGCCTCACCATAAGCATTTCAATGCATTCATGTGCAAATGACCAACTTAAAACCTCAAAATGAGGTCTCGCTGACTATTTTTCCTCTCGTTCGGATAAAAGCATAAGCTAAATGACAATGTAAATGTAGTTTTTACTGAATTTGATTAAAAACATCAATAAAAAAACCTAATCTTTAAAATCCTAGGCGCTCCATTGGGTTTACACTGGTTATATTTTTCGTTTCATCTCGAACACATCATAATTTCAGCTGGCTGTGTATCAAACTGCGGACTGATTCATTCCCGGTAGAAAACTCATTTTCATTCTAAAAGAAAAAAAATAAAAATAAATAAATAAAAAACAATAAAAAAAAAGAAAATCAATAAAACATGGGATTTCACCCGAAAAGCCAATACTTTCTGTAGAAGGCAGAATAAACAACCATCAACTCAAAATGTACTTCAACCCGCACATTTCCAGAGTGAATCAGGTTCTCTTTATGGCACGTTGTAGAACATGAAGGAAGAAAGCAGGCAGGTGGAGCCACATTTACAGATATTCGGGGAGATCTTTGTCCTCCGTCTCGCTCAAGGACACAGTGTTATTATGCCCCTTTAGAAATAAAATAAATAAATAAGGCAAGCAACAATCTTGCCATCAATCAGGATACTGCCCCCCCCCTCCCCATCGCACTCCACTCCTGGCAGAAAGCACAGTGAGTGCTGAGCTCACTGAAGTCAGCACGAGGAATTAAGTTGAAGACGGACGAATGAAAGCAGAAAGATGGCGGGAGCGAGAAAGAATGAGCTATGAATAGACACCGTCGTCCTCGGGGGAGGAAATCTCAATCACACGTTCAAGGACGTTTAACTGATTAAGGACCTTGGGTCGGCTCCACGTTCACAAAGAACCACGGCGTCCTCTTTCGGAAGCGTATTAAAAACGTCAAAACCCCGAGGATACAGGACGAGGATCAGGGATGATCATTAACCTCGGAACAGGAAATTTAAGTTCTTCTTCTTCAATAAACCTGATGCACCAATTCTGCTTTTGAAGTATCGGTTCTAGACCCTGCAATCTTTCTGATTTTACACGGTGCCCACACGTTTGACCCGAGATCTACTTTCTTTCCCAGTGGACAGGTCATCTTTTCAACCTGTTTACACTCATCATATTCAAATCGTGGAATCAGCATTGAAAAGACTCCGCTTTCGGGTTGCCATGATCACAGAAATTGCTCTTCTATTAAACAGGCTCCAGCAAATAGCAAGGAAAGAACTTGGTACAGCCTTTGGCTCAAGGACAGCCTTTGGCTCAAGGACATTACACACGGTTCCCCTAAATGGCAACCCCCCCCCCTCCATCCCATCCCATCCCATCCAAACAAGCAAACACACACAGTACACAGTACAATACTGTGACCTCCATTACTCCAAACAGAACATGAACATTAATAAAAGCCTAAAACATACAACACATACAGTAGAACCGGCTGCAATGCTTGTAGGGAAGTGGTTATAATAATTGGTTACAAATAGGTTATGGTAACAGCACGCCAATCAATGACATTGACCCGCCCACCTTTATAAGCAGTTTGAATGGAACGTACATTTAAATGAGACGGTATTGAGGCACGGGGGCGTGGCCTCACGCCGGTTTTGGGAATATATATATATATATATATATATATATATATATATATATATATATATATATATATATATATATATAAAATCATATATTGTTATGCATTACTTATATATACATATATATAATATATATTTATATTTATTATTATTCATTACTTTACTTTATTATTATTAATTTATTATTTTTATTATTATTAGCATTATTATTATTATCATTAGCATTATTATTATTAATAATATTACTACTACTATTTATTATTGTTAGTTACTGCTATTATTACTATAGTTATTATGTTATTATTATCATCATCATCATCATCATCATCACTGTTACTAATTAATTCACATTTACGCTGCCTTTCATTGTCACTACAAATCATAGTATTTAAAACTTTAAACTTTTTTACTGTAAATTCCAATACATCACACACTGCATTTCACTTTCCTGTTTTTGTTTTAATGTTTTTTATGTTTAAATGTCATAAATGTCTGTAACCGCGGGAAAGTGAGGAACGTAATTTCGATTACTTTGTATGTAGTGTACATGTGAAGAAATTGACAATAAAGCCTACTTTGACTTTGAGAGAGCGAGACGGGGATAGAGGTCGCGATGCAGAACGACTCAGTGTTTCAGATGCTGTAATAAAAACGCTGATAAGTGCAACCTGTGGAGTGATCCATGACGATCGAGCAATCGATCGCGATCGACGTGTTGGCCACGCCTGGTCAATAATAATTACAGTTCGTTTAACCATTGGCTTTTATTTTGTACTCCGTTCTGCTTTTCTCGGAATTTAATTTCTCTTACATCCATACTTTATATTCCGCTGCATCCTCTACTACTCACTCACTCGCACAAACACACTATATGGGGCAATTTTGAGCAATCAATTGACCTTGATCCATGGTTCTGGACTGTGGGAGAAAACCGGAGAACCCGGAGGGAACCCACGTGGACACATCTAATTTTATTTTTATTTTATTCATGATACATTTTGAGTATAATATGTTTTTATTTCCGGCACGGTGGCTTAGTGGTTAGCACGTTCGCCTCTCAGTGCTAGGGATTCCCGGTTCGAATCCCCATCTGGGTGGAGTTTCCATGTTCTCCCCGTGTCTGCGTGGGTTTCCTCCGGGTTCTCCGGTTTCCTCCCACAGTCCAAAAACATGGATCAAGGTGAATTGAATTCTCAAAATTGCCCCAAATAAAAAGTGTCTGTGTGAGTGAGTGTGTGCCCAGCGATGGATTGGCGCCCTGTCCTGGGTCTATCTTCCCAGCGCCCGAGACGTTCTCCCCTGGATGGGCATGGGGAACCCCACCGCGACCCTAATAGAGGATAAAGCGGGAGATAATGGTAAAAAAAATAAAAAGGTTATTTTATTTTATACATTGGCCTCGTGTTCACCTACATTTTATCAGAGCAAAGAAACGGCTTTGAAATATTTCTTCCCCCCATTCGGCTCCTGTCTGGTCTTTGTTTTCTCTCCGGCCAGTGCTCTCTTTGCTTTGTTTACCCCCCCCCCCCCACTTCTTCATGTAGGCATCTCTTCCTCCCCATCCCAAACCCAAATATATTAGTGTCTCTCCTCTCATAAATTTTCCTTCCCTTTATTTTACATTGGAATCTACAATCTCCTGGAGCTATGAGGAGGGGAAAAAAAAAATAAATAAAAACATAAAACAAAAGCTCTGCAGACATGTGGACTCGGCTGTATGCAAATGCAAGTGGGTTATATTTGTATTTTTCCCCGAAATTTAATCAAAGCCGGTGCCGGTTTGCAGCTTTTCTCATTTCTAGTAACAGACCAAAAACTAAAGACTTCACATGGTGGGTTTACCAAAGTGCTTCGCAGGGAAACGCAGATCCAGCCGTGATGCTAATTCGGCAATATTGCTTTATTGTTAATGCGCCGCGTAAGCGCTCGGATTTGCGCTGGCGCTGAGGCAGCCGTATAGTTCTCCGAGCTTTGTGATAACTTAATAAGGAGCGTGAACGGACTGGGCGCGAAAGTGGCCAATTATATCAATCCGCAGAGAGAGAGTGTGGGGGGGGGGTAAAGTCTTCGGAGCTCTGAGCTGCTGACGCTGGAAAATTGCATTTTACAGAGATGATGGATGCAAGCAATACTGCGCTCGGGACAAAGCAACTCCCCGTACACACATTTATTAATTCCACACAAACTGCACCTTTCAACACGCGTACACGTACACACACACGTCCATCTCTTAACAACAGACTCCCGCTTCAAGCCAACACACTGACCTCAATTACAAAGTGGACTGCTGAGGTTGGGAGAGGGACTCCTGAGGAGCCAGGCTGGCACAGCCGTTTCTCTGCCATCAGGACTGAAAATGACATTCGGCTGTTTTTGCGATTTTTTAAAAAATTTATTATTATTTTTTTTACACAGCGAGCCTTCGCTAAAAAAAATAATAATAAAAAATAAAATAAAATAAATAAATAAATCGTGGTTAGCACGTTCGCCTCTCAGCGGTTCGAATCCCCATCTGGGTGGAGTTTCCATGTTCTCCCCGTGTCTCCGGTTTCCTCCCACAGTCCAAAAACATGGATCAAGTCAATTGAATTCTGAAAAATTGCCTCATATAGAGTGTGTCTGTGTGAGTAAGTGTGTGCCCAGTGATGGATTGGCGCCCTGTCCTGGTTCTATCTGCCCAGCGCCCGAGACGTTCTCCCCTGGATGGGCATGGGGAACCCCACCGCGACCCTAATAGAGGATAAAGCGGGAGATAATGAATGAATGAATGAATAAATAAATCGACATGGCCGCACTTGCATGGGAGAAAACCTTCGGTAGCTATGGCGGAATCCCTGCTCTTTCTTTATGAGGGTCATTGTTAGTGATGTTATCTGGCTGTTCCAACTCCGCCGACACGCTCTATACGAGTTCGGAACCGAGTGCCTCCACACGGTCATCCCATATTCACAACGAAAACAAGCAGCATGCTTATACGGCTACATGATAAACACACTACACTCTGACAGCGGTTTTCTTCAAAGGGAATTATAGTTCTAAAATGCCATTCTGTAGTCCAACCGATTCCCTGTATAATTTGTTAGTCCGCTTCAGTATGTTCCCCGATGATCAGAACCTCCACAGAGGTGGGATTAAGGAGGTGGATGATTCTCAGTACTGCAGTGATACTGATATGGGGGTGTATAGACATACAGGTGTCTGATCCACACGTATAATCATCCAACACCCTAATAACACCTCACTGTGGAGGTCAAAGAATTGGTCCTTCACATTAAACACATCCTGCAGTGAAAGAGGATGAGAAAAGAGAGAGAGGGGGGGGGGGGTGAGAGAAAGAGCATAAGTGCTTTGATTAGGACCCCCACAGGTATTATGGTGGTGGATGTGTTGGTATATGGTTCTGGAGTGTTACAGTGTTACTGACATGGTGGTGGTGTGTTGGGGTATGTTTTGTTGGCACGAGTGGATCAGACACAGCAGCTGCTGTATAACTGTACGTGGCACCCGGTGTTTGTGGGGCAATTTGGCTCCGTTGCCTCGCTCAAGGGCACTTCAGCCATAGAACTTGGTGGGACCGGGAATGAAACCGGGGCCTCTGTGGTCGCAAGGCTGGTTCCTTAACCACAAGCCTACAACTGCACCAGATGGACTACAGAATAGAACCTACCTAATGAAAAGGCCTGCAAAAAAAAAAGAAAAAAAAAAAAAAAAATATATATATATATATATATATATATATATATATATATATATATATAGAGAGAGAGAGAGAGAGAGAGAGAGAGAGAGAGAGAGAGAGAGAGAGAGAGAGAGAGAGAGAGAGAGAGAGAGAGAGAGAGACATTATGGTGGTGGATGATTCTGTAGTGTTGCAGTGTTACTGACATGGTGGTGGTGTGTTGGAGTATGTTTTGTTGGTACGAGTGGATCAGACACAGCAGTACTGCTGGACAACTGTACGTGGCACCCGGTGTTTGTGGGGCAATTTGAGTTAGTTGCCTCACTCAAGGGCACTTCGGCCATAGAACTTGGTGGGAGCAGGAATTGAACCGGGGCCCCTGTGGTCGCAAGGCTGGTTCCTTAACCACAAGCCTACAACTGCACCAGATGGACTACAGAATAGAACTGTAGAACTACAAAGTCTGTCTATATGGTAAGTGGAGAAATAATAAGCTGTACCTAATAAAAAGGCCTGCAAAAAAAATAATAAATAAATAAATAAATAAATAAGGCGGCACGGTGGCTTAGTGGTTAGCACGTTCGCCTCTCAGCGCTAGGGATTCCCGGTTTGAATCCCCATCTGGGTGGAGTTTCCATGTTCTCCCCGTGTCTGCGTGGGTTTCCTCCGGGTTCTCCGGTTTCCTCCCACAGTCCAAAAACATGGATCAAGTCAATTGAATTCTCAAAATTGCCCCATATAGAGTGTGTCTGTGTGAGTGAGTGTGTACCCAGCGATGGATTGGCGCCCTGTCCTGGGTCTATCTGCCCAGCGCCCGAGACGTTCTCCCCTGGATGGGCATGGGGACCCCACCGCGACCCTAATAGAGGACAAAGCGGGAGATAATGAATGAATGAATAATTATAGTTAACACCCAAACGTGAAGGTTAGGGTCCTACTCTTAAAGGCCTACTGAGGGGACAGGATGTGGGCTGAAGCGGGATCCTCGTAATGTTAAATCAAAACTACAGCGTTAAATGATGCATTCAACGAGGTCGTTAAAGACGTACTGCTCTCTAGAAACGCACATTCGACGTTCTCAAAGTACCCGTAGCCCCGTGCCTACTTTACCTGATGTGGCGGCTCGGCGATGGCGGGTGGAGAGGTCTCTTCACACACTGCCAGGCTCCTGACTAGTTTAACTCTGCCGTTGGACTAAAGCAGACGGATCCCGGTTAGACCCCAAACGCACAGAAAGCCCGAGCAGGCGGATTTTCAGAGGTCAGCGAGACAGGCGGGGGGCTTTCTTCAGTTCTTTCTTTTTTAAAAGCACCCGAGCATCGCGCTGTTTACCCCGCGGCTGTCTGTCAACATCGGAAAATCCGCTTTGAAGGTCATCACGGAACACCGAACGGCAGCCGACGCAAGACAACGACTCTGGAAACGAGATGCGGCGGATGCGGGGTGCGAGGGAACAACCAGGCACGACAAGCTCGGGCTGTCGAGACGACGACGGGGAAACAAACATGACAGCATAAGGAAAGAAAATGAATAAATATTTAAAATAAAAGGCGCTCATCATTAAACCAAACAACCACCAATATAACGGACATGCAACACAACGCGCTATGAGGGGCGTCGCGGCTGCGGCGGCGTCCTTCAGCTGACATGACGAGCAGTAAATACACGACCATGCGGTTTATTCGGGATGCACAGAGCCAGGGGGACAGCAAATAATAAATTCAATAATTGTTTTTAAACATAAAATTAATCACATTTCTTGGGGAAGAACACAACGTTCAGAAAAATCCCCCCCCCCCAAGCACTTGAGTGCTGCCTTCATTATGGCGCCATTAAAACACACTTACGAGGGTAATTTGCCCTCTCGAGTTGCTTTTTTTTTAACACTTGCAAGACCGTTTGCAATCAAATACTCCATTTGTCGTTCATTAGGCTGCAGGAACGAGCACGGTGCTTCAACGCTCATGGATTTAATGACTCGGCTATTTTTTGGTGGCTGGAAAAACACACTAATCACCAGAAAGCCGGGATTGGACCAAGCATCCATTAACTTCCGCTTAATCCTCTACTAGGGTCGTGTCACACTATATGGGGCAATTTAGAGCACTCAATTGACCTTGATCCATGTTTTTGGACTGTGGGAGGAAACCGGAGAACCCGGAGGAAACCCACGTGGACACGGGGAGAACATGGAAACTCCACCCAGATTGGGATTCAAACAAAAGCGCCGACAAAAACAATTAGGATGCCATGGTGTTTCGGCTCAATTCTTCAGCTCTTCACAAGGTTCTGTGATTTGAGGGTTCCCCATGCCCAACCAGGGGAGAACATTTCAGGCGCTGGGCAGATACACCCAGGACAGGACGCTAATCTATCGCTGGGCTCACTCAGTCACACGGACACTCCAGATGGGGCAATTTAGAGTTGGTAGTATGCTATAAGGGAATCAAATAATAATACAGCACTGCACCACACCACCAGGCTAGGCAAGCACATGAATAAATAAATGCTACTAAATCAGTCAACCACCTAAAGCAGAGGCTGCGGGTCCTGCTGTTAAAGGATATATCATCTGTGTAGAACATTCGAAAGCTTAGGTTAGTTAGACCAGTGGTTCTCAAACTATAGTGGTACAGATAATGGTAAGGATATACAGTACATCATTTTCCTGATGTATTTTATTATAAACTGTACTCTTTTAATTTGTTTTGCTTTAGTCGATTGGTAGAGATACCCGAATCCTGTTACTCAGTGAGCAGTGTTCGGATTAGATTACATCACAGAAGACCAGATTACTAACGATGATGCTTTTAATCGATTATGCACTGGATTTTTATTTTAAAATAGAGTGTTTGTAAGCACTTCATTAAAGCAATATGAGGTTGTGTATTATTGTGACTAAAGCATGGGAAAGAGACGGAACCGTACCATGCTACACGTCATGCCTAATAACACCTCTATCCCGTGATTTATTCCCAATGACACGCCCTCTCGTAACATACTGATTTAATATAAACACTAGGGGTGTCTTCAACTAAGGATTTTCATAGTCGATTCTGATTTTCTGACTGATAGTCGAATCAGTTACAATTTCACTCCAAGATGGCGCTATAAGCGTGGTTTTTAAAAAAAGATTGTTTTTATATTTTACTTGTTTTTCTAGAGCACCGTAAATGGGATCCCCGTTCTGGACTTTTTTTCCACTTCAAAGGAAAAACCTAAAACACTCAGATCAATGTGGTTTATTTGACAAAAGGCTATATACATAACGAAAACAAAGACATTTCATGTAAAAACTAATGCTTAACAGCAGCCATTGGCACCCCCATTTGGTCAAAATGGTACATTCGACTATGAGGTTCATAGACGACTACGGTTCTCCGAATCGAATCGTCGAATCAGCGAATATTGCAGCTCACCCCTAATAAACACACACACATCTAAAGTGTCATCTGTGACGAAAAACCTGACTGGTTTGGTAATGGATGGTAACATCACGGTCTGAAAAGGAGCGGCACTGTGGCTTAGTGGTTAGCAATCCCAAAGGGAGTTTCCATGTCCACAGTCCAAAATCATGGATTCAAGGTACATTGAATGCCCCAAATTGCCCCATAAGGAGTGGGTGTCCAGAGATAGATTGGCGGCCTATCCTGGGTGCAACTGCCCAGCGCCCAAAACGTTCTCCCCTGTAAAGACATGGAGGACCCCCCCCCCCCACCGTGACCCCAGCAGAGGATAATGGAAGTTTGAGAACCACCGACTATTCGAATGATTAAACATTCATTGCCAAAATGAAATCAAAACAATCAGACTAATGCCACCGCGGAGGTCGGTCATGCGTGACATGCAGTAACGGACGAGGTACCTTCGAGCGTCTCATTGGTTGACCCGCTGGGGTGGACGGCTGAAAGTAAAAAGGGACAAACATTTGTTGTTTTATTCCCCGCATTAACACTTCTTCGCATACAGCACCACAGGAAGGTGTAACGCCAACCTCAACCTGAATCGGATTGGTCTTTGGTAACACCATGATCGCTGGTTATACACTCGCACCCGGACCGATGAAACACTATGTCCAGCAGAGTAAACGCTGAAACGTGAGCTTGTTGCAGGAAAGGTATAGATTAGGGCTGCAACTAACGATTATTTTCATAATCGATTAATCGGTCGATTATTTTTTCGATTAATCGATGAATCGGATAAATTAAAAAAAAAAATTTCCATGTCTTTACATTTACATTTAAACATTTAGCAGACGCTTTTATCCAAAGATGGATGTTTTTCAGTAAAGTTATTCTATAGTATTTTATATATATATATATATATATATATATATATATATATATATATATATATATATATATATATATAATTTTATTCAAAATGTTTTTAAATTAACATTTCCTGTAATTAATGAAAAGCACAATGAAAGAAATAATGTATCATCTAAACATCCCTCACTTCACAACAAAAGTTAATTCCAAATAACACATGATACTCATCCTAAATTAATTCTGCTTGGGAAAAATAAAATTTAGTAGAAAATGGCCAATTTATCCATAGCTAGCAGGATGGCTTAGTGGTTAGCATGTTCTCCTCTCAGCACTGGGGATTCCTGGTTCGAATCCCAATCTGGGTTGTATTTCCATGTTCTTCTAGTGTCTGTGTTGGTTTCCTCCGGGAATCTGCCCAGCACCTGAAACGTTCTCCCCTGGATGGGCATGGGAACCCCATCCCACTTACTGAAGCGACCCTAGTAGAGGATTAAGCGGAAGTTAATGGATTCCCGGCTTTCTGATGACTAGTGTATTTTTCCAGCCACAAAAAAATTGCCTAATCATCAAATCCGTGAGCGTTGAAGCTCCTCCCACAGTCCAAAAACATGGATCAAGGTCAATTGAATGCTCCAAATTGCCCCATATAATGTGTGTGTCTGTGTGAGTGAGTGTGTGACAAGCTATAGATTAGCGTCCTGTCCCGCCCAATGTCCTGTATCTGCCCAGCGCCCGAAACGTTCTCCCCTCGATGGGCATGTGGAACCCCCGTGTCCCTAGTAGTAAAGCGGAAGGATGGATAGTTAATTAATTGGTATTTTTTTAACTGATTCACGTGTTGTCATCGCAATGTTTCAGCTTAATCAGATAAAGGAAAGTGGGTGAACTTTTGTGTTTTTTTTTTTTTTTACCAGACACAAAGACAAACAGATGAAGCTAATATAGGGGTTGTAATAATCCCAGCAAACCCTCCTCGTACAGTGCTCGCCATGGATCCCACTACGGGTGTGAGAAAATAAAACCGCACTCTTCAGCGCTTTTCGGAGGGTTCCATGCATCAACGTTTCAATCTGTTGATATTTAAGGACATGCTTGAAAATAACCCGTCTTCTCGCTGACTATCAATGTTAAAGGCTTACGTAAAATGAGATGACAACCGCTTATTTTAACTGAAGATTTAGAAAACGTGGGTTCTATTTATCTTTATGTATTTCCAGCGAGTTCCAGCGAGTCAGCTCTGCTCATAAAGGGCAGGCTTGCTTTTAAAAATGCCCTGCTTCCTTCTAGGACTCAATCGTTCTTTGAAAGCAACATTAAAATCTTATATCGTCTGCCTTTTAATTGATGGCTTCCAGGCATCTGATTGAATTTACAGAGACTGAACGTTATTTCTGCGACGCGAGGTTCCGTAATCGATTCATTTTAATCATCAGCTTGATGACGGCTTATAGATCGTCCATTGAGGTGTTAATCGGGTTCCGCAAGGGTTCGATCAATCCATTTAAGGAGGACATAGTGATATGTCTGCTTGTACTGTATTTGTACAGTAGGTGAACTGTTCCAGAGACAGAAGGTGTGTGATGGCGGGGGAACATCAGTGAGGTGTGAAGGGGAGGGGTTGGCTCACTTCCTCCGACTTGGTGCCAATGACAGATGGTGGAAAGACACCGAGACGGGGAGAGAGAGAGAAAGGGACGGATGCACTTGGAAAGACACCACCGCATGCCGGAAGCTTGCGGATAAGCCTGCGGGATTTCAGCCTCAGATTATCCAGCCCCTATGGGTTCCTTGGAGCCAATTATACGGCGGCAGTGCCAAATTCAGCCTCCTATTGGCTCCCGGCACTCCTGTCTCTTTCCCTCAATGCCACGCTTTTCACATCCAGGAGGGGAGCTTAATGTTTTAAGCTTCAAAATGTATCCGATGTCCATTTTGGCCGAATTCATGCAGAATGATTTTATGCAAATGGCGCCTTTAAGGCAGATGAAGGTAAACGCAGTCCAGCTCCTTAACTCTAGAACCCGGCCCCGCCCACACTTACCTGGAATTGGTTACTAGGGTCAGCGCAGCTCTGATCCTGGATGCACTCGTTGTGCGCGTGGTCTTGGAGCTGCGGGGGCGAGGCGTCGTGTTTGAGGGGGTGAGGGGGGCTGTGCCTTTCGGGAGGCCCGTCGTTCTCCAAGACCTTCATCGTGCCGCAGCCTCTCTCCTCCAAAACAGCTTCAGACATTCTCATCGGAGCCGACGCTCAACACGCGGGCACACGCAAACACATACGCACAACCTGACAGGGACGAGAAAAAATAATAATAATAATAATTAATTAATAAATTAAATAAGGTGGCTTAGTGGTTAGCATGTTCTCCTCTCAGAGCTAGGGATCAATTCCCAATCTGGGTTTCCTCCGGGTTCTCCGGTTTCCTACCACAGTCCAAAAATATGGATCAAGGTCAATTGAATTCTCCAAATTGCCCCATATAGAGTGTGTGTGTGAGTGAGTGTGTGCCCAATGATGGATTGGCGCCCTGTCCTGGGTCTATCTGCCCAGCGCCCGAGACGTTCTCCCCTGGATGGGCATGGGGAACCCCTTCCCCCCGCGACCCTAATAGAGGATAAAGCGGAAGATAATGGATGGATAAAATACAAAGCAGACAATATGAGAGACAGAAAGGAATTTAATAAGATTAAAACTGATTTGACTAAATATTCCAACAGCAGGAAACTTGGTTGTATTATTAAAATAAACACACACCTGCTGTTCATAATAATGCAGCAATTTAAAAGATAAAAATAAATTGGGAAGAAAAAAGAAAGATGCCGGAGGGCAAAATTTAATTAAAAAACGTGATGTTTGAATGTTGCCCCCACCCTCACTGTCTAATCTGATATTCTCACGTTTACATTGTATTTGGTTATTATAGAAGTCCTCATAAGCTCTCTCGATTGCATTATGGCTTCATGATGTTTGGCATTTTCTTTAACTAAAAAAAGATTAGGTTTAAAATTAAAAGTTAATACGGTTGCTTTCTTTGACCAACGGAACTCTTTGCTCTCTGATAATAATGGACTTTCTGGTAACGCCGGCTGATTATATATATATTTTATTGTTATGATGATAACTTGGGCGACAAGGTGGCTTAGCGGTTAGCACACTCGCCTCTCAGCGCTAGGGGTTCCCGGTTCGAATCCCAATCTGGGTGGAGTTTCCATGTTCTCCCCGTAACTGCGTGGGTTTCCTCCGGGTTCTCCGGTTTCCTCCCACAGTCCAAAAACATGGATCAAGTCAATTGAATTCTCAAAATTGCCCCATATAGAGTGTGTCTGTGTGAGTGAGTGTGTGCCCAGCGATGGATTGGCGCCCTGTCCTGGGTCTATCTGCCCTGCGCCCGCGATGTTCTCCCCTGGATGGGCATGGGGAACCCCACCGCGACACTAATAGAGGATAAAGCGGGAGATAATGAATGAATGAATGATAACTTGGCCGACAAGGTGGCTTAGTGGTTAGCATGTTCACCTCTCAGCACTAGGGATTCCCGGTTCGAATCCCCATCTGGGTGGATTATCCATGTTCTTCCCGTGTCTGCGTGGGTTTCCTCCCCAGTCCAAAAACATGGATATTTTTTTTTTTGGTCTGTGTGAGTGTGTGTCCAGTGACAGATTGGTGTCCTGTCCTGGGTGTATCTGCCCAGCGGCCAAAACGTTCTCCCCTGAATGGGCATGAGGAACCCCCCCCCCCACCCCCACGACCCTAGTAGAGGATAAAGTGGAAGATAATGGATGGATAATAACTTTCTGCATGAAGCGATTATGTAAATACTGAGGTTGATATTAAATTTAGTGATAGTTATATTGTGTCAGTTTGGTTCCTCAAATAAATATATAATAATAATAATAATAATAATAATAATAATTATAATAATAATAATAATAAAAAATTTCATTAAATGTATGAAATTAATATATTTTGCTAATTGATCACATATATACAAGATATTTAAGTTTCAATATTAAATTAAAGACTTAAAAATGTTAAGGTGAAAAAAAATGCAATTAAATGCATTTCTGCTTTTAAAAATACAATAATATGGAAAAAAAAGCATGGAATTTATTCAATAATTCACTAAAATCTAGTGTTTTAGTCAGGTTCCATAAAGTGTCTTTACAATAGCAGCTGTGTGTGTGTGTGTGTGTGTGTATGTGTTTGTGTTTTACCAGCTGTGTAGGGACGATAATCTTGGTGACAGTAGGACCCAGCCGCTTCCATGACCCCGTCACCAACACTGGGGTCGGGTCATATAACGATGACCCCTGCACACACGCCGCATTGCTGTCACACACCTGCCATTTCCACACACACACACACACACACACACACACAGGGGGAAAAAAACAGGATGAATTTAGTATGACGTCTTGGAAGAGGACTGATTGTGTAGTCTGGATGTATTCATGTGAACGTATGGATGGTGTAGAGACTCAGTGTTGGGTGTATAAGGAGAATAAAGTGGCTGTGGTTTCTGAAAAAAGGAAGCTGCGGAATTCAGACTTTTAAAAAATGTCAAAGGAAATAAAAAAAATAAAAAAGGGCATCTTGAATACATGAATAAATCCATTTCTATATCCCAGCATCAGTCAGTCAGTCAGCTCAGAGCAGAGCAACAGAACTGGAGCACAAATCCGAGAATAAAGTTCAAGCGTAAACAAGAAAAAAACGATACGAGCCGTAGAGAAACGTACGAGGTGCACATGAAGCCGTGGCGTTAATTAAGGCGAGAAAGAGCGACATGAGAGCTCTATGAGCTGCTAGTGTCATCAGGCCAACCATCACTGACGAACCCAACTCTGCTTATACACCCACACACAAGACATCTATACCCACCACCCCACAATACTCCACTCAGACAACGCATTCATGACCGTATACACACGGCCAATGCCGATGCGACAGGACTAGGGCTGCAACAAGGAATCGATAAAATCGATGAAAATCGATTATCCAAAGTATTGATAATGAATTTCCATTATCGATTCGTTGGTTCGTACTATTTCCACGTTACTCACAATGTCACCACCGCAACTGGCTAATTTGTTAATTATTATTTTTCAATAGCTGATTGTTAATTAGTTCATTTGTTAATTTTTTTTTTTCCCAATAGGCTACAGAACAGACAATATTTAGTTCATTACTGAGGGCAACTGAGTATCATGTGTTATACTTTTATGTACTTTTGTTGTTAAGTGAGGGATGTTTAGATGATACATTATTTCTTTAATTGTGCTTTTCATTCATTACAGGAAATGTTAATTTAAACATTTTGAATCAAATAACTATATATATATATATATATATATATATATATATATATATATATATATATATATATATATATATATACTATATATATATATATATATATATATATATATATATATATATATATATATATATATATATATATATATATATATATATAAATAAAATACTATACTATAGAATAATTTTATTGAAAAACATACATCTATGGACAAAAGCGTCTGCTAAATGAATAAATGTAAAGACATGGAAATTTTTTTTTTTATTTATCCGATTCATCAATTAATCAAAAAAATAATCGCCCGATTAATTGATTATCAAAATAATCGTTAGCTGCAGCCCTAGACAGGATGACGTTAATTAGGCAGAAAAGGCCGCGGACGAGCCGCTAGTTTGCACATTCCGCTCCGATCGTTTTCCGGTTTTCCGCCAGAGGAGAAAAACGGTACTAAAATATTGGAATAAAAGCAATCAGAACACAATGGGTGAGGAAATGAGGTGGGGAGAACTGATGGAGGCGCCAAACAGAGCATTACATTCCACACACAGGCTTCGGGATTCGGGAGACGGAGCGCAGGTGCTTCACTGACAGAGGCAGGTGTCCGTGTCCTGACCTTCCTGACACTCACTTGCACACACTCACGCTCATGTACATGCAGATACACACACCATCCTCAGATTCCAGCATCCTGGTGATATGTGTGTGTGTGTGTGTGTGTGTGTGTGTGTGTGTTAACGGGGAGGGGGTGAAAATGACCTACAGGCATCATTCACACACTAAAAAACCTTTTAGTGAGCCGTCATCCTTCGCGTTCTCGGGATGTGTGTGGGTGTTGCAACACTAACATCAACTGCGCTGCTATAACAGCGGGTCAGGGGGTCACTATTAGCGCAGAACACCGCTCGAGGGCAATCAGGACACACACACACACACACATTTCATTATTGCAGTTCAGGGCAAAGCAGCTTTTTCTAATCTTTGCACAGTGGAACGAATAAAGTTCTGCCTTTTAAAGTACGAGGTGTCGGGTGTGAGGAGAACCGCTGCGTTACTTGAGCCTTGGCTTATCCAAACAGGGCATGCAATCATTCTACACTCGCAACGAACGCTGCTGTTGTAGCCTACATGCCTTAGGGCGGGCATGCCCAATCTGTGGATGTGCACGGTGATGGATCACTATGGATCGCTCCATAAGTTTGAGGAAATAAGGAGGTTAACTGTGCTGATTTTATTATAGCACTGATCTCTATTCCCGTGCGAGTGACCTCTACTCCCCCCCCCCATCCCCGTGTGAGGCCACGCCCCCGTGCCTTCATGCCATCTCATTTGAATGTACATTCTATTCAAACTGCTTATAAAAGGTGGGCAGGTCAATGTCATTGACTGGCATATGGTTACCATGACTACGACTAATAGCAACACTTGTTTAGGGGAATGCGGCTCGCAGGGATTGTTGTACATTTGTGCTGCATGCTGTGTGTGTCTAGTAGGGGTGTCTTCAACTAAGGATTTTCATAGTCGAATCCGATTCGTCAGATTTTCCCTATAGTCGACTCAATCAGTTCAAATTTCACCACAAGATGGCGCTAAAAGCGTGGTTTTAAAAAAGTTTTTTTTTTTATATTTTACTTTTCTAGAGCACCGTAAATGGGATCCCCGTTTGGGGGGAGCTTTATTAATGTGTAGCCTGTTGTTAAAGCGCACACATCATTTAAAAAAATATATTAACAGAAATTAGGATGATTTTATTTAACAAAAGGCTATATATATATATATATATATATATATATATATATATATATATATATATATATATAAACGAAAACAAAGACATTTCATGTAAAAACTATTGCTTAGCATTAATCAATGTCCTTGAGCCAACAGCTGTACTAGAACCAAGTTCTCTCCATGCCATTTGCTGGAGTGTGTTTGATAAAAGAGCACTTTCGGTGAAAATGGCAACCCGAAAGCTGAGTCCACAAATGAATATGATGAGTGTAAACCGGCTTCAATATTCATTCATCCATTATCTTCCGCTTTATCCTCTATTAGGGTCGCGGTGGGGTTCCACATGTCCTTCCAGGGGAGAACGTTCCGGGCGCTGGGCAGACACACCCAGGACAGGGCGCCGGACACACACACTCTATATGGGGCAATTTGGAGAACTCAATTGACTTGATCCATGTTTTTGGACTGTGGGAGGAAACCGGAGAACCCGGAGGAAACCCACACGGACACGGGGAGAACATGGAAACTCCACTCAGACCGGGAATCCCTAGCGCTGAGAGGCGAACGTGCTAACCACTAAGCCACCATGCCGCCCAGGCTTCAATATTAAATCTTAAAGTAAGATAAATCCTGGTAGATCACGATGACCCGTCCACTGGAAAACGTCCACCTCAGAAAAGTGTGGACACACCGGCCTTAGCGATTCAGTTAAATGAAACCAGTCCGGCTATGTTAATGTTTTCTTTGTTTGTCAACAAGATGATTTTTTTGTGCATGACTGTCACTCGCAGCCACTTCTGAGCTTTTAATTGGAGTTCCCCACTGAGCCTTACTTCCTTAGGTTTCTTCCTTAAAAAATTATTATTAATTAAAATATTAATAATAATAATTTATTTAATAGATATTACATACTGTTGTATGTATGTTTACTTTCCACATTACACATTTCCGGTACTTTTAGTTTAATTTCACTGTGCTTATTGTTAACATTTTATTTCTACTTTTGTGTGTGTATATATATATATATATATATATATATATATATATATATATATATATATATATATATATATATATATATATACACGATTAATGGAGCATCTGTAAAAACTGAAATTTCCTCCTGGGGATTATGCTGGATTAAAGGCCGAGAGGTACAAGAGGGCAGCATTACTGTAAATCAATCACGGGAAGCAGGGGTTATGAGCGTGGCACGACGCTAAGCAAAGTACAGTTCCACCTGTTTTCCATGATTTATTCACAATAATGCACAACCTCGAGTGCCTTAACACTTTAATAAAACAGTTACAAATACACGATAATGAAAAAAACAAGGTTTGAGTTATAAATGTGTTTATTAAAAGAATAATGGTTAATAAACTGGTCTTTTAAAGTGAACAATGAACGCTGACAGGTTTCCGTTTATTCAAACGATCAGCTACGGCCATCTGGTGGCCAAATTACACAACGCAGTTTATAAAAACATTGGAAAAGTAATGTGTTGTATATCACACATTGATATAAATGTGAAGTCAATAATGTCACGGCTGGACAGACGGCTCAGCCAATCAGATTTAAGGACCACAACTGTTTGCGGTTTTATAATTGGTATTTATTTAATCGTGCGATTTATTATATATATATATATATATATATATACATATATATATATATATATATATATACATATATATATATATATATATATATATATATATATATATATATATATAAATAAATCTGTTCAGTGTGGAAATTAGGAGACTTTAGAAATTTACTAAACTGGCAACCACAATGCCACAGTCGGTCGAACTAATAAACGCCAGTCATGACGGGTTAAGCGAATGTTCCTTGAAGCTGCATGATGCTGCCACAGGGTTAATCAGATAGCTGATTTAAACGAGCAGGTGTAAAAGTGTCAGTGTGTTTTAATTTACAATAATTACAGCTTCAAGATATTTTGCAAAGATTTTAACTTTTTTTTTATCTCAGCTGCAGACCCAACTTTAATATGTTGTACTGTTAAAAACAACTTAAGTGCTATTTTTATGCTAGTTTTCCTTTCCTGTCCTTGAACTGAGCTCAGAAGCAGGTAAGTAGTGTCTTCCACATTTAACACGGTGTTTCACCTTTAATGCTGCAGTAACACATTTAGGGTCGTCACCATTATTACAACAATAAGAACTCATTTTAAGGATGCCACTCAAAAGGAGGACAGCCCCCCCACCCCCAACTGAGACTTGGTCCTCCTCACAAGGTTTCTTCCATTAAAACCAATACCATTCAGGGAAATTTTATCTTCCACTCTTGTTTTGGGGGAAGGTTACAGCTTAGAACACCAATAAGAAAACGTTTTTTTAAGAAAACGTACCGGGCATGGTAGCTCAGTGGTTAGGGTGTTGGGCTATCAATCTGAAGGTTGGCGGTTCAAATCCCAGGTCCACAGAAGTTACTAATGTGGGTCCTTGAGCAAGGCCCTTATCCCTCATTGCTCCAGGGTTGTTATGATTAACCCAGTGCTCACCTTGTAAGTCACTTTGGATAAAAGCATCTGCTAAATGACGAAATGTAATGTAAATGTAAACGTACTGTTGTAAACAGCACTATACAAATAAATAAACTTAAAGCACAGACTACCAGCACACAAAATATTAAGCAGCGATGCTACCTTAACTCCAATCCATCTGGTCAATTACTCTGCTGTGATGTGATGGGCAGGACCACCACAGAACCCAGCACTTAAATCATCCTGTGGGCAGTGATGAAGGAGTAGAGGATGACGAAGACAAATATGCAGCAACAAATGATCTAGTGTCATTCGGTGTGTATCTACAACTGTAAATGGTGCAATTAGGTACGAGAGGGCGTGATTATTATAGAAAGAGGTGTGACATGACGTAAAGTGTAGTAGTTTGAACTCTTCCCATGATTTAATCACAATAATGTAAAAGCAATAAGGCACTTGAGGTTGTTTAACACAGCCATAAACACATTGTAATAAAAAAAAGAAAAGGTTAATAAATTTTATTTGTGTATTGAAAGCAAAAATGATGATAAACTAGTGAAAAAGAATGCCATCTAGTGGCCAAATGGTAAAACACAATGAGTCAGCTCACTGTTCATATAGATCAGAATTTTTATTTACGGCACATGATCCAAAATAATGTATTGTATATCACGCATTGATATGAATGTGATCATTTCTACGATGCCAATGCTGGACGAACGGCTTAGCCAATCAGATTTAAGGACAGGAACTGCCCGTTTTAGAACCAGGTACACACCAATCGGACAACGGATCCCGTGTGTGTCTAATCCACTCAAACCAATGCAAAACATGTCCACACCACCGCTGCACCACCTCATCACTGCATTGCCATCAGACATAATCGCTACACCGTGATCCTGCCAGGAGAACAATGCAAACGGGAATGTAATCGGTAATTATAGAACTAGAAAGTATATCGATAAGGTTAATGGTATTAATTAAATGGAGGAAACAGGAAAGTGTAGCACATAAGCCACTTTATTGTTGTGTGTGTGTGTGTGTACCTGGGGAATACCGTGTCCGTCTTGGTAAAGATAAAAACATACTGTGAGAGTAAACAGTTGGAATTTCGCCCTCTCTGCCCTCACTGCTGATGCCTTCAAACGGCCAGTAAAGGTCAGTGTTCCACTTAAAAAGGACTATATTGCTTTGTATTTCTGTGTGAAGTAACCTAAATATCTTTTGTATCACAAGACACACAAATATTCATTCAGAAATATAAAATAAAAAAATCACAATGTATTAAATATTACTATTAAGTCAAATTAAACAGGAACTAATTGGGGAAAAAAAATAGTTAAAATAATTAATAGAAAGTACACACATGCATACACACATTATATATATATATATATATATATATATATATATATATATATATATATATATATATATATATATATATATAAATAAAAGCATACATGCACAGAAAAATATAAATAAACGTGTTTACTAAACTTGCTGTAATTAAAGATCTAATTATGTAAATTATTAATGATATACTTTGTAATGAACGTGATTGTCATAAGGCTATCGCACTATTGTTATCCAATATTTATTATTCCACTGTTTTTGTCTTCCCTTCTTTTCCCCGATTTGAGTTAGACATGATTTTTGTGGGACGCCCCGGCTCACTGGTGACACCATTGCGTGTAGGGGTGTCTTCAACTAAGGATTTTCATAGTCGAATCTGATTCGTCAGATTTTCCCTATAGTCGACTGATAGTCTAACATTTCTAACAAAAGAAAACCTTTTTTTGTTTTTCTTTTTTTTTTGTTTTTCTAGAAATTAGGATGATTTTATTTGACAAAAGGCTATATATATAACGAAAACAAAGACATTTCATGTCAAAACTAATGCTTAGCAGCAGCCATGGGCACCCCCATGTGGTCAAAATGGTACATTCGACTATGAGGTTCATAGTCGACTACGGTTCTCCGAATCGAATCGTCGAATCAGCGAATATTGCAGCTCACCCCTATTAACGATTCCAAATCATTACCCTTAAAATGCTTTAACCAAAACACGGGCCTGAGCCATGATGTCAGGACTTAACTAGCATTACTTAACCATTGCCGACTGTTCTGTTCTATTAACCCTTTAGAGCATCTTCACGTTCCGCAAAAAGCCGCATCGGCTATTACGACCAAAACAGCAAGGTCAAACTTCTCCTATTCCCCGATCACCAGGCAGACGTATCCTCCTCCCGACCCCTCACGCTCTCGCAGACATGACGTATTGGTTGAAAGGGGGGGGTGTGGGGGCGAACAGTACGGTTCCTCCACTCATTCTCCTTCCTCACCACACTCCCTCTGTCTCTCAGCCTTTTTACCCCCTGCAGGCAGCTTTCCGCTGCACTCAATCCTCTCCCCTGAAGAGTCAACTTCTGAAGATGCCCGGTGTGAGAACCAGACTGAATCCCTGAATCTGCATTTCAAAACCTGCTTTGGCGCTCTCGTGCTCGCTCACTCTCTCTCTCTCTCTCGCACACTCACTTCAATCTTCTCTACTGAAAACAAACAGCTCCAAGCTACACTACATACTTGAAAACATAACACATGAAAATGAGGTGTGTGCAGCAACACTGACTTTATAATCTCTCATTCAGAATGCTAATGTGGAATCTGCACACTAAACCCTCCTGCACACTAAACCCCCAAAAGATGACTTCCATTCATATTCACATTCATATACTGTATACATACATACACATTTCATCATATATTAAGTCCGTGCCAATATGCAGAAGCTCAACACGCCGAACAGGACACAATATGACTTGTTTCAACCTCTCGGCGGCTATACTTCTACCAACAAAACACCCCCCGCCCCCTCTCGCTGTTTTTCCATATGAATGCCACGGTTGGAAACCTGGACATGGATTTGCATCTGCACATCACACAGGCCGCCGTCATGAGGGTCTGCTTTAAAACCGACGTCAGGCTGTGTTCAATGCGTCACAGTCGATTTTTAGATTTGAACGTCAATCAGCTGCAGAGAGTGAGAAGCAAATTCCTTTTATATATTTTATTATGGCAAAAGTAAAAGAAGAGGGGAAAAAAACAAAACAAAACAAAAAAACAAACCCAATCTGAAGGGGTTAATGCCTGCATTACAACAGCACAGAAGTTCATAAAGCCTACATTTCATTACGCTCGGGTCGTGCTGTACGTTCTTCGTAAGTATTCCTACCTGCTTGATTGTTAGAAATTTCCGAACAGATAGACAATCTCAGCTACAAAAAAATAAGAAATAAAAAATAAGACGGACTTAAACAGCAGCTGAATATCGACTCCACCCACCCCAGAGGACATGAAGGACCGCTACACAGTTCATTCGGAGGCGCCGTCAGTACACTTTGGACCGGCTCCCAAGTCCGAAACAAAAGAATAAACCAGACTGCATTTATAATGAAAATGCAAATCAGCTCAGCACTGCACAGTTCACTTAGGAACATGGCCTTAGAGTGCATGAGCATCGCCGACCGCTTCTTTCCACCAACGAGCATGAAACCTTCCACTGCTCTTTAACCACGACAGAACTGTAATAATGCGCTCAGGGTTTCCGTCAGCACAGATTAAAAACAAAACATATCATTCTTCGAATCGAATATCGTTTTCCACCAACTTGTTTACTATCTAATTGCGTCACACCAAACAAGCCAGGCATGAAAGGGTTATATATATATATATATATATATATATATATATATATATATATATATATATATATATATATACACACACACACACAATATATTTATAGATATTATAGATATATATATATATATATATATATATATATATATATATATATATATATACATATACATACACACATATATACACACACATACACATGTATATTTGTGTGTGTATATATATATATATATATATATATATATATATATATATATATATATATATATATGTGTGTGTGTGTGTGTGTGTGTGTGTGTGTGCGCGCGCGCGCTCTCATTTTATTTATATATATATATATATATATATATATATATATATATATATATATATATATATATATATATATATATATATATATATATATATATATATATATATATATATACACACATACAACCACAAGCGTATTAATTATGAATAATAAATTCTTATTACATATTAAATAACGACTTCAGGTACTTTAATTCTGGGTATTTAATTAATCTAACTAAGCTATTGATTTGGTTACAGCCTTCACAATTGAAAATTTGCTCTAACACACACACACGCACACACACTGCACCTTCAGACATTTCATCACACAGAGCAGCAGATTGCACAAGCCTCACTGCTCTCAAAACCCAAATGTTAATTCAATACCTTTTACCATCAACTACATTTTTCCAGACAACAAGCCTCCTGCTGTAACCTCCTGTTTTCGTCATTTTCTAGAGCACAGGCTTTTTATGAGCATTTATTAGATGCTATTCAGGGTGGAATTGCCATTGTGTTGTGCACAGAAGAAAAAAAATAACATTTACAGGTTGGCATCAACGTCTAATGATGTGCATTCAACACAGTGGGACTGAAAAGTACAGCATCGAATTCAGCACTCAATCTGTGGGTAAAGTTCTGATATATATATATATATATATATATATATATATATATATATATATATAGAATGTTTATTGCTTTTCTACTATTTTTCGAATTACTTGCAGGATGTTCACTAGTGTTTATGATAAACCTAAAGATTACGCTCTAATGAGAATTACACAGTACGGAACGCCTTGCTCTCCTCTGCTACACATCTGTATATTCAGAGAGCCAAATAAAAACTAATGAGATGGGATCAGATCAGATCCCTGCGCCGACCTAATGAAATATTTTATTACAGCAATCAGAACACAGCATTCAGGTCACCACACGTGAACCCACCGAATCGACCAAATATACATTCGGGACCTGAGAGCGGATATAGAGAGCATTCATCATATTACAAAGACTTAATGGAAGTCATCGATTAAAGAAATAGACATTTCAGACCTTCCACACGGAACATTTCTGGCAAGGACAAAAACAAGATCAGAACTCTTCCTCCGGCCGATGCATCACCTCGGAGCCTGGACAGTTACTGCAAATTGAATTTAGAGACTCCATTTAGACTGAGGAATATAGGATATCAGAAATGCAATTTTCCCCCCAATTCCACCAGGAATATCAAATATTAGGATTTCTAGCACACGGACGTCGGGGACCAGATCAGGGTAAGCGAACACATTTTATACATCGCTGGAGTGTTAATCGGCGTTCCCATCGTCTCTCGTTCCTGAGTGACGGTGCCACAAACATCTGGCTTTACTGTTTTATAACAGAGCTTCCAAACAATGAGTTAAATTGTGGAGCTCAGGGGTTTCAAATAACAAAGAAAAGCTTAAACATAAAAACATAAAACCTCTATACAGGTATGAGCACACGGAGGGCAGTTTATTACAATGCCAAATTAAGTCAAGTGTTAAAATTAAGGGTAGATTTAGGACATATCTACAATATCTATATACACACTAACAATTCAGCACAATGCCGTTCATCGCATCACTTCCACCTGCATGAAAATCATAAATTATCTATCCATCCATATAATTTTATTTATATATATATATATATATATATATATATATATATATATATATATATATATATATATATATATATATATATACACACACACATACATATACATATATATTTACACATACATATATACATACATATATATATATATATATATATATATATATATATATATATATATATATATATATATATATATATATATATATATATATATATATATACACACACACACATACTAAGAATTTAACACAACTTCGGCATGCACAACGCCGTTCATCGCATCACTTTCACCTGCATGAAAATCACAACACTAAATTAAATCATCTATATAAATAACTATCTATATACTAAGAATTTAGCACAACTTGGGCATGCATAATGCCGTTTATCACATCTCTTCCACCTGCATGAAAATCATAATACTAAATTTAATCTCTATCTATCTATCTATCTATCTATCTATCTATCTATCTATCTATATTCTAAGAATTGAGCACAACTTCGGCACAATGCCATTCATCGCATCACTTCCACCTGCACGAAAATCACAACACTATATTAAAATCATCTATCTTTAACTATTTATATTTATACACTA
The DNA here is from genome assembly GCA_019802505.1 of Corydoras sp. C115. Taxonomy (NCBI): domain Eukaryota; kingdom Metazoa; phylum Chordata; class Actinopteri; order Siluriformes; family Callichthyidae; genus Corydoras; species Corydoras sp. C115. Next base: position 1,016,577 of record JAFMOC010000036.1, on the reverse strand, counting down.
AGAAATTAGCACAACTTCGGCATGCACAATGCCGTTCATCGCATCACTTCCACCTGCATGAAAATCACGGCTCGCACTGATGGAGCGCGGCTCCTCCCTACTCACAGTAGCCTCGCTCATTTAAGTCGGACTTATCGAATCCCGGCTCGGGCGCTTCTAAAAGCCTTATGGAAGCACGTTCCACGCGCGCACACAGACCCCGAAAAGCAGCGGCGCCGGGTGGGAGAGGACGCACCTGCCGCGGTGCGAGCCTGGTCCAGGCGGCAGCTCGCGGGGCTCGTTTCCATGGCGCCGTGGAGGACTCGCCTCGGCTCCGTGCGTCTGCCAAAGCCATCGCCTCGACCGCCGGCTCCTCTCTCGACCTCTCTCTCTCTCGCTCTGTAGCGTACGCACCCCCGCGCCGAGCCAAATCAACAGCTGGCGTCGGTGACGTCATGCCGACGCGGGCCAATCGGAGAGGCGCAGAGGGCCGGGCTCCTCCCGCAGCGGCCAATCGGCTCCCCGCAGGTGCGTGTGGTTGCGCGGGTGCGCGCGTGTGCGTGTCGCACCACCACTCGGGGAGGGTCTGTCGAGGACAGAGCGTGCCGACGGTCTCCGAATTCGGACCGAAGTCGAACTTCTTTACCGAAGGCACTTAAATATGCACAAGAAAAAGAAAGAAGAAAGGAAAAAAAAAAAGAAAAGAAAAAAAAAAAAGAAAAGGCAGCTTCGATCATCGGGATGGATTCAAAAATGACGTCTGCGTTTGATGCATTCGCAAAGAACAAAAAAACAAGCGTGCGCGCACCCATTCGAAACATTCCACAGCGTTCCCACGGTGATTAAGAAGAACCTGAGGGGTCTCTCTAGATCCTCCAGATCAACACATGTCAAAATTGTTGAAGACCCGAGGCGTAGCTAATCAGAAGGAGCGGCATATTAAACCAAACCTCGCTCATCAGCAGGTTCCGTGGCTTATTGGGAATATTAACAGATCAAATTGATGATTCTACAGTGTTTTTCCTCAACTGCTGACTTGGGTTCTCTCGCATTTGAGAGTCGCTTCGGATAAAAGCGCCTTCCAAAGAACTAAATGTAATATGTAGATAAGACCGAATGAAAAAAAGACCATTATTACAAAGTAACAAGCAAAAAATATATATATTAAAAAAAGAAATAAATTCATTAATTTTTTTTTTTTTTTTTTTTTAAACCACCCCATATCGTGTTAAATGATTTTCTCCTAAATTAATTCTGCTTGTGAAGTAGAAACTTTAGTAGAAAATGGGCAATTTATCCATAGAAAACAAAATGAATTAATTACCACTAATTAGTTAATTAACTGGTAATTTTTTTTTAATTGATTCATGTGCTGTCATGAACAATTGTGCAAACTTTCAGCTTAATTGGATAATGGAAAGTGGGTGAAATAACATTTGCAAACTTTTTACCAGACACACAGATGAAGGTAAATTAAGGGCGGTAACAAAATAATAATAATAATAATAATAATAATAATAATATCACTTCTAATCATTAAGTAATGATGAGACCCAATAATAATAATAACCATAATAATATCACCTCTAATCATTAAGTAATGATGACACCCAATAATAATAACCATAATAATCTCACCTCTAATCATTAAGTAATGATGGGACCCAATAATAATAATAATAATAATAATAATAATAATATCACCTTTAATCACTAAGTAATGATGGGACCCAATAATAATAATAATAATAATAATAATATCACCTCTAATCACTAAGTAATGATGGGACCCAATAATAATAATATCACCTCTAATCACTAAGTAATGATGAGACCCAATAATAACCATAATAATATCACCTCTAATCATGAAGTAATGATGGGACCCAATAATAATAATAATAATAATAATAATAATAATATAACCTCTAATCATGAAGTAATGATGGGACCCAATAATAATAATAATAATAATAATATCATCTCTAATCATTAAGTAATGATGAGACCCAATAGTAATAACCATAATATCACCTCTAATCATTAAGTAATGATGGGACCCAATAATAATAATAATAATAATAATATCACCTCTAATCACTAAGTAATGATGGGACCCAATAATAATAATAATAATAATATCACCTCTAATCACTAAGTAATGATGAGACCCAATAATAACCATAATAATATCACCTCTAATCATTAAGTAATGATGGGACCCAATAATAATAATATCACCTCTAATCATGAAGTAATGATGGGACCCAATAATAATAATATCATCACCTCTAATCATTAAGTAATGATGGGACCCAATAATAATAATCATAATAATAATAACAACAATCATAATAATATATCCTATAATCATTAAGTAATGATGGGACCCATTAGCTCCAGCTGCGGGTGATGGAGCAATTAAAAATAAAAATCCTAGCCAATCACATGCTTGAATCACTGTGGCAACATTTTGGGGAAGGCCTTACCGTCCCCAAAGGATTGCAATAAAGAAAAAAGGTCTACATTTTATAAGGTTCACCTCCGTATTTCTACACTTTGTTTCTTTTCCCAGTTCTTCTTAGCGTACAAACGCACTTTGTAGTTCCACAATTCCAGATTGTAGTCCATAGTTTTCCCTGCGTACTGTTTCTATTACTCTATACTATTTTACCTCAGCACTGCAGTAATACTCATGTGGTAGGTGACAGACAGGTTTTATAGATCTTAAAGGAAAAGGCTGGTATAAGGGAAATCGGATACAACAGTGCTGCTAGACCCTTAGGGTCACTGCTGGACCAAGAGAAGTCCAGCCACCGGATGGAACGGATGGAAATGGCCATCCACGGAACTGCAGAGCAGTACAGCAATTGCTTTAGAGGGTATTGGTCTTCATTGAGGATCAAAGCAACTACAATGGTCAAAGTAAATCCTCTGTTCTGATCGACAGAACTTGATTTCTGTTGGACCGGCAGGTCTGCGGTCCAGTCTGGAGGTTACTGTAAAGACTACAGATCACTTTCACAGAACCAGAGGGCTTGTCAATCAAAACGTAATGACAGTTAACACACAACACTGCACATGTGCTCGGAAAAGACAAGGCTTCCGAAAAAGCTTGGCCCTCATGCTTGCTCTTTAGGGGGATCAGGCTTAGAGCACCGTCAAGCTGCCGCGAGACTATATGTACCACTGTAAAGAGCTCCATCCATCCAGCTAAATGAGGTTAACACCGTAAACTGCAACAAATGAGGTATACTTACTAGGGGTGAGTTGCAATATTCGCTGATTCGACAATTCGATTCGGAGAACCGTAGTCGACTATGAACCTCATAGTCGAATGTACCATTTTGACCACATGGGGGTGCCCATGGCTGCTGCTAAGCATTCGTTTTTACATGAAATGTCTTTGTTTTCGTTATATATATAGCCTTTTGTCAAATAAAATCATCCTGTCACAAATGTCCGTCTTTCCCCGGAGATGAGCGGCTCCGCGGGGAAATCGCGAACGCCGCTCGCGCATGAGCGTCTCCCGGGATCCGGCTACGCGTAAGCCGGTCTAAACAGAGTGCGACCTGCGCGGAACGAATGCACAATAACACACCGTGGCAGAAATGCTGATGGAGAAAAACTGAAACACCGGGATAAAATCCAAAACTAGAATTTATTAAAAAAGTGGTGCCGAAGCACCAACAGAAAGGGGGTAAACGAACAAAGCAACATCGGGTAAGGTAACCACAAATTAAAGACGTGCACTAACCCAACCAATCACCCAAGTGAGATAATCAGAAACCAAACGAGGGACAGGTGCTGCAGGTGATTGTTACACATCCTAATTTCTGTTAATATATATATTTTTAATGATGTGTGCGCTTTAACCCATTTACGGTGCTCTAGAAAAACATGTAAAATATAAAAAAAATCTTTAAAAAAAAACAAGCTTATAGCGCCATCTTGTGGTGAAATTTTAACTGATTCGACCATCAGTCGACTATAGGGAAAATCTGACTTATCAGATTCGACTATGAAAAACCTTAGTTGAATACAGCCCTAATACTTACTGAGTACATCAGTACATCCACAATCAGACCTCTTCAATTAATTCAAAACTCTGCAGCCCGACTCGTGTTTAAGCAGCCCAAGCGAACTCATGTCACTCCATTACTCACTTCCCTCCATTGGCTTCCTGTAGCTGCTTACATTCAGTACAAGTCACTGACTCTGGCATACAGAACCATTTCTGGATCTTCCCCCTCCTACCTTCACTCTATCTTTTCAAAATACACTCCGACTCGTTCACTTCGCTCCAGTGATGATTGCCGCCTGGCGGTTCCACCTCACCGAGGAGCTAATTCTCACTCTGTGGTGTTCACCACTGCAAAATGGTGGAACGATCTTCCCAACTCTGTCCGTAAGGCAGAATCTCTAAACAGTTTTAAGAAACTACTTAAGACGCATCTCTTTAACAAATACCTGTTGTAGTTTAATAAAAAAAAATACAAAAAAATTTAAAAAAGGGGGGGGGAGGGGCCGCAGCATCGAATAACAATCAGGTTTGATGAATTTACAGTATAGTTGGTTTTCTCCATGGCTTCTGACTTGTGGTGTTCTCATTTGTAAGTCGCTTTGGATAAAAGCGTCTGCCAAATGACTAAATGTAAATATGTAATGTAAATGTAGTACATCTAGCATGTATATGAATCTAATAGAGTTCAGGCCTCTGATCACTCAAACCACAGCAACACACCAACGCCACAAGCATTTCAACATAACCACTAGGGGTGCGAATCTCGATACGACTCAGATTTCTGAGGTCACAATTCGATTCAGAAACGATTTTTTTTCAGTTCAAATGGTCTTTGAATTTTGCTAAAATGATGTGATTGACGAGATGAAACAACAATGTAAACAAATAGAACATTATTTAAAGCAATACTTTTAGTTTCCGTCCTGTATCAAATCTTTTTGCATCATTTAATATTTTTACAAAAATAGGATTGCGCTAAATTAAAATGAGCAATATTACGTTAGCTTAGCTGTCTGGCTTTCTCTTACACAAAAAACATCCATCAATGAACAAACGATTCTAAATATATTAATACAAGGCGGCACGGTGGCTTAGTGGTTAGCACGTTCGCCTCTCAGCACTAGGGATTCCCGGATCGAATCCCCATCTGGGTGGGTGGAGTATCCATGTTCTCCCCGTGCCTGCGTGGGTTTCCTCCGGGTTCTCCGGTTTCCTCCCACAGTCCAAAAACATGGATCAAGTTAATTGAGTTCTCTAAATTGCCCCATATAGAGTGTGTTTGAGTGTGTGAGTGTGTACCCAGCGATGGATTGGCGCCCTGTCCTGGGTGTATCTGCCCAGCGCCAGAGACGTTCTCCCCTGGATGAGCATGGGGACCGCGACCCTAATAGAGGATAAAGCGGGAGATAATGAATGAATTAAAAAATCTGATGCTCCAGAACCCGACCCCTCAGCCCTCCGCTGTGGCGTACCGAACCACGAGGTCCATAACACGGTGTGAACCGAACAGTGACTTGTGTACTGTTACACCCCTGGTAACTAATAAAGAGGCCAGAGAGAGGCCAGAACATATTGGAGTTTTCTTTGTCTTTGATGCATCCAGGGACCGGCTGCCACAACTACACAATAACGCTAAAAAAACTGACACGGCAACATTTTCAGAGGTGTAGATAGGCTGCTCTGAGGCTATAGGTACCACTGTACCTATAGCCTATTACAGATAGTCTATTACAATATGAAAAAAAGACACGAGAACCTTAAGCAAGTGACTTAAATAACAGAGTCAGCAGATTAATCATTCTTGAACGAATGGGGTGATGGCGCTTCTGCACTGGAACTGAAATGAATACCATCTTTTAAAAAAAAAAAAAAAAAAAAAAAAAAAAGATGACCTTTGAGTGCAAACCCTCCATTCTTCCAAACGCTATACAGTCGAGTTCGGAACCAGCGACAAGGTGGCTTAATGGTTAGCATGTTCTCCTCTCAGCACTAGGGATTCCCGGTTCGAATCCCAATCTGGGTGGAGTTTCCATGTTCTCCCTATGTCCATGTGGGTTTCCTCGGGGTTCTCCGGTTTCTTCCCACAGTCCAAAAACATGGATCAAGGTCAATTAATATCTCCAAAAACTGCCCCATATAGAGTGTGTGTGTGTCTGTGAGTAAGTGTGTGCCCAGCGATAGATTGGCACCCTGAAACGTTCTCCCCTGGATAGACATGGGGAACCCCACTGCGAACCTAGTAGAGGATAAAGCGGAAGATAATGGATGGATTGGCACCAATCTTCCCTAGATGGTTATGGGATCCCCAGTCCCTAGTAAAGGATTATAGGATACAAGGATAAATAACAAATAAAATAATATATAATGAATAAATTAAAGTATTCTGATTGGTATAGGGCCCAGCGATAAAATGGCACCCTGTCAGATGTGTATCTGCCCAGCGCCTGAAACGTTCTCCCCTGGATGGACATGGGGAACCCCACCACAACCCTAATATAGGATAAAGCAGAAGATAATGAATGATTGGTATAGGGTCTCCTGCAACTCTAGTCCCTAGAATAGGATTAAGCAGGATAAATATAGAATTAATAAATGTAATTAAAATAAAACAAAGACAATAGTAATAATAATAATATTAAATAAAAAAAAAAATAATAATAATAAAATTAATAAATAAACTATAAAGCTATATTACCAATAAAAACATTCTTATAAAGTACACTTAATTAAATCTGTGCAATGATCAACTTTGAACATTTCTGTGTATATAGCTATCTGAGGTAACGTAGAGAGTAGTGGGATGACCGATTGTTGTTGAAATTGTCTTATGACTGAAGGAAAGTCAGGTCATCAAAACAGTTCTACCTCATTAATAATTAAATTTATGTATTGATCCCTGAACACTGTATTCCTCACAAATATAAACATTGGCACAAAATCCATCCATCATCTTCCGCTTTATCCTCTACTAGGGTCGCTGGGCAGATACACCCAGGATAGGGTGTCAATCTATTGCTGGACACACATTCACTCACACAGACGCACTCTATATGGGGCAATTTGGAGAGTTCAATTGACATAATCCATGTTTTTGGACTGTGGAAAGAAACAGGAGAACCCTGAGGAAACCCACGCGGACACGGGAAAAACATGGAAACTCCACCCAGATTGGGATTCGAACCGGGAATCTCCAGCGCTGAGAGGAGAACATGCTAACCACTAAGCCACCCTCATTGGCACAAAATACACAATACAAATTTGTGATCTAGGAAATGTATAACATTCTCCAAAAACGTGATTTTGGGGTCTAAATTGACAACAGCGCCCTCTAAGGTCACAGAATATGTTTGGCACAGAATTAGGTGTTATAACTGTGTTTGGGGAAGCGGAGACTGGGGAGATTTTAATCATTACTGTTAGATTTAGTGTTAATGTTGCGTAACAGACATGTTCATTGGACTTTTATGAGAATACGGATGAAATCACGGCCCGTATCGGTTCAGTAACCCTACGACGTCCCTAACTGCCATCTGCAACGTAGAATCATGTTAATTACACTTTCACCAAGAGATGCTACAAATTCTGGTGAACAGTCCTCAATTCATTTACTTGACTAAAGAAAGGATAAAAAATGATTATTAATGAATAATATATGATCTTATTAACTATTAAATTATATTAACGTCATTTATTAAGACATTATGTATGACATTCAATAGATAGTGAATTGTGCTTACAATTCTACAAAAATACAAGCGATAAGGGACATGTCTCATAATGTCTCGTGCGCCAAGGACACAGTAAGGCCACAATGTAATCAAAACATTTACTTTTTTTTTTTTTTTAAGCTTAATCACCGTACATAATTATACACAAATAAATACACAAGTACACACCGGTGCGCATATGAACAAGACAGAACCTTGTAAATTATTATAAAAGAAAGGAGAGAGGGAAAAAAAAATAATAATAAATAAAAAAAAAAAAAAAAAAAAAAAAAAAAAAAAAAAAAAAAAAAAAAAAAAGACCTTCCAAACCATTCATTCATTCATTATCTCCCGCTTTATCCTCTACTAGGGTCGCGGTGGGGGTTCCCCATGCCCATCCAGGGGAGAACGTCTCGGGCGCTGGGCAGATACACCCAGGATAGGGTGCCAATCCATCGCTGGGCACACACTCACTCACACAGACACACTCTATATGGGGCAATTTTGAGAATGCAATTGACTTAATCCATGTTTTTGGACTGTGGGAGGAAACCGGAGAACCCGGAGGAAACCCACGCGGACACGGGGAGAACATGGAAACTCCACCCAGATGGGGATTCGAACCGGGAATCCCTAGCGCTGAGAGGCAAACGTGCTAACCACTAAGCCACCGTGCTGCCCCTATTCAAAATTGTGTAATTTAATTTTATTTTTTTTTACACACCATTCTACGTATTGTGTCAGTGTGTGTGTGAGATTTGTGTTTAATTGCTCTTTGGGCTACTTAAGATGCCTTAAACCTCATACTGTAAAGAAAACTAGACATTTATTGAAATGTTTTTTTTTTTAATCCAATTAATCGGGAAAAAATAATTGACCGATTAATCGATTATCAAAATAATCGTTAGTGGCCTATATTAAATACCATGGGACAGGATAGGAACGTGAATCAGTCAGAGGTGTGTGTTATCAGTCACGGCTGGACAAATGGCTCAGCCAATCAGATTTAAGGACCGAAACGACCCATTTTAATTCAATATGTATTTGTAAACAAATTTGCACCACGGTAACTTCAAAACCATCCAACAGAAGCGACGCTCGCACACCAACACTCGCACCAAGAAAACAAAACTGGAACTCGTTCAGCAGCCTCAGCACGGCGTGCCAGATGAACCTGTCTTCAGGCGGTTTCGATGAAGGTGGAGAGTCTGGCACTTTGCTCCGCGGAGCTTACCGTTGCCCGATAAGGAAATCAGCTTAGCAGGGAACCGCTGCCAGAGGCTGCCGCATGCCTACAGGTCCAGACAGCATATGTCCACACGAGGCTGGCTCAATAATTACAGGCCGACATCAAGCCTCATTAATGAATTTAGACAGATGCCATGTGGGTCAGTCTCACGGACGTCGAACTTTCTTAAATGGTTCGACTGAAAACCAAAATTCGCTTCCGTGCCTCATTACATCATATAAAGGCACAGTGATGGCCAAGACCCTCATCTCACCAAAGACCAAGAGCCTCTGAGTAATCGGCTTCTCCATTTTTTTTCCACGGGCAGTCAGTCATTAATAAGGACTGTTCCACGTTCCGTTACTTCGTCATCCACAGAACAATTGCCCATTTGCACCTTGCCACTGCTGCATTTATTGTTGTTTATTCTGTGTATGTGTATTCTTTCTTCAACCAAGCTTATTGCATTTACATTTGGTCATTTTGCAGACGCTTTTATCCAAAGCGACTTACAAGGTGAGCACAGGGTTAATCACAGCATTCCTGGAGCAATGAGGGTTAAGGGTCTTGCTCAAGGACCCACATCCAACTTTAGTGGACCTGGGATTTGAACCCCCAACCTTCAGATTGAGAGCCCAACACCCTAACCACTGAGCTACCTTGCCCATAATTGGAAGTATACATGTACGCCAACACCCGCACCAAGAAGAAAAATACCACATACGCATTGTACTTGGTCAAGGAAATTGTTCAAGTTCAAGTTATTTATTTCTATAGCGCTTTTTACAACAGTACATTGTCACAAAGCAGCTTTACAGAATGAAAAGCCTTTAAACCCCCAAAGAGCAAGCCGAAGCAACAGTGGCAAGAAAAAACTCCCTTTTATGTTGTTATTTAAGGAAGAAACCTTGGGAGGACCAAGACAAGAAATTGTCTTGTCATTTCAACCATATACAGTACACAGCGACACAAACCAACAATCCTTCAGGACCACACTGTAAACCAGCCGTGCGACACAAGTTCCCCGAGTTCTACCAAGTACTATTAGCTGAAGTGCCCTTGAATAAGGGCCCCAACCACAATTGGTGAGATGTAGTATATTGTAAACACAAGCAGATGGAACGACAGTCGATTATCAGATCATAAGACATCACCGATATGACATCATGTCTCTTGCTACCTTCAAAGTGAGCACAGCACAAGGATTGGTTCAACGGCTCACCTGCAAACTGCTAGTACTCAGCTACTTTCGGTTCTAAATAATCAAGCCGTAAGGTACGAGAGGGCTGCATTACTTTGAATAAATCACAGGAATTATTGGTATTAGACACGACGCGTAGCGGAGTACAGTTACACCTCTTTCCCGTGATTTATTTACAATAATACACAACCTCGAGCATCTTATTGCTTTTTTAAAACCGTTACAAACACACTATAATAAAAAGAAAACTAAAGTTTGATTCATACACATTTATTAAAAACGTAGTTCATAAACTGCGCCTCCTTTAAATTGAACGCTGATCACTGAGTAACAGGATTTCGGTTTCGCTATCAAGTGCTGCCATCTAGTGGCCAAATTACAGAACACTATGTGTACATAAAGAAATAATAGTATTATACAATAGTGTACATCACACACATCACGCAAACAAATGCTAAGAAACAGGTTTCCAGTTTCTCTAACAATTAAAAACGCTTACAATGTTTATAAGAATCCTTAAGAATAAAATATTTGGGGTGTCTTCAACTAAGGATTTTCACAGTCGAATCTGATTCGTCAGATTTTCCCTATAGTCGACTGATAGTCGAATCAGTTAAAATTTCACCACAAGATGGCGCTATAAGCATGGTTTTTAAAAAAGTTTTTTTTTATATATTTCACTTGTTTTTCTAGAGCACCGTAAATTGCACTTTACTTTCTTGGGTTCGTTTTTATCTTTTTCAAAAAACTCCCATACTTAGGAAGCTTTTTTAGTAGCCATAGCCATCATGGAAAAATACACCGGTAGATGCTAACGGCCCTGTAGCGTGTTCAGCTCTGCTCGTTTGGAATGTGCAACTAACTGCAGGGGGAGCTTTATTAATGTGTAGCCTATTGTTAAAGCGCACACATCATTAAAAAAAGTATTAACAGAAATTAGGATGATTTTATTTGACAAAAGGCTATATATATAACGAAAACAAAGACATTTCATGTAAAAACTAATGCTTAGCAGCAGCCATGGGCACCCCCATGTGGTCAAAATGGTACATTCGACTATGAGGTTCATAGTCGACTACGGTTCTCCGAATCGAATCGTCGAATCAGCGAATATTGCAGCTCACCCCTATAAAATATAATGCATTTCACACACTGATACGATTATGAAGCATTTAGGTGTGGGTTAGCTCAGTGGTTAGGGTGTTGGGCTATCAATCTGAAGGTTGGGGGTTCAAATCCCAGGTCCACTGAAGTTACCAGTGTGGGTCCTTGAGCAAGACCCTTAACCCTCATTGCTCCAGGGATGTTGTGATGAACCCTGTGCGTCACCTTGTAAGTCACTTTGGATAAAAGCGTCCAATAAATGACCCAATTTAATTTAGGTGTGTATAATTGTCAATAACGTCTTAGCTAATTCGATTCAATGACCGGAACCGCCCGTTTTATAACCGTTCTTAGCACAGCCCTCAGAAGTGGCAGTGGAGCACCTGACCAGGCCAAAGGCCATGACGACATTTCACGTAGCTTAAACTTAAACATAAGCGCAGTTTGGGGTTAACTAAAAGCCTGATCCTGAATAACACCCAGGACCCGTCAGTCTGCAGTCTATCGCAGAAATATACTGTATGTGCAAATATATTTTAACACCTGTGAGCAATTGTGTATCTGGTTTAAATACAGCATGCATGTAGGCATGTCGTAGGCTTGTGGTTAAGAAACCAGCATTGCTATCTGAAGGTCTCCGGTTCGATTCCCACTAAGTACTATGGCTGAAGTGCTCCTGGGCAAGTCACCCAACCCCAACTGCTCCCTAGGGGTCATGTACAGGGCTGCCCACCAGTCCAGTGTGCTCACTTCACCCAGGGTGTGTGTTTAAGTGCACGGATAGGTTAAACATGGAGGACTAATTCCTTCATGTGTATGCAGAGTAGGCAAAAGAATTCAGATGGTGAGCTATAAACTGACCTGCATCCTCACTGCATGAGATTGTAGCCTAGAACCGTTCTGCTGTGCCGTGAAAGCGCTGCACCTCTGTGCTGGCTTGTTTAGGATGCATCCTCGCTTCCAGCAATGAGGCAATGGTCTGCGGAAGGCCTGGTTCATATTCGACACCGACTTCGCGCCCAGTGTATTAAACACGACCCTTGTAACGACCCCATTTAGCACTAGATCAACCTGACCATTCATACAACTAGGGCTGCAACAACGAATCGATAAAATCGATAAAAATCGATAAAGATTATCCAAAGTATCGATAATGAATTTCCATTATCGATTCGTTGGGTGGCGCGATTTCCGCATTACTCGCGATGTCGTAACCGCTTACGTCACCTGCAGCGCTTCAATAACGCTGGAAACAAATAGCGGGTTGAACAGAATGAGGCGGAGTCTGCAAAACAAGTTATAAATCGTAGAAAAGTGAGGAAAGTGAGGAAATGTCCTGGTCTTTAAATGACTGCACGCGGCGCTACTTGTGAGTCCGCAAGCAACTCGCAAGTTTGAAGCACAAGTCTGTTTACAAAAGCAAGTCCCCCCCCCCCCCCCCCCCCCCCCCCCCCCGCGCTTTTAGACCGGGTCGAAACGGGAAGCCTTGTTTTTTTTTTTTTTTTTTTAATTTGTTAATTTATTTTTTAAAAAATTTGTTAATTTATTTTTTTCAATAGCTAATAGTTTTAGTTCATTTGTTAATAGCTGATTGTTAATTAGTTCATTTGTTAATTTTTTCCCCAATAGGCTACAGAACAGACAATATTTAGTTCATTACTGAGAGCAACTGAGTATCATGTGTTATTTGGAATTGACTTTTGTTGTTAAGTGAGGGATGTTTAGATGATACACTTTCTTTCATTGTGCTTTTCGTTAATTAAAGGAAATATTAACTTAAGCATACTATAATAGTATGTTTAAACTAGGGCTGCAACAACGAATCGATAAAAATCGATTATCCAAAGTATCGAATGATGAATTTACAATATCGATTCGTTGGGTGGCGCGATTTCCGCGTTACTCGCGATGTCGTAACCGCTTACGTCACCTGCAGCGCTTCAATAACGCTGGAAACAAATAGCGGGTTGAACAGAACGAGGCGGAGTCTGCAAAACAAGTTATAAATCGTAGAAATGAAACACAGCCAACGCTGAAAAAAACTTCCATTTAAATCCAAACTGCGGGAGCTTCACCTTCACACAAATAAAGAACGTGGAACATGCAGCTCTGCAAACATGAACTGAGCTGCACGCAGCACCACGGTGATGATACATGATGGAGAACATGTCTTAACGTCCGTTATCCGAATACGTCCGCAGTTCCCGGGACATGTCCGTATTTCACGTCCTGTCCCGGTTTTTATAAAGTGAGGAAATGTCCTGGTTTTTAAATGACTGCGCGCGGCGCTACGTGTGAGTCCGCAAGCAACTCGCAAGTTTGAAGCAAAAGTCTGTTTACTAAAGCGAGTCGTCGTCCCCCACCGCACTTTCAGACCGGGTCGAAACGGGAAGCCTTGTGCACGGCGTGCAAAGCATATGTCCAATTGACATTTCACACAAGAGGTATTTTTTTGTTCATTGGCTAATTTGTTAATTTATTTTTTTCAATAGCTAATAGTTTTAGTTCATTTGTTAATAGCTGATTGTTTATTAGTTCATTTGTTAATTTTTTCCCCAATAGGCTACAGAACAGACAATATTTGGTTCATTACTGAGAGCAACTGAGTATCATGTGTTATTTGGAATTGACTTTTGTTGTTAAGTGAGGGATGTTTAGATGATACACTTTCATTGTGCTTTTCATTCATTAAAGGAAATGTTAACTTAAGCATACTATAATAGTATGTTTAAACTAGGGCTGCAACAACGAATCGATAAAATCGATAAAAATCGATTATCCAAAGTATCGATAATAAATTTCCATTATCGATTCGTTGGGTGGCACTATTGCTTACGTCGCTACCGCTTACGTCACCTGCAGCGCTTCAATAACGCTGGAAACAAATAGCGGGTTGAACAGAACGAGGCGGAGTCTGCAAAACAAGTTATAAATCGTATAAAAAAAACTTCCATTTAAATCCAAACTGCAGGAGCTTCACCTTCACACAAATAAAGAACGTGGAACATGCAGCTCTGCAAACATGAACTGAGCTGCACGCAGCACCACGGTGATGATACATGATAGAGAACATGTCTTAACGTCCATTATCCGAATACGTCCGCAGTTCCCGGGACATGTCCGTATTTCACGTCCTGTCCCGGTTCTTATAAAGTGAGGAAATGTCCTGTTTTTAAATGACTGCGCGCGGCACTACGTGTGAGTCTGCAAGCAACTCGCAAGTTTGAAGCACAAGTCTGTTTATAAAAGCGAGTCCGTACCACAAGAGGTATTTTTTTTGTTCATTGGCTAATTTGTTAATTAATTTTTTTCAATAGCTAATAGTTTTAGTTCATTTGTTAATAGCTGATTGTTTATTAGTTCATTTGTTATTTTTTCCCCCAATAGGCTACAGAACAGACAATATTTGGTTCATTACTGAGGGCAACTGAGTATCATGTGTTGTTTGGAATTTTTGGACTTTTGTTGTTAAGTGAGGGATGTTTAGATGATACACTTTCTTTCATTGTGCTTTTCATTAATTAAAGGAAATGTTAACTTAAGCATACTATAATAGTATGTTTAAACACTTAAACATACTATATATAATACTATACTATAGAATAATTTTACTGAACCCCTCCCCGCCCCCCAAACAGCTTAATAAGTGTTTAAATATGCTTTTATAAATACATACAACATGTACACAATGGCGCTAACTAATGATCCAAGCTTCATGTTTTAATATATGAGTAAAGACACTGCACACTATGGGAGTGAGGTTGAATTAGTTGCATTTAAAGGGGAATTAGGTAATATATTAGAGTGACTCAAATTTGTGTAATTTAGTATATTTTTTCACACTATGCTACATATTGTCAGTGTGTGTGTGAGATTTGTGTTTAATTGCTCTTTGGGCTACTTGGATGCCTTAAACTCATACTGTAAATAAAACCAGACATTTATTGACCTGCTTAATAACAGGTCAATAAAAGTGTTTGGATGAGGGTGCATTAGCTCAGTGGTTAGGGTGTTGGGCTCTCAATCTGAAGGTTGGCGGTTCAAATCCCAGGTCCACTGAAGTTGGGTCCTTGAGCAAGACCCTTAACCCTCATTGCTCCAGGGATGTTAAAATTAACCCTGTGCGTCACCTTGTAAGTCACTTTGGATAAAAGCGTCCAATAAATGACCAAATGTAATGTAATGGATAAACAGGTTTGGATAAAAGCGTCTTTTAAATAATTAAATGTAAATGCAAAGACCTGGAAAAAAAAAAAAAATTTATCCTATTCATCGAAAAAAATAATCGACCGATTAATCGATTATCAAAATAATCGTTAGTTGCAGCCCTACATACATCAGAGGCTGACCGCACACAAACTCGGAAAAGAGGTACAGCTATCCGAACGGGGAAAATGGCAGGTCTCAAAACCTGTAGGGGTCTTAATACTTTTGTGCATATAGTGTAAATAAGACGAGGCCAGCTTTTCTCCTTCACTGTCGCGACTATTTATTACTGCTTTTAGACTTTAATTTACCGCGCAGACGGGTTTCGGCTGAATCTGAAAGCAGGCAGCTGGAGATCTTTCGCATCCGGAACCCAAACGGACATCTATGCAGCTTCATGGAAAAATAAAGATGCCCTGCTAAGAGACGGAGTTGTTTGGTTAAAAAAAAAAAAAAAAAAAAAAAGACACACAAAAAACAAACGGGCCATTTTTAACAGGCACTGTCAGCGAACGTGTTAATGAAGCCGACCTCCTCTGGCTTTCATTTTTAAAAAGTACATATTAAACTGACAACGAAAAATGATAAAAGAAAGAATAAAGCTCCCAAAAGCGCAGCCCGAGTGCAACGTCTCCGCCGCCTCATTTGCATTAGAAAGCAGGCAGAGAAGCCCCGCTGTATAATTAAGGCCCGAGATGCAATTTGCTCCGAGAAGAAGTGACAAATGTGTTTATTTACGCTCTCCCCGCAGAAGCCGATGCCGCCCCAAAGAGAACGGGGAGCGGCCGCCGACGACGGGACGAGGCGACCGGCGGCCTCTAACGAGCTCCCGAAGGGTACGGGGCCGGCGCGCGCCGGCCGCTTTCCCGCTGATCCCGGGCTCTCGCTTGCGCGGGTCCCAGATGTGCGCAGTGTTCCGAACCGACATGGGTTCCGGTGACGGAGGGGGTCGAAACGCAGCGAGGGGAAGCCGGCGCGAGCGGATAATAGCTCGTGCTCATTAGCCCGAGCCGTCTGGAGCGCCGGCCGTTCACACACCCGCGGCTTCCGTCACAGAACAAACGGCGCGGTTTGGCGACAGGAACCCACCTCTGTCGGAATAATCAACTTCGGAAAATCGAGATGCAGTGCGTTTATCTTTTGCACAAATCTTTGAGACCTAAAACAGCCTGACGGGGCCTTTCATGGGTAGCCCTGTTAGCTTATAGCTGAATGGTCCATGGTTTAATTACAAGGTGGATTTTGTATGTTCTTTCCATGTGAATGAGATTATGGTTGCAGGTTCTGATTTATGGCTCAGAAATGTGTTACAACTACAAAAGTGTGGTGAGAAATAGAGGGGACCAGTCTATACCCTACATAACACAATTCAATTCATCCGGGTGGCACGGTGACAGTGGTTGGCATGTTCTCCTCTCAGCGCTAGGGATTCCCGGTTCGAATCCCCATCTGGGTGGAGTTTCCATGTTCTCCCCATGTCCGCGTAGGTTTCCCCAGGGTTCTCCGGTTTCCTCCCACAGTCCAAAAACATAGATCAAGACAATAGAGTTCTCCAAAAACTGCCCCATATAGAGTGTGTGTGTGAGTGAGTGTGTGCCCAGCGATGGATTGGCACCCTGTCCTGGGTGTATCTGCCCAGCGCCCGAGACGTTCTCCCCTGGATGGGCATGGGGAACCCCACCACGACCCTAATAGAGGATACAGCGGGAGATAATGAATGGGGGACACGGTGGCTTAGTGGTCAGCACATTCGCCTCTCGGCACTAGGGATTCCTGGTTTGAATCCCAATCTGGGTGGAGTTTCCATCTTCTCCCCGTGGGTTTCCTCCGGGTTCTCCGGTTTCCTCCCACAGTCCAAAAACATAGATCAATTCAATTGAGTTCTCCAAAAATTGCCCCATATAGAGTGTGTCTGAGTGAGTGTGTGCCCAGCGATGGATTGGCGCCCTGTCCTGGCTGTATCTGTCCAGCGCTCGAGACATTTTCAAAATGAATTCAATTACATCCATACATCATCTTCTGCTTTATCCTCTACTAGTGTCAGGGGGCAATCACTACATAGTAACAATTTAGAGCAGCCAGTTCACCTTGAAGTCATGCTTTTGGACTGTGGGAGGAAACCATAACCCATAGTATTTATGCAAATCAATACTAGTCTTTGCATTTGTTTTCAAAATGAATTAGTGACATAAAACATCCATCCATTATCTTCCGCTTTATCCTCTATTAGGGTCGCAGGGGGGTTTCTCATGCCCGTCCAGGGGAGAACGTTTCGGGCGCTGGGCAGATACACCCAGGACAGGACGTTAATCTATCACTAGGCACACACTCACTCTCACAGACACACTCTATATGGGGCAATTTGGAGAATTCAATTTTCCTTGATCCATGTTTTTGGACTGTGGGAGGAAACCGGAGAACCCGGAGGAAACCCACGTGGACACGGGGAGAACATGGAAACTCCACCCAGTTTGGGATTCGAACCAGGAATTCTTAGCGCTGAGAGGAAAACATGCAAACCACCCCTGATTCAATTACAATTGGCTTAAATAATAATAATAAATAAAGATAAATATTCATATTACAAAAATAACCAATAAGTAAATGTAAGCAGCATGTCAACAGTGTGACGTGCATTTAACCATTGAGGTACAGCGCAATACGATGCGATAAATAAATGATGATCTTAATGTTAAAACTGTCCATGTTACCAAGTAAAGTGACTCATTTCATTTTATTAAAGGTCAAATTCTTGTACAAACTTAACTTGGGAATAGTGTGCGTCTGTGTGAGAGAGATTGGCACTCTGTCCTGAGTTTATCTGCCTAGCGCCTGAAACGTTCTCCCCTGGATGGATATTGGGGAACCCTCCCGCGACCCTAGTAGAGAAGCAAGAGGAAGATGATAAATGAATGAAGAAACTCAGGAATACAAAATGGCCCAGGTGCAAGTGTGTGTTCATCTGTCAATTATCCCAAAAGCATGGATCAAACTAAAAGACGCTGTTTAAACACACAAATGTGAATACGGTCAATGACAGCAACACAAAATCCTGTCTATAATGTTCTACCAGTTCCATCCATCTACTACTACACCAGCTCTTTACAGTGGCCATCAGGGTTTTGTTCATTTGTGTTTATTGCCAGTCCAGCTTAAAAAGTTAGGCTATGTAATAGGGGTGAGCTGCAATATTCGCTGATTCGACGATTCTTTTCGGAGAACTGTAGTCGACTATGAACCTCATATTTGAATGTACCATTTTGACCACATGGGGGTGCCCATGGCTGCTGCTAAGCATTAGTTTTTACATGAAATGTCTTTGTTTTCGTTATATATATATATAGATATATATATATATATATATAGACTATATATAGACTTTTGTCAAATAAAATCCTAATTTCTGTTAATATTATTTTTAAATGATGTGTGCGCTTTAACCCATTTACGGTGCTCTAGAAAAACAAGTAAAATATAAAAAAATATATTTAAAAAAAAAAACAACGCTTATAGCGCCATCTTGTGGTGAAATTTTAACTGATTCGACTATCAGTCGACTGTAGGGAAAATCTGACGAATCAGATTCGACTATGAAAATCCTTAGTTGAAGACACCCCTACTATGTAAATGTAATTTTAGATGTCGTTTATACATACATTTAAGCTACTTAATGATTGTTGTGCTAGATCAGATCTTTAATCTTAAAAAAACAGTTTATGGAGTATTGCAGGACAGCACTGTGGCTTAGTAATTAGCACATTCTCCTCTCAGTCCTGGGTTCGAATCCCAATCTGGGTGGAATTTCCATGTTCTCCCCATGTCCACTTGGGTTCCCACTGGGTTTCCGCCCACAGTCCAAAACATGGTAAAACTGAATGCTTTAAATTGCCCCATATAGAGTGTTTGTGTGAGATAGATTGGCGCCCTGTCCTGGATGTATCTGCCAAATGCCCAAAATGTTCTCCCCTGGAGGGGCATGGGGAACCCCCCCCAAAAAAAACCCACGACTCTAGTAGAGGATAAAGCGGAAGATAACGGATGGATTTTTGTGTTTAAAAGTTTTCCTATTAGTATTCCAGTATTGTCAATGTCATGGCATACATGGGTGATCCACCAATGACAAGTTGGCGCATGACTCCCTAACAGGAGGCGTCTGGGTGTTAATCTCGTTAATACCGTTTGATCGTGCCTCTTTAAAGGATATTTGGTGGTGATCCTATTTGGCTGTGGTTAAATTTCTTATAATCTGTTCTCCTGCCATGGCTTTGCATAATTCTCTGACAGTAGAGGGCATCAGTGGGTGGAACCCAACACCAGATATCATTTCCCACAACCTTCTTTGCCAAATCATCAGCTTTTTCTTTCGGGTCATCAGGTCAACACCTACCAACCAACGTCCACATGTCCACGTCGAAGCCCAGATCCACCTGCCACAACCTTTTTCCAGACTAGTAACGCAGTGACCTTAAAGGATCTGGATCTGCTCAGTTGAAGGTCTAAAATGAGCACAGCGGGTTGCCATCGAGAAGACATTCCAGCAGTAATAGAAATGCAAATTGGATCGTCACTGCGCTACCTGCCACGGAAAATAAAAGGCATCACATCATTCCACCAACCTCGTAACCGTGTGCCACCAACACACTCCCCAGTGGCGAATGCCATAATTAACGAAGGCGCCCAGGTTCGGTTAATACATGCCATCGATTCCGTGACACGTGACAGATCCCCGAAATGATATGAAATACTCATGCAGATGTAAAAGCCACGTCTTAAAATAATGACTCCAAGTAGCACATTAGTTTTTCCCACTACAATAAACAAACCAAGCAGTGGATGTAATGACAACGTCTCATTAAAACTGATATACCGGCCTGGAAAGCACAACACGGGAGCATCGCGACTGTGCAAACTGCTCTGGAACTTGCTAATAGAGCAGAGTTGGATTAAACTCCGTAGTGAAACAGGCGGAGCACATGTTCCATCCCCAACTAAAACTCATTTGCTCCTCAAACCTAACCAAAACTTAACAATATGAATTATTCAAGAACATTGCCATTTTTTTTAGTATTGTTTTGTTTTGTTTTCAACGTTACACGAACCGGCTGCTGTGTCAAATACAGGAAAGCTGAAAAGTGCACCCCATGCCCAAATGAATAGCATTTGATTGGTCTTGGTGGCATCAGGGCAAGAGGCAATAGCAGAGGCATGAAGACCTATGACCACAGCCTCCTTATTGGCTTTGAAATGGAAAGTTCGCAAAACCCTGAACCCCAACACATGGAGACACGGTTCAAGGCAGGTCCAGGTCAGGAAGGTCAGAAAGAACACGACGTGGGACATCAATTATTGAAGCGGAACAACACTTTCGAATGCAATGAAACCAATGGGAGTACATCCAAAAATGCACAGTCACATCAGGTTGATAAATCCATCCATTCATTCATTCGTTATCTTCTACTTAATCCTCTAAAAGGGTCGTGGGGGTGGGGTGGGGGGACTTTTCGGGCGCTGGACAGATACACCCAGGATAGGGCGTCAATCTATCACTGGACACACACTCATTCGTGCAAACACACTCTATAAGGGGCAATTTCTTTCATTCATTCATTCATTCATTATCTCCCGCTTTTATCCTCTATTAGGGTCGCGGTGGGGTTCCCCATGCCCATCCAGGGGAGAACGTCTCGGGCGCTGGGCAGATAGACCCAGGACAGGGTGCCACACACTCACCCACACAAACACACTCTATATGGGGCAATTTGGAGAATTCAATTGACCTTGACCCATGTTTTTGGACTGTGGGAGGAAATCGGAGAACCCGGAGGAAACCCATGCAGACATGGGGAATTTATGGAAACTCCACCCAGATTGGGATTCAAACCTGGATCCCCAGCACTGAGAGGCGATTGTGCAAACCAATAAGATAAATATTTGTTTTTTAATAAAATCAAATCCAACCTGGTAAACTGTTAACCTACCCATCCATTACATATGAGTAGCTTTTAAACAGAACACATGACCAGGGAGGTGTCGAGGAGGGATTCAAACCAGATGCCTTAGTCTCCACAGCTATCTCCTCTCGACAGAGGAACGGCGGCTGTACTATGAGCCCCTCCCGAATGACGTGGGTTTCCTCCAGGTTCTCCGGTTTCTTCCCCCAGTCCAAAAACATGGACTCGGGGTCAAATTAATGCTCTAAATACGGTATGCCAGACAATGGTATGGATATACAGTACAAGACATATTTCCCATTAAATGTTATAAACTGTGCTCTGTAATTTGGCCACTAAATGGCGGTATTTCACAAAAGTCAAATTTATTAGCTATTTTGCTTTTAATACACATTTATGAAACCTTGTTTTTTTATTATATATTTTTATATAACCATTTTTTAAATGCAATAAGGCACTTGAGGTTGTGTATTCATTGTTTCATTATCTTAAGCCTAATCCTCTACAAGGGTCCAGGGGAGAACGTTTTGGGCAATGTACAGATTAGGGGTGAGCTGCAATATTCGCTGATTTGACGATTCGATTCGGAGAACCGTAGTCGACTAGGAACCTCATAGTCGAATGTACCATTTTGACCACATGGGGGTGCCCATGGCTGCTGCTAAGCATTAGTTTTTACATGAAATGTCTTTGTTTTCGTTATATATATAGAATTTTGTCAAATAAAATCATACTAATTTTTTAGGGTTTTTTTAGGTTTTTCCTTTGAAGTGGAAAAAAAGTCCAGAACGGGGATCCCATTTACGGTGCTCTAGAAAAACAAGTAAAATAATTAAAGAAAAATTTTTTTTTTTTTTAAATCACGCTTATAGCGCCATCTTGTGGTGAAATTTTAACTGATTCGACTATCAGTCGACTATAGGGAAAATCTGACGAATCAGATTCGACTATGAAAATCCTTAGTTGAAGACACCCCTAGTACAGATACACCCACGACTTCATACCTCACCTATGCACCTCCAAACCGCTGAATCTGCACAGATCTGATTGGCTGAGGAGCCGCTTTGGAGGTCTTACGACACACGGTACCTTGAGGACAAGAAAAGTTCCACCGCTTAAAATAATTTCCCGAAGGGAAAAGTTAAATCAATCATGTAGAGATGTGTGCCCAGCGATGGATTGGCGCCCTGTCCTGGGTCTATCTGCCCAGCGCCCGAGACGTTCTCCCCTGGATTGGCATGGGTAACCCCACCGCGACCCTAATAGAGGATAAAGCGGGAGATAATGAATGAATGACCAGAGTGGGTTTGGACCACGGTCCGCCCATTACTGACCTGTATTAGTGCTATATACTCTATTTGCAACGGTGGGGAGGGGGTATTTATTACCGTGTAAACACTCACACAATATAGAGGTAATTTAGAGCAGCCAATTCGCCTTGAATCCATGTTCTTCAACACTGAAGAACCCACACGGACATGGGTAGAACATGGAAACTCCACCCAGCTCGGGATTGAACCTGGATATTCAGTAGTCATGGTAATGAAAATGTTCTAATGAGAAGAAACAGGAAATCCCTCCACCCTCTTAGTGGCAGACTCCACCTACTCGGTCATATCAGTCCAGATCCGATTCATTTAACACCGCAGGTCAAATGAAGCCGGGCATTATTCTCCAAACCGCCATTATTTTTTCTCTGTCAGAAACAGGTCACCGCAGTGAAAATCAATTCAAGGTCAGGAGAGCTTGGCTTGATAACTTATCTTACGATGGCGTGCCATGAGGCCTTTGCTCGTGGACTTGACTTTCCGTTCACAATGAGAAAGCCAAACCGAGAGCTTTGAGAACGTAATGATTGAAAATCCAAAGAAACAACCAGTCCACCATTGTGTACCACCAAGTAAATATGCTCAGTGGTTCAGATTAGACGTGGTGGTTCTACGGACCGGGCGGCACGGTGGCTTAGTGGTTAGCACGTTCACCTCTCGGCTCTAGGCATTCCCGGTTCAAATCCCCATCTGGGTGGAGTTTCCATTTCTCCCCGTGTCCGTGTGGGTTTCCTCCGGGTTCTCCGGTTTCCTCCCACAGTCCAAAAACATGGATCAAGTCAATTGAATTCTCAAAATTGCCCCATATAGAGTGTGTCTGTGTGAGTGAGTGTGTGCCCAGCGATGGATTGGCGCCCTGTCCTGGGTGTATCTGTCCAGCGCCCGAAACGTTCTCCCCTGGATGGGCATGGGGAACCCCACCGCGACCCTAATACAGGATAAAGCGGAAGATAATGGATGGATGGATTTTTTTCAGCACCCCTACAATATTACACTGATTATTTTTAAATAAATAAAAACTATAATATTTTTTTTAAATAAAATATTACCAGAAATAAATAGTTACAGGGCGGCACGGTGGCTTAGTGGTTAGCACGTTCTCCTCTCAGCTCTAGGGATTCCCGGTTCAAATCCCCATCCGGGTGGAGTTTCCGTGTTCTCCCCGTGTCTGCGTGGGTTTCCTCCGTGTTCTCCGGTTTCCTCCCACAGTCCAAAAATATGGATCAAGTCAATTGAATTCTCCAAATTGCCCCATATAGAGAGTGTCTGTGTGAGTGAGTGTGTGCCCAGCGATGGATTGGCGCCCTGTCCTGGGTCTATCTGCCCAGCGCCCGAAACGTTCTCCCCTGGATGGGCATGGGGAACCCCATCGCGACCCTAATAGAGGATAAAGCGGAAGATAATGGATGGATTTTTCAGCACCCCTACTATATTACACTGAATATTTTTAAATAAATAAAAAATATAATATTTTTAAAAATGAAATATTACCAGAAATAAATAGTTACAGCTGGCGGCACGGTGGCTTAGTGGTTAGCACTTTCGCCTCTCAGCGCTAGGGATTCCCGGTTCAAATCCCCATGTGGGTGGAGTTTCCACGTTCTCTGTCCGCGTGGGTTTCCTCCAGGTTCTCCGGTTTCAAGACAATTGAATTCTCCAAATTGCCCCATATAGAGTGTGTCTGTGTGAGTGAGTGTGTGCCCAGCGATAGATTGGTGTCCTGTCCTGGGTGTATCTGCCCAGCGCCCGAGACGTTCTCCCCTGGATGGGCATGGGGAACCCCCCCGCGACTCTAATAGAGGATAAAGCGGAAGATAATGAATGAATGAATGAAAGGTTACAACAAGCGGAACTGAAAAAAGACACACAACTAAAGAGCGACTTCTAACCCGTAAAAAAAAAAAAAAAAAAAATTTTTTTCCTACTTTGCATTAACTGGGTGTGGGCTAATTCGTAGTTGTGTGCATTTTGAAAATGCCTTCCTTTAACCAGCCCACGCAAATCTCCAGCCAAACTGACTGCGGCAAGCGTGTTCCGCTATACGAGTGCAATCACGGTCTGCATCATCTCACCAGTGAGAGGTGGGTGTCAAAGAATCACAACATTGGAATAAATATGTCGATTATTTCATAACATTAAAAGCACTAGTCACACAGCTTCATTTCCCATAATGCTGTGGAGTAACAGGAAAGCAAACCTGCGCAGATTTTTATGAAGCACAGCACACACACTACACGCCTCACTTCAGTAACCCGCGTCTTAAACACGGGCGGCTCGTTTGCGCTTTTTATTACATCATAATGAGACGTTTTAATGAAAACACAAATGATTGAGCATCTCACATAGTCTGGTGACCTTTTAATATGACAGCTTTTGAATCATTTTAAGAGCAGACCAATCTGGGCAGGAGTACGTCTGCTTTAATAATAATAAAAAAAAGAGAGACTGGAACGGGATGATATATTCTAAAGGTTAATACAGCTACGACTGTGCAGAGTGCTGCTTTGATGAACTCCACTATCTACATCTATATAATAGAGAAAATTGAATGTCTGTGTGTGTGTGTGTGTGTGTGTGGTACTGCATAAAAATCCACACCATTGCTTTGATTACCACTATATTTGAACATACATACTCTTCGAGGTTTGTTTATTCTTTACAAACCACCAAGAAATGCCTCAGGACGCCTGATTTTAGCGATTTTTAGCAAATGGTTAACCGTGCGCTTGGGATGAGACGTGTACACATTTCAATAGTGGGATTATTGCTTAAGAAATTAACACGACATTACAATTATTCTGCGTTAATTAATTTTTCCGAAAAAAAAGTGTCTATCACAGACACAGCTTATATTTGTTTATATTCATTTAATTAATGTAAAAGGGCGGGACGGTGGCTTAGTGGTTAGCACGTTCGCCTCTCAGCGCTAGGGATTCCCGGTTCGAATCCCCATCTGGGTGGAGTTTCCATGTTCTCCCCGTGTCTGCGTGGGTTTCCTCCGGGTTCTCCGCTTTCCTCCCACAGTCCAAAAACATGGATCAAGTCAATTGAGTTCTATAAATTGCCCCATATAGAGTGTGTTGGAGTGTGTGAGTGTGTACCCAGCGATGGATTGGCGCCCTGTCCTGGGTGTATCTGCCCAGCGCCCGAGACGTTCTCCCCTGGATGGGCATGGGGAACCCCACCGCGACCCTAATAGAGGATAAAGCGGGAGATAATGAATGAATGAATAATTAATGTAAACATAAAACATTGTTAATAACAAAAAAATAATAAAATAAATAAATATGCAGGGTTTCTGCTAAATATTAACAAAGTATTAAATTATTATTTAAATTAATCTGTAGGGCGGCACATTCGCCTCTCAGCGCTAGGGATTCCCGGTTCGAATCCCAATCTGGGTGGAGTTTCCATGTTCTCCCCGTGGCCACGTGGGTTTCCTCCGGGTTCTCCAGTTTCCTCCCACAGTCCAAAGACATTCTCCAAATTGCCCCATTTAGTGTGTGAGTGAGTGTGTGCCCAGTGATAGATTGAAACCCTGTCCTGGGTGTATCTGCCCAGCGCCCGGAACGTTCTCCCCTGTATGGGCATGGGGAACCCCACCGCGACCCTAGTAGAGGATAAAGCGGAAGATAATGGATGGATGGAAATTAATATGTCCCTTTAAATACATGTTCATATCCATTTGTCAGAAAACTATTTTTTAAGTGAGACACGCATGTTGCAAGTGGAACGTTGTCCTTGTTCCATCCAGGATGCAAAATTTGGTCTAAAGTACTTGCACAATACTCATTTTCTTACAAATATCATGACCATTTCAGATGAGACTATTTATTACTAGACTACTATTGTCTCATCCCCACTGTGCAATCAGGAGCTTGGTGGAGGGTGCGTCAGTGTGTTCGTTATTGTGATTCATCTGTGTTTTGGGCCAACCAGCATGGCTTTTACCATTTATGGCGTGAGTGTGCAGTTGACAGTTTATAAAGATCGCTAAAATAAAGCCACTTTTTGATGGTTGTTGAGTATATCGAGTCCACAGAGGCCTGAAGAAGCATATCATATTTCGTGCTAACTTAAGCAACGGCGTGGAATTTTATAGGAAACGCATACAAACTATCGCTCCCCCCCCCCCACCACCATTATATATATATATAAATATATATATATATATTTATTAGGGCTGCAACTAACGATTGTTTTGATAATCGATTAATCGGTCGATTATTTTTTCGATTAATCGATGAATCGGATAAATTAAAAAAAAAAAAATCCATGTCTTTACATTTACATTTATTCATTTAGCAGACGCTTTTATCCAAAGATGTATGTTTTTCAGTAATATTATTCTATAGTATTATATATAGTAATTTTATTTAAAATGTTTAAGTTAACATTTCCTGTAATTAATGAAAAGCACAATGAAAGAAATAATTTAACAAAAGTCAACTCCAAATAACACGATACTCAGTTGCCTTCAGTAATAAACTAAATATTGTCTGTTCTGTAGCCTATTGGAAAAAAAATAACAAATGAATTAAAACTGTCAGTTATTGAAAAAAAAATTATTAACATATTAGCCAGTTAACAAAAAAAAATACCTGTTGTATGAAATGTCAATTGGACACCGGGACATATGTGGCTGCTTTGCTCACCGTGCACAAGGCTTCCCGGTCTGAAGGTGGGGGGGGGGGACTCTTTTGTAAACAGACTCCTGCGCTTCGGCGCTTACTTTTACGCCGTGCACGTCAATCCCCCGCGGTGTGCTGCTATTGATCCGCTAAAAACCAGGACATTTCCTCACTTTAATAAATAAACCGGGACGCCCGGCACAGGACGTGACATACGGACATGTCCCGGGAAATACGGACGTATTCGTATAACGGACGTTGAGACACGTTCTCTATCGCTGTTATTATCCAGTTAACAACCACATACAGCATGAAGCTGCTCTGCCGGTCTCATAGTGTTACTCAGAACTAAAGAACCTCGGGATGTTGTAGTGATTTATCTGCTGTTGAGCTTCATCCTTATTGGTGGCT
Organism: Corydoras sp. C115; assembly: GCA_019802505.1. Lineage (NCBI taxonomy): Eukaryota > Metazoa > Chordata > Actinopteri > Siluriformes > Callichthyidae > Corydoras > Corydoras sp. C115. The sequence goes on along the minus strand of JAFMOC010000036.1, from coordinate 988,807 downwards.
CCAGCATGTTTAGTTTCAGGTGGTGTATCATCACCGTGGTGCAGAGCTGCATGTTCCATGTTCTTTATTTGTGTGCAGCGTTAAGTTTGGATTTAAACCGGAGCTTGTTTTCTGCATTGGCTGTGTTTTATTTGCACGATTTATAACTTGTTTTGCAGACTCCGCCTCGTTCTGTTCAACCCGCTATTATTTTGCAGCGTTATTGAAGCGCTGCAGGTGACGTAGGCGGTTACGACATTGCGAGTAACGCGGAAATCGCGCGACCCAACGAATCGATAATGGATATTCATTATCGATACTTTGGATAATCGATTTTATCGATTCGTTGTTGCAGCCCTAATTATATATATATATATATATATGAGAGAGAGAGAGAGAGAGAGAGAGAGAGAGAGAGAGAGAGAGAGAGAGAGAGAGAGAGAGAGAGAGAGAGAGAGAGACTGTTAAAAACAATTTTGCAAAACATACTGCATTTAAAATTCATATCAAATGATGGTAACCGTTTTTGACAGTGAGCTGCTTGTGATAACATGATCCATTTTACCTACTGTGCTCACATGCGGAGGAATTTGAATTCGTACAGCGAAACACACACATGCTCAGAGTGATGGGCAGCCCTGTACATGGCACCCTGGAAACAATCGGTGCCTTGCCCAAGGTCACTTCAGCCATAGTAAATGGACCGGGAATTAAACCAGGGACCTACAGGTCACAAGGCTGGTTACTTGCCCACAAGCTGGTAACCTACGATTGCTTATGGCTGAGCAAACCCAAATAAGAATTTCAACAAACAAATCTATCAAATAAAAAAAAGCAACACAAAACAGAGAGGATCGGTAAAGAGGGATATATTTCTAGCCTTGTAGTTCAAAGTCAAAAGACAGTATGTTTTTGTCAGAACTACATTAGGCACAGAACATGCACGGTAATGAAGCGCAGTTCCTCAGACCTATTTGCCCCATGTATTGTTCAAGTTCAAGTTCTTTATTTCTAGAGCACTTTTTACAACAGTACATTGTCACAAAGCAGCTTTACAGAATGAAAAGCCTTTAAACCCCTAAAGAGCAAGCCGAAGCGACAGTGGCAAGAAAAAACTCCCTTTTATGTTGTTATTTAAGGAAGAAACCTTGGGAGGACCAAGACTCAGTGGGGGACTCATCCTCCTTGAGCGGCCAGGCAGCAACAACAGTGTAGGACATCCATGTCCAGATATTAAACAAATGGGAAAACTAACAACTGGAAAACTATATGTGAGTCCATTAAGGGTGTCCTGGAGGACCACCAGTCCAATTGTAATGAAACATTTTCCCTAATTACATCTCCTTTACAGACGTGCAGGTCCTCAATGTACATCTGCATGTTTCTTCCATCATACTCTCAATCTATCCATACACACAATTATTTAGCTCTATATCTAGATCCCTTCCTACCTCCCTAAGCAAATAAGTTCAAGTAATTTATTTCTATAGCGCTTTATACAACAGTACATGGTCACAAAGCAGCGTTGCAGAGTTAAAAGCCTTTAAACTCCCAAAGCGCCGATAAGTGCATTATAAATAAAATGTTATTAAATGTAATTAAAAATCAGTACTTCATATTTGAGTATATTGCATTGGTATTTAGCTTTTTATTAAGTGCTTATTGTTAACACCGGGCGACACTGTGGTTTAGTGGTTAGCATGGTCGCGATTCCAGGTTCGAATGCCAATCTGGGTTTCCATGTTCTCCCCGTGTCTACGTGGGTTTCCTCCGGGTTCTCCGGTTTCCTCCCACAGTCCAAAAACATGGATCAAGGTCAATTATTCATTCATTCATTATCTCCCACTTTATCCTCTAGTAGGGTCGCGGTGGGGTTCCCCATGCCCATCCAGGGGAGAACATCTCGGGCGCTGGGCAGATAGACCCAGGACAGGGCGCCAATCCATCGCTGGGCACACACTCACTTACACAAACACACTCTATATGGGGCAATGTTAAGAACCGTGGAAGCCGTTCTAGCACCAGCACAGGTACAGGCGTTATGTTTGTTGCCCAGTTGTTTTGTTCACACAGTATATTCGGATATCGGATTGTTCAGGATTAGAAGACTTTAGTAAGCCGCATGGTGGGGGGGAGGTTCCAGTTGCACCATTACAGATTCAGAATACTTTTTTAATCCCCAGAGGAAAATTGCACTTTTCACAGATGCTCCATTTGTTGTGTTATATACAGAAGTATACAAATGACCTATAAGAGCAGAAAATTAAAATTGAAATAAAACAAACTGTTTTAACATCCATCCATCCATTATCTTCTGCTTTATCCTCTATTAGGGGGGTTCCCAATGCCCATCCAGGAGAGAACGTTTCGGGTGCTGGGCAGATACACCCAGGACAGGGCGCCAATCTATCACTGGGCACACACACAATTTGGAGAATTAAATTTACCTTGAGGGCGGCACGGTGGCTTAGTGGTTAGCATGTTCTCCTCTCAGCGCTAGGGATTCCCAATTCAAATCCCAATCTGGGTGGAGTTTCCATGTTCTCCCCGTGTCTGCGTGGGTTTCCTCCGGGTTCTCCGGTTTCCTCCCTCAGTCCAAAAACATGGATCAAGTTAATTGAGTTCTCCAAATTGCCCCATATAGAGTGTGTCTGTGTGTGTGAGTGTGTGCCCAGCGATGGATTGGCGCCCTGTCCTGGGTCTATCTGCCCAGCGCCTGAGACATTCTCCCTTGGATGGGCATGGGGAACCCCACCGCGACCCTAATAGAGGATAAAGCGGGAGATAATGAATGAATGAATAAACAAATACAAGCTGTGTCTAAGCCACCGTGCCGCCCCCACATATTTTATATTGGTGTAAAATCCAAAACAAGCATCACTTTTGGATTTTTTTATTTTTGAGAACTTCAAAAGCCTGTCCACACAATTCATACAGAAAACAAGCCACTCAGTGATAAAACTAAAAACTTTAGAAAGCAGCCGTCTTGACATCATCCCCTCTCCTTTCATCTGCGCGTCAGTACAAAGTTTTTTGAAACTTTGACTGATTCCATAAAACGGCGGCACGGTGGCTTAGTGGTTAGCATGTTCTCCTCTCAGCGCTAGGGATTCCCGGTTCGAATCCCCATCTGGGTGGAGTTTCCATGTTCTCCCCGTGTCCGCATGGGTTTCCTCCGGGTTCTCCGGTTTCCTCCCTCAGTCCAAAAACATGGATCAAGTTAATTGAGTTCTCCAAATTGCCCCATATAGAGTGTGTGTGTGTGAATGAGTAGATGGGGCGGGTTAGCTCAGTGGTTAGGGTGTTGGGCTATCAATCTGAAGGTTGGGGGTTCAAATCCCAGGTCCACTGAAGTTACCAGTGTGGGTCCTTGAGCAAGACCCTTAACCCTCATTGCTCCAGGGGTGTTGTGATTAACCCTGTGCTCACCTTGTAAGTCGCTTTGGATAAAAGCGACTGCTAAATGACCCAATTTATTTTTAATTTAATTTGAGTGAGTGTGTGCCCAGCGATGGATTGGCGCCCTTTCCTGGGTCTATCTGCCCAGCGCCCGAGACGTTCTCCCCTGGATGGGCATGGGGAACCCCACCGCGACCCTAATAGAGGATAAAGCAGGAGATAATGAACGAATGACTCCATGAAACGCGTGGGATTTCATTAAAATATCTCAAGTCTGAACTTAGCAGAACCCAACAAAGCTCCACCACCGACTGGATGAAGCGATCCGAGCCGGCTGTACCGGCCGAATCCCAAATGGCCGTCCCCTGAAAACAAATCGCGCTAAGAAGGCCACAAGCGCTGTTCTTTCACACCCTCAGTAGGGCACCTCTAAAGGGAGCCCGGGGGCCGTTTGGGATCGAGCCTCGGTAACTGCATGGGACAGCTCTGCTAAACGTCCTCCGTCTGAAGAGGAAGGTTTCAAGGTGGCCATTAAAGCGTAGGCGCGCGTTGTGTGTGTGAAACATAAAGAAGAGTCGAGAACATTCGCGCTTTGTGAAGTTTAATTCCCTCTGATGGTTAAATGTGGAGGATAATGCCGCGACTTCGGTTAGCCTGACGAGCTAAGCGGCGTCCTCACGTTAAAGCCAGTGAGACATGCGAACGCACAGACAGCGCCGGCTGCAGGGACACGCTGAGGAAAGGAGCTCCATCTTACCCGAAAAGAAGACAGAAGCTGGAACCCGATCTCCCGATAATCAACAAGCGAGCTTCAGAGCAGCCGAAGCATGCAGCGGCTGCTAACAGAGCGAAGCAGGCACAGCAGCGCAAGGGCTGCTGGGAGAAATGAGCTGAGGGACGTGCAATGAGTGACCGTCCTGACAGCCAATCAAACGTCGATATTATTATTATTATTATTATCCATCCACCCATCCATTATCTTTCGCTTTATCCTCTACTAGGTTCGTTCCCCGTGACACACTCTATATGGGGCAATTTGGAGAATTCACTTGACCTTGATCCATGTTTTTGGACTGTGGGAGGATAGCGGAGAACCCGGAGGAAACCCACGCGGACACGGGGAGAACATGGAAACTCCATGACTATCCTTGACTAGGGTCGTGGGGGGGTTCCCCATGCCCATCCAGGGGAGAACGTCTCGGGCGCTGGGCAGATACACCCAGGACAGGGCGCCAATCCATCGTTGGGCACACACTCACTCACACAGACACACTCTATATGGGGCAATTTTTGAGAATTCAATTGACTTGATCCATGTTTTTGGACTGTGGGAGGAAACCGGAGAACCCGGAGGAAACACACGCGGAGACGGGGAGAACATGGAAACTCCATGACTATCCTTGACTAGGGTCGTGGGGGGGTTCCCCATGCCCATCCAGGGGAGAACGTCTCGGGCGCTGGGCAGATACACCCAGGACAGGGCGCCAATCCATCGCTGGGCACACACTCACTCACACACACACACACACACTCCATATGGGGCAATTTGGAGAATTCACTTGACCTTGATCCATGTTTTTGGACTGTGGGAGGAAACTGGAGAACCTGGAGGAAACCCATGCGAACACGGGGAGAACATGGAAACTCCACCCAGATTGGGATTCGAACCGGGAGGGACGTGCAATGAGTGACCGTCCTGACAGCCAATCAAACGTCGATATTATTGTTATTATTATTATCCATCCACCCATCCATTATCTTTCGCCTTATCCTCTACTAGGTTCGTTCCCCGTGACACACTCTATATGGGGCAATTTGGAGAATTCACTTGACCTTGATCCATGTTTTTGGACTGTGGGAGGAAAGCGGAGAACCCGGAGGAAACCCACGCGGACACGGGGAGAACATGGAAACTCCATGACTATCCTTGACTAGGGTCGTGGGGGGGTTCCCCATGCCCATCCAGGGGAGAACGTCTCGGGCGCTGGGCAGATACACCCAGGACAGGGCGCCAATCCATCGCTGGGCACACACTCACTCACACACACACACACACACTCCATATGGGGCAATTTGGAGAATTCACTTGACCTTGATCCATGTTTTTGGACTGTGGGAGGAAACTGGAGAACCTGGAGGAAACCCATGCGAACACGGGGAGAACATGGAAACTCCACCCAGATTGGGATTCGAACCGGGAGGGACGTGCAATGAGTGACCGTCCTGACAGCCAATCAAACGTCGATATTATTGTTATTATTATTATTATTATCCATCCACCCATCCATTATCTTTCGCCTTATCCTCTACTAGGTTCGTTCCCCGTGACACACTCTATATGGGGCAATTTGGAGAATTCACTTCACCTTGATCCATGTTTTTGGACTGTGGGAGGAAAGCGGAGAACCCGGAGGAAACCCACGCGGACACGGGGAGAACATGGAAACTCCATGACTATCCTTGACTAGGGTCGTGGGGGGGTTCCCCATGCCCATCCAGGGGAGAACGTCTCGGGCGCTGGGCAGATACACCCAGGACAGGGCGCCAATCCATCGTTGGGCACACACTCACTCACACAGACACACTCTATATGGGGCAATTTTTGAGAATTCAATTGACTTGATCCATGTTTTTGGACTGTGGGAGGAAACCGGAGAACCCGGAGGAAACACACGCGGAGACGGGGAGAACATGGAAACTCCACCCAGATGGGGATTCGAACCGGGAATCCCTAGTGCTGAGAGGAGAACGTGCTAACCACTAAACCACCCGATATTATTATTATTATTATTATTATTATTCCCAGCGATTGATTGGCGCCCTGTCCTGGCGCCCTGTCCTATTATTATTATTAATTAATTCATTCATTATCTCCCACTTTATCCTCTATTAGGGTCGCGTGGAAGGGGTTCCCCATGCCCATCCAGGGGAGAACGTCTCAGGCGCTGGGCAGATACAACCAGGACAGGGTGCCAATCTAACTCTGGACAATCACTCACTCACACAGACACACTCTATATGGGGCAATTTGGAGAATTCAATTGACCTTAATCCATGTTTTTGGAATGAAGGAGGAAACCGGAGAACCCGGAGGAAACCCACGCGGACACGGGGAGAACATGGAAACTCCACCCAGATTGGGATTCGAACCGGGAATCCCTAGTGCTGAGAGGCGAACGTGCTAACCACTAAGCCACCTGCTCTGACTATAATATAATATAATTAGTGAAATGCATGACATTTGTCGTGTTGTAAATACAGTGTGTGGTATTTTAAAAAACAGTTTCGAAACAAATAAAAACAAATGTGAATCGTTAGTTTAAAGCACAATACGACTCGCTTACTAGTATGCAGTATGGTAGAGCTGTGCGGATCGATACAAATATCGATAATATCGATACCAACGCTGGTATCGGTATTGAACAATACTTGCGTAAAAAGATCGATACTCAAGACAGCGGCCACGTGGGCTCAGCCTGACCCACCCAAGTCGACACGTCACAGTACGGAGAGAGACTCAGAGTGGGAGATAAAAAAAGATGTCTGAAAGAAAGAGAAGCGCTGTTTGGCTGTATTTCACAGCCGAAAATGCGACATCGGCAACCTGCTCAGTTTGCAAAAAGTCTATTAGGTACACAGGAAACACAACAAACTTATTTAAGCACGTGAAAAAGCACACAGCACACCCAAAACCACACACAAAATTCTATTTGAAAAAAAGAAACAAAGAAAGGAAAAACTGTCTAGTGAGGGGAGCATTTTTACTTTATATTCGTATTGTCGTTTCTTACCTCAAAAATATATATTTTCCTCACGTTAAAGCAAACTTTGTTTTATTACTGTTCCATTGTTTCTAAACAAAGATGTTGATTGGGATACATTATTTTGTTGTCACCTACAATGTTTGGCGAAATTCTATACTAGGTCTTTTGGATCAATGAAGCTTAAATATTAAAAAGTATCGGTATCGAATATCGCGATATTGGCCCTGTATTTACTTGGTATCGGATCGATACCAAAATTCTTAGTATCGCACAGCTCTACAGTATGGATGCCGGTCACGGACATGACGTGGTCGTGACGTCACGCCTTTGCCGCGAATTGTCAAACTCGTGCGCGTCGCTCTGCTGTTTAAAACTACGACTTTAGTCGGAGAATTAAACGAATTTGAATCAATTAAACTATATTTTATGTATTTGTAGACCGAGTTTTAGAAGCTTTCCACGTTTTAAACCGCGCAGCTCAGGTGGTTGCAGCTAACTCGGAGTTTTCACGGCTTTTTAAGGTGAAAACGACATGAAGACAAGCCGCGTTACGGCTGCAGAAGAGGACATGCTTGCCCTGCCCCACAAACTGCAGAAAAGACTGCTGCCCTTTCAGCGAGACGGTGTCCAGTTCGCTCTGTCCAGAGATGGAAGGTCAGTAAACAATACCTAAATAAGTCGCCATCATCACAGTGTTCCGTACAGTTCCTCTAATGGTGTTATTGTTAGGGCATTGTGGTTAGCATGTTCTCCTCTCAGCGCTAGGGATTCCCGGTTCGAATCCCAATCTGGGTGGAGTTTCCATGTTCTCCCCGTGCCCGCGTGGGTTTCCTCCGGGTTCTCCGGTTTCCTCCCACAGTCCAAAAACATGGATCAAGGTCAATTGAGTTCCCCAAATTGCCCCATATAGAGTGTGTCTGTGTGAGTGAGTGTGTGCCCAGTGATGGATTGGCGCCCTGTTCTGGGTCTATCTGCCCAGCACCCGAGACGTTCTCCCCTGGATGGGCATGGGGAACCCTCCTCCCCCCCGCGACCCTAATAGAGGATAAAGCGGGAGATAATGAATGAATATAGTCAGAGGGCGGCACGTTGGCTTAGTGTTTGGCATGTTCCCCTCTCAGTGCTAGGGATTCCCGGTTCGAATCCCAATCTGGGTGGAGTTTCCATCTTCTCCCCGTGTCTGCGTGGGTTTCCTCCGGGTTCTCTGGTTTCCTCCCACAGTCCAAAAACATGGATCAAGTCAATGGAGTTCTCCAAATTGCCCCATATAGAGTGTGTCTGTGTGATTGAGTGAGTTTGTGCCCAGCGATAGATTGGCGCCCTGTTCTGGGTCTATCTGCCCAGCGCCCGAGACGTTCTCCCCTAGATGGGCATGGGGAACCCCACCGCGACCCTAATATAGGATAAAGTGGAAGATAATAAATGGATGGATGGACGGATAATAATTATAATAATAATAATAATAATAATATCGGTGGCACGGTGGCTTAGTGGTTGGCATGTTCTCCTCTCAGCACTAGGGATTCCCGGTTCGAATCCCAATCTGGGTGGAGTTTCCATGTTCTCCCCGTGCCCGCGTGGGTTTCCTCCGGGTTCTCCGGTTTCCTCCCACAGTCCAAAAACATGGATCAAGTCAATGGAGTTCTCCAAATTGCCCCATATAGAGTGTGTATGTCTGTGTGATTGAGTGAGTGTGTGCCAACGATGGATTGGCGCCCTGTTCTGGGTGTATCTGTCCAGCGCCCGAGACGTTCTCCCCTGGATGGGCATGGGAAACCCCACCGCGACCCTAATAGAGGATACAGCGGAAGATAATGAATGAATGTTACCAACAATTAATAGATTTTATCAACTTATGACACAGGGCGGCACGTTCACCTCTTAGCGGTGGTGATCCAGGTTCGAATCCCAATCTGGGTGGAGTTTCCATGTTCTCCCCGTGCCCGCGTGGTTTTTCTTCTGGGTTCTCCGGTTTTCCTCCCACAGTCCAAAAACATGGATCAAGGTTAATTGAGTTCTCCAAATTGCCCCATATAGAGTGTGTATATGTGTGTGAGTGTGTGTCCAGTGATAGATTGGCGCCCTGTCCTGGGTCTATCTGCCCAGCGCCCGAAACGTTCTCCCCTGGATGGGCATGGGGAACAAACCTAGTAGAGAGTAAAGCGAAAGATAATAAATGGATGGTTGGACGGATAATTATAATAATAACGGCGGCACGGTGGCTTAGTGGTTAGCACGTTCGTCTCTCAGCACTAGGGATTCCCGGTTCGAATCCCCATCTGGGTGGAGTTTCCATGTTCTCCCCGTGTCTGCGTGGGTTTCCTCCGGGTTCTCCGGTTTCCTCCCACAGTCCAAAAACATGGATCAAGTCAACTGAATTCTCCAAATTGCCCCATATAGAGTGTGTCTGTGTGAGTGAGTGTGTACCCAGCGATGGATTGGTGCCCCGTCCTGGGTCTATCTGCCCAGCGCCCGAGACGTTCTCCCCTGGATGGGCATGGGGAACCCCACCACGACCCTAATAGAGGATAAAGCGGGAGATAATGAATGAATGAATGAATAAACAGGGCTATGGTGGCTTAGTGGTTCACGCATTTACGTCTCAGCACTAGGGATAACAAGTTCTGGGGGAGTGTCCTGTGTAAACGTGGGTTTCCTCCTGGTTCTCCTGTTTCCTCCCACAGTTCAAAAACATGGGTTTAAGGTAAATTGAATGCTCTAAATTGCCCCATATAGTGTGTGTTTGTGTGAGCGAGTGTGTGCCCTGTCCTGGGTGTATCTGCCCAGCGCCCGAAACGTTCTCCCCTAGATGGACCCCCAACGAGCCTAGTAGAGGATTAAGAGGAATAGAATGAATGAATATGTACAAAGGAGTTGTGTTACACTTATTGTTTCGGTATGGAGTTGTCGTGAAGAATTGAGCAGCGTGTTATTTAGAGTTCAACAGTCTGGTGGCGTGGGAAGAAGCTGTTTGTGTGTGCGTCTTGTCATGTGGGCTGATACCATGCGTGCATAAATTTTTACTTTATACAGTGAGCAATGTTCAGATGTTAAATCCAGAACCATTAAGAGAGACAGCTCTGGTGTGAGATAGAATTTCATGACCTACATAGCTCCCTACATACGATGTAGGGCTGTTACCGTAGCAATGAGGTCTGCGTCTGGCTCCTCACTGATGAGATCAAGGCGTGTTTAAAACATAAAAAAGACATTAGTAGTTAGTTTATGCAAATATTTTGATCATGTGAATAAATATTAGGTTCGAATATTGGATTTATTAATGAGGGGCGTGTAATGAATTATGTTCCGCTCATCGTGATTCATACGCTTTTGAGTGGGACTGACCACATTTCATTCACTTCACTTTAAAACAGTGATTCTCAATTATTTTCTGTTAAGCCCCCCCTAGGAAGAAGAAAACATTTTGCGCCCCCCCCCACACACACACACGCACACTCATCTCACTCCCCCCCCACTTGACAAAATGGGATAAAGTATTTTTACACGCCCACTGTAGTATGATTTGTCTATACATTTGTTCTAAGTGCACCTCTTCTATAACAATGTCTCCTTATTAACAATAAAGAAAACAAAAAAGAAAGAAATATAGATCAACTTAGAACAAAGAATAATTTTATTAACTTTGTTTTTTAGTTTGTTACAGAAACGAATGAAATCCTTATTTAAACTAGAAACATTTGAACTGACTGCCATTTGATACTGAAAAATTAAATGAAATAAAATCAATAAATAATAATGAATTAAAATTCATCAGCAACATTCATTCAGGAGCAACATTTATTAACACTTTAACCTACAAATCAAAAATGAATACAATTTGTGCTGTTTTTTTTTTTTTGTTTTTTTTTTGTGTAAGTCAGAACTAATGTCTCCAACGCGCCCGTTTTGCAGCACAGCTTTTCTGAAGTAGTTTTCATAAAGCATTATGATCGCTGGAGATATGCGTCACGTTTACGATTAAAAACTCAAGCGGTTATCAGCGTGATTGAGGTATCATTGGGGTGTCTTTAAGTCGGGGTGTCTTTAAGTGACGCCTTCATCTATTTGGCTTCACGCTGTCCGCTGCAAACATTTAAAGACACACTCCCACCCTCGTCTCCACCTTTGTTACAGTGAAGTTACAGTTACAGTGAAGCCAGGCGCTACATACGCTTCGACATTTAACTTTCGGTTGCTCTCATTATCTTCGTCTCTCTCCTCATCTCTGTTAAATATTTCTCCATGTTGTATCTTGAGGGTTTGTTCAGTACACTTAATATCACTTGCTCTGTGATTTCTTGTTATGCACCCCCCCATGCACCGCACTGCGCCCCCCCAGGAGGGTGCGCCCCACTATTTGAGAAGCACTGCTTTAAAATCATCTTACAATCTTCAAAACATTATCGATTGTTACTAGGGCTGCATTGTGGAAACTCAACCTCATCTTATTGTCTTCTACTTAAAGCTCCACTATGGTCTTGTGGTGGTTCCCCATGCAAGGGAGAACGTTTCGGCCACAGGGCAGATACACCCAGGACAGGGCGCCAATCTATTGTTGGGCGCTCACATCCTATATGGGGCAATTAAGAGCAGTTTGCTTTCAATCCATGGGTTTGGACTGTGGGAGGAAAACCAGGTGACCATGGGGAGAACATGGAAGCTCCATCCAGATTGGGTTTTGATCCTGAATCCTCAGCGCTGAGAGGCGAACGTTCTAACCACTAAGCCATCCATCCATCCATTATCTTCTGTGTTATCATCTATTAGGGTCGCCTATCCAGGGGAGAACGTTTCAGGACAGGGCACCAATCTATCACTGGACACTCACTCACTCACACAAACACACTCTATATGGGGCAATTTGGAGAATTCAGTTGACCTTGATCCATGTTTTTGGACTGTGGGAGGAAACCAGAGAATCCGGAGAAAACCCAGGCAGACACGGGGAGAACATGGAAGCTCCACCCAGATTGGGATTTGAACCTGAATCCTCAGCGCTGAGAGGCGAACGTTCTAACCACTAAGCCACCCATCCATCCATCCATCCATCCATTATCTTCTGTTTTATCATCTATTAGGGTCGCCCATCCAGGGGAGAACGTTTCAGGACAGGGCACCAATCCATCACTGGACACACACTCACTCACTCACACAAACACACTCTATATGGGGCAATTTGGAGAATTCAATTGACCTTGATCCATGTTTTTGGACTGTGGGAGGAAACCGGAGAACCCAGAGAAAACCCACACGGAAACGGGGAGAACGTGGAAACTCCACCCAGATGGAGATTCAAACCAGAAATCCCTAGTGCTGAGAGGAGAACATGCTAACCACTAAGCCACCCATTAAACTGAATAGTCTCCAATAAATTACTGGTAATATTGGCGTGTTTCAAATCTTTTGACCTATACTGTACTGTATATCAGTACAAAGTGCTGATTGGCTCCCGACATTTATATAGTGTGCTCATTGGTTTCATTCCACACACACCCAGGACAGGGCACCAATCCATCGCACACACACTCACTCACACACTATATGGAGCAATTTAGAGCATTCAATTCACCTTGGATCCATGGTTTTGGACTGTGAGAGGAAACCCACATAAAAACTCCACCCTGATTGGGATTGGAACCTGGGAGCACTAAGCCACCTTGCCGTCCCTCATTGATTCCAGATCGTATTAATGGCGCCATCTTTTCCATAAATGTCTGCAGGGCACTGACCGCCAACAACGTTCTATTCAGTCCTGGGTGTGATTTTGTTTGCACTTGCCGTCTATGGTTTTGCGTTCCTCTTTACTTTACCTGGAACTCAAATACAAGTCCACATGCTGACTGTATGATGTATTGAACATGTGGTATCTCTGATTTAATAAGCCTTTTGCTTGTGTCAGCTTTGGAACAGGATTTCATTTGAATCCCGTTAATCCAGCGTGAAGCAATTCTTTAAGACCGAGAGTGATTAAGCGCTAGCAGACAGGGGCAACACTCGCAGCTCCAGGTCGATCTAAGCCGTGTCTGCGATGGCGCATAATGAAGCTCAATCTATAGCAGGACACCAGAAAGCTCTGTTCCGCGAGCCTGAGGTCAGACACTTAATTAGCACCGTGCTCCGAGATGAACACCACTGAACCTCACACCGGTCTCTCAAGAGACCAATAAAGCTTTCAGCTGCGATCAGGAGAAACCAACTTTCTGGACCCAAGCCACTGTTGGAACCTAATCTCATGCTTGTAATCGAATCAGCTCCTACTTAAACCTGAAACCTAAAAAAGCTTGTGCGCCGAAAGCCGAAACGATGTGGATTCACTGCTGTTTACTTAAGATTTCGGGAGGCCCTCAAGTCGCATTCAAGAGTAGAGTTAATGCTGCGGCTTTTAAAGATTATTGACAATTGTGTGACTTAAGCCTTGGCAGCATTTTAGGGATCGTCTATGAATTTGCTCTCGGGTCTCACGATGGCACTGTAGAAGCTATCACCTTAAAGTACAAGTACTTAAAGATCGCTTATAACAGAGGTAATTGCGGTACTTAAATCGAATTGTTTGAGCCGTTTGCCAGCCGTGACATTATTGACCATAACACACACCTCTGAGTGCTTCACATTCATATCAATGCATGATATACAATGGTATACAAGTATCATAAAATATAGATTAATATAAACATAAGCACTAATCTTGTTGCGCTGTTGTTTATAGATTGTTTAGAGAAACCAGAATTCTATTACTTAGCGATCAGTGTTCATTTTAAAATCGGACAACAATTACGTTGCGGAAGACCAGTTTCTTAACGATTTTTTTATTTAATAAACGCATTTATGAATCCTCCTTGAGTGGCCGGGCAGCATCAACAGTATAAACTCAATAATAATTCAAACCTTATGTTTAAAAAAAAAAAAAAAAAAAAAAAAAAAAAAAAAAAAAATATATATATATATATATATATATATATATATATATATATATATATATATATATATATATATATATATACAGTGTGTTTGTAACCATGTTATGAAAGTAATAAGACATCAAAGTTGTGTATTATTGTAAATAAATAACGGAAAATTATCCACAACAATACAACGGCCGGGCGGCACGGTGGCTTAGTGGTTAGCACGTTCGCCTCTCGGCGCTAGGGATTCCCGGTTCGAATCCCCATCTGGGTGGAGTTTCCATGTTCTCCCCGTGTCTGCGCGAGTTTCCTCCGGGTTCTCCGGTTTCCTCCCACAGTCCAAAAGCATGGATCAAGTTAATTGAGTTCTCCAAATTGCCCCATATAGAGTGTGTCTGAGTGAGTGTGTGCCCAGCGATGGATTGGCGCCCTGTCCTGGGCCTATCTGCCCAGCGCCCGAGACGTTCTCCCCTGGATGGGCACCCCACCGCGACCCTACTAGAGGATAAAGCGGGCCTCTCATACTTTACTGCTTTATTATACTGCAAACACAATATCCATCCAACTATAATCTTAATTATAAGTGCTTAATCTTCTACAAGGGTCATGGTGGGGGTGGGGGTTCCCCAATACCCTAGTAGAGGCGCAATGCAGGCGCAGGGCACATACACCCAGAGCAGGGCACCAATCTGTCTCTGGGCTTATACAGCCACAAACAAATAGGGCCAATTTAGAGCATTCAATTGACCTTGAATCCATGTTTTTGGACTGTGGGAGAAAACCCACGTGGACACGAGGAGAACATGGGAACTCCATCCAGATTGGGATTCGAACCTGCATCCCCAGTGCCGAGAGGAGAACATGCTAACCACCATGCCACCCCAAAGACAATATAAAGTAAACTCTCTGCATATACAAAAACTCCTCATACTTGTGTGAATGCTATCCCTTTAGTCGTGTTCGATCCTTTATAGTCTGTAGGACTTTGAGTGAGGATTTCTTTAAATGAGGTAGATTAGAGGTAGAGTTTATTTTCTCTACCATAGTCAATCAGGGGGATAATTACTGTCTCCAATTGATCCATTAACTTGCCTTTGGATTGAGGCAGGGCCCAGTTACAGGGAGTAAAGTGCAATATTTATAGGACATGCACTGTATTAAATTGAGCAGTTTTTTTTATTTAAAATATTTAAGAATACTTTACGGCGGCACGGTGGCTCAGTGGTTAGCACGTTCGCCTCTCAGCGCTAGGGATTCCCGGTTCGAATCCCCATCTGGGTGGAGTTTCCATGTTCTCCCCGTGTCTGCGTAGGTTTCCTCCGGGTTCTCCGGTTTCCTCCCACAGTCCAAAAACATGGATCAAGTCAATTGAATTCTCAAAAATTCCCCCATATAGCGTGTGTCTGTGTGAGTGAGTGTGTGCCCAGCGATGGATTGGCGCCCTGTCCTGGGTGTATCTGCCCAGTGCCCGAAACGTTCTCCCCTGGATGGGCATGGGGAACCCCCCCCCCCCCCCGCGACCCTAATAGAGGATAAAGCGGGAGAAAATGAATGAATGAATAAATGCACTATGACTGTAAAGTCTGTATTTTAGTTTCGATTAAAGGCAAATGCATTATGGGAAACATTTGTATTAATATATTTAGAATAATTTGTTCATTGAAAGATGTTTTTTATGTAAAAAAAAAAAAAAAAAAAACAGGTAGCTAAGCTAACCTAACACTGCTCATTAAAATTTTGTGCAATCCTATTTTTTGTATAAATATAAAATGATGCAAAAAGATTTGATACAGGACGGAAACTAAAAGCATTGTTTTAAATAAATGTTCGATTTGGTTACATTGTCGTTTCATCTCGTCAATCACATCATTAAAAAAAAAAATAAAGACCATTTGAACTGGAAAATCGACTCTGAATCGAAAATCGATTCTGAATCAGAATCAGAATCAGAATATCTTTATTGTCATTATACCAGGTATAACGAAATTAAGGTGCCATACTTTTCGGTGTCACATACATAAATTTAAACAGATAAAGAGATTTAAAAGAGTTTTAAAAGAGTACACTATAATTTACAATTTACAAAAAACAATTTGAAAGAAAGAAAGAATCTTATTTACAATAGTGTATAAGAATGTATAACCTGAGTTTGAATTGTATTTATATATTGCACGTTTTTTATTTCTTTATTTTTATTGCACGTTCAACAATTGCACCAAAATTGCACATTCAATAGTGAATTTAAATTTTGTGCAATCCTATTTTTTGTATAAATATAAAATGATGCAAAAAGATTTGATACAGGACGGAAACTAAAAGCATTGTTTTAAATAAATGTTCGATTTGTTTACATTGTCGTTTCATCTCGTCAATCACATCATTAAAAAAAAAAAAAAAAAAAAAAAAGACCATTTGAACTGGAAAATCGATTCTGAATCAGAATCAGAATATCTTTATTGTCATTATACCAGGTATAACGAAATTAAGGTGCCATACTTTTCGGTGTCACATACATAAATTTAAACATAAAGAGATTTAAAAGAGTTTTAAAAGAGTACACTATAATTTACAATTTACAAAAAACAATTTGAAAGAAAGAAAGAAGGAATCTTATTTACAATAGTGTATAAGAATGTATAACCTGAGTTTGAATTGTATTAATATATTGCACGTTTTTTATTTCTTTTTTGCACCAAAATTGCACATTCAATAGTGAATCGAATCGTGACCTCAAAAATCGCAATCAAATCGAATCGCCAGACACTGAGAGATTCGCAGCACTACATAATAGGAGGGTTAACTACTGACTTGTGGTGTTCCCTTATTTGTAAGTCCTCAAAAGTGTCTGCTAAATGACGCCATGTAAATCCAGGCACCTCACTACTATCCATGTTCATAAAGAACACACTGATGATACAAATTACAGTCTGTGAACATGATCCGAAACATTAATAAGCTTCCACCATACACCACAAAACGGAATTGTCTCACAATTATCCGAATGACAAATAATCTTCCCCTTGTGCGTTTGTTGAAAACCATTTATTTTAAGAGCCTTATCGGGTTGGGATTGCATCAGATTTGTTTCCATCCCTCTCCCGCAGTCGAATGTAACCTCTCAGTGTTTCGCTTGACATATTGATTCCACCTCCTTCTCTCTTTCTCACCGCCTCTCCCTCATTTTTCACAATTCAATAACACCCTGAAGCTGAACTGTTTTCTTTACAACACCGCCATCCCCCCCCCTCTCCCCCCACACATACACACCACCACCACACACATACACGACTAAGATCACATAATGAACATGCTGCGAGCAGGCAGGAGAGACTGACTGGAAGTGCGGACTATTTTTAGAACCGCAGTTCGGATTTTCAGTCACCTTCGGCAGCGAGTTCTACAGCTCGTGCCAACGTAATAAACCGTCATTCGGATTCCGTCTCCGGATATTACAGATGTCCCGCTCCTGGTTTCGTCCCCGAATAAAGCCATTGCATGTTATTTAAAACAGCACTGCCGCATAGGAGCGCAAAAAAAAAAAAAAAAAAAAAAATCGCCGAGCTACAAAACTCAGGGTGAAATTAGGTTAAGGAGAATTGTGCCGCCTAAAAAGCCGATGATGTCAGTGGCGCTCCTCACAAGATTGCTTGGCAAATGTCATGAACAAAGCAAAAATGCCATGGAATTAACTCTGTTTATTCCCCGGAGTTCTTTCCTCCAACTGATTTTCATCCTTCCCTCAGTCTGAACTGTCAATGCGAGAGATTTGCTGCTAGAACAGCCTCCGGAAAGGTTTCATTCGGTGTTAGGATGAGGCTAAACGTGCATTCGCATTTAAGTAACGGTCCTTCCCTGCGTTCTTTCATTTCCTGAGCTACTCTTGCTAATCAGAGAGAGCCCTCTATACATAAAGACATTCCCACTTAGTATTTTCTATTTATCTGACGTGTGTCGGTGTACCGTAGAAGGAATCCGATGGGCATGAGGAACCATCCCGCAACACTAGTTGAGGATTAAGCAGAAGATAATGGATCCATCCATCCATCCAGCCATCCATTATCTTCTGCTTTATCCTCTACTAGGGTCGCGGGGGGTTCCCCATGCCCATCCAGGGGAGAACGTTTTGGGCGCTGGGAAGATACACCCAGGACAAGGCGCTAATCCATCGCTGGGCACACACTCACTCACACAGCCACACTCTATATGGGGCAATTTTTGAGAATTCAATTGACTTGATCTATGTTTTTGGACTGTGGGAGGAACCCGGAGAACCCGGAGGAAACCCACGCAGACACGGGGAGAACATGGAAACTCCACCCAGATGGGGATTCGAACCGGGTATCCGCTGGGAAGATACACCCAGGACAGGGCGCCAATCTATCACCTGACACACACACACTCACTCACACAGACACACACACTATATGGGGTTACTTGGAGAATTCAATTACCGGTAACCTTAATCCATGTTTCTGGAGAACATGGAAACTAAGATCAGGATTTGAACCGGGAATCCCCAGGGCTGACAGGGCGCTGGGAAGATACACCCAGGACAGGGCGCCAATCCATCACTGGACACACACTCACTCACACAGACACACACACTATATGGGGTTATTTGGAGAATTCAATTACTGGTAACCTTAATCCATGTTTTTGGAGAACATGGAAACTAAGATCAGGATTTGAACCGGGAATCCCCAGCGCTGACAGATACACCCAGGACAGGGCACCAATCTATCACTGGACACACTCATACACAAACACAATCTATATGGGGCAATTTGGAGAACTCAATTGACTTGATCCATGTTTTTGGACTGTGGAAGGAAACCAGAGAACCTGGAGGAAACCCACATGGACACGGGACATGAAACTCGAGAACATGGAAACTCCACCAGATTGGGATTCAAACTTGGAATCCCAGCGCTGAGAGGCGAGCATGCTAAGCACTAAGCCACCATGCTGCCCCAAGGTCAATTGCATTCTCCAAATTGCCCCAAATAGAGTGTGTTTGTGTGAGTGAGTGCCCAGTGGGTATGTGTGTGTTGGTTAAGATCTTTGTAATTAAACCTAGTTTTTATTTAGTGGCTTAGTGGATAGAACATCGGTCTCTCAGTGTTGGGGATTCCCAATCTGGATGGAGTTTCCAGGTTCTCGTGGAACTCCAAATCTGGGATTCCACTTCCCACCCCCCAGTAGAGGATAAAGTGGAAGATAATGGATGGGTATAAAAATATTGTAGCAATTGTCAAATTGTTGGAAACTTGTGGTAGTGTCTCAGTGCTTATTAAGAGTGTCGGTTGTCTTTGGTGGAGTTTGAGTCTTACAGCTTCCGGATGAGTCTTACAATTTCAGCGGTTTCCATAATAACATTTCCCCTTTAAATCAAAAGGGCTTGTTGTGCATTTTTCGCTCGCTTAAATCTTAGGAATAGGGATGCGAGTAATGAGTACAGACCTTCTCACCTCATTGATTTGAATGCCATAACAATGCACCATCAGGCAAGTTCACATTTTCCACCATTACCTCGTCTCATTTGTGGATTACTTGATTTTCATTTGTAATGAAGCCATCATTAGCCGGCATAAGTGTTATGATACATGAAAACACACACACACAGAAAGAAAAGAAAACAGTGGGATTTTAATTTGCAGTCCTGCTAATATCCTCCATTCCAACTTTCCCGAATGCATCTCTGTAATTAATGAGAGGACAGATGTATGATGGGAGAACTGACAGAAACTAATTGCTTTCATTTAGGTAGTATAAACAGTTGTGAGCAATAATGCAAAAGAGAGCAGACAGTGGAACAATGCATTAATATGATTAGCTTAATTCATCAGTCATCGTGAGCAGAAAAGTGTCTGGGATATTTAAGAAAACTATTTCAATGCCTTCGACAAAGTCTGCTTTTCCCGCCGTCGGCTAAATATGCAGAATGCAGACGCTCGGTTTAGTTATTTTGTTCCGGCTCAGGGTAATTAAATGTAATGGCAAAGTAGGGTATGTGGTCTGATGAGTGGGAATAACTATAATTCCAAATTTCAAGGACTCAAGGAGATTTTATTGTCATTTACGTGACACGTGGTACGTGAAATGTTCACGAAATTGTCTTTCACGGACCCAGATTACCCTAATTGGTAGACTTTTAAAGTTTTATCATTTCAATATTATGTTAAAAAAAAAAGAAATAATAATAAAATTAAATTAAATATAGCAGCGGGGTGGCGCTGTGGTTAGTGGATAGCATGTTCTCCTCTCAGCTCAAGGGATTCCAGGTTCGAATCCCAATCTGGGTGGAGTTTCCATGTTCTCCGCGTGTCCGTGTGGGATTCCTCCGGGTTATCCTGTTTACTCCCACAGTCCAAAAACATGGATCAAGGTCAATTGAATTCTCCAAATTGCCCCATATAGAGTGTGTCTGTGTGAGTGAGTGTGTGCCCAGCGATGGATTGGCGTCCTGTCCTGGGTGTATCTGCCCAGCGCCTGAGATGAGATGTTCTCCCCTGGATGGGCATGTGGAACCAGCCCCCCGCTGTGACCCTTGTAGAGGATAAAGTGGAAGATAATAGACGGGACAATTGACATTGAGCCATGTTGGAACTATGGGAGGAAACCGGAGAACCCGGAGGAAATCCATATGGACATGGGGAGAACATGGAAACTCCACCCAGATTGGGATTCGAACCGGGAATCCCTAGCGCTGAGAGGAGAACATGCTAAGCACTAAGCCACGTGCTGCCCCAAGGTCAATTGCATTCTCCAAATTGCCCCATATAGAGTGTGAGTGAGTGTGTACCCAGTGATAGATTGGTGCCCTGTCCTGGGTGTATCTGCCCAGCGCCTGAGACGTTCTCCCCTGGATGGGCATGTGGAACCAGCCCCCCGCTGCGACCCTAATAGAGGATAAAGAGGAAGATAATGGATGGATGGATAGACACATACCCATGGGGTAATAACAACCATCCATCCATTATCTTCTGCTTAATCCTCAACCAGGGTTGCGGGATGGTTCCTCATGTCCATCGGATTCCCTGTACGGTACACCGACACACGTCAGATAAATAGAAAATAAAATAAATAGAACCCCCCCCCCGTGTGTGTCTGTGTGAGTGAGTGTGTGCCCAGCGATGGATTGGCGTCCTGTCCTGGGTGTATCTGCCCAGCGCCCGAGACGTTCTCCCCTGGATGGGCATGGGGAACCCCACCGCGACCCTAATAGAGGATAAAGCGGGAGATAATGGATGGATGATATAAAAATATTGTAGCAATTGTCAAATTGTTGGAAAATTGTGGTACATATTAAGTGTATCGGTTGTCTTTGGTGGAGTTTAAGAGTCTTACAGCTTCCTGTTGAGTCTTACAATTTCAGCGGGTTCTATAATAACATTCCAACTGCAACATGATTGGTGGAAGTCCTAGACACCACAGACTCTGACTGCAGAGGTTTTTTTTTTGTTTGTCGTTGTATTTTTGGGTTTTATAAAGTATTGCTGCAGCTCATGTGGTACCACACATCACAGCCTCGCTCGCTCCCTGCCTTCAGAGCTGGTCGAAGTGTAACGGGCTCACACTGAAGAAGAAAAAGGCAACACAGGGACTCTAGACTGTGTTTGTAAGACTTTGTTCCATGTTGCCTGACATTTGGAAAGTGTGTGTGTGTCCAAATTCACACCGTTGCTTTGATTACCATTAGAAGTTTGACATACTTGCGCTTCAGGCCCCTGCTTTAGGTGTATATATGCTTTACAAAGTGAGGGGCCGCACTTTAGCTAGCCATTAACACATGCATTATTATTATTATTATTATTATTATTATTATTATTATCATTAACATTATTAATATTACTATTACTATTTATTATTGTTAGTTACTGCTATTATTACTATAGTTATGTTACTATTATTATTATTATTATTCATCATTCATTCATTATCTCCCGCTTTATCCTCTATTAGGGTCGCGGTGGGGTTCCCCATGCCCATCCAGGGGAGAACAACTCGGGCGCTGGGCAGATAGACCCAGGACAGGGCGCCAATCCATCGCTGGGCACACACTCACTCACACAGACACACTCTATATGGGGCAATTTTGGGTAATTCAATTGACTTGATCCATGTTTTTGGACTGTGGGAGGAAACCGGAGAACCCGGAGGAAACCCACGCAGACACGGGGAGAACATGGAAACTCCACCCAGATGGGGATTTGAACCGGGAATCCCAAGCGCTGAGAGGCGAACGTGCTAACCACTAAGCCACCGTGCCGCCTATTATTATTATTATTTTTATTATTATTATTATTATTATTATCATTACTGTTACTAATTAATTCGCATTTACGCTGCCTTTCATTGTCACTACAAATCATAGTATTTAAAACTTTAAACTTTTTTACTGTAAATTCCAATACATCACACACTGCATTTCACTTTCTTGTTTTTATGTTTTTTTTTATGTCTAAATGTCATAAATGTCTGTAACCGCGGGAAAGTGAGGAACGTAATTTCGATTACTTTGTATGTAGTGTACATGTGAAGAAATTGACAATAAAGCCTACTTTGATAACCATGCGTGCGGGGCAAGTGGCGATTCCAGTCTACTTGGCGGCTCTGAAGATGCCAGGGGTGAGAAACCGGGAAAAGCTTTGACCACTGTCATGCTGGGGACCTGCCGTGGCAGCCAATGTTAATAATGTTTATAAAACAGTAGCTGTGGCAACCGTTCTTTATAAGGGATTATAGCTGTTGTGGCAGCCACTGTTTATAAGGGATTATACACTAGTAGTTGTTGTGAATGGTTTAAGGGATTATAGTAGTTGTGGCAACCAATGTATATAAGGTATTATTGTAGTTGGGGTAAAAACTATTTATAAGGGATTATAGCAGTCATGGCAACTGCTGTTTATAAGGGATTACAGTAGTTTTGACAAACGTAGTTTTTAAGGGATTATAGTAGACGTGGCAATAAATGTTGTTTTAATGGAGTATATAAGGGTGTCGTGGCAACTGCTGTTTATAAGGGATTATAGTAGTTGTGGATCTATATAGCGGTTGTGGCATCCGATGTCCATAAGGGATTACAGTAGTTGTGGCAATAGCTGTTTATAAGGGATTAAAGTGGATGTGGCAATCGCTGTTTACAGTATAAGAAATTATAGGAAATGTGGCAACCGTTCTTTATAAGGGAGTATAGTAGTTGTGGCATCCGATGTCTATAAGGGATTACAGTAGTTGTGGCAATCGCTGTGTATAAGGGATTATAGTGGATGTGGCAACAACTATTTATAAGTGATTACAGCAGTTGTGGCAACCACAATTTATAAGGAATTACAGTAATTGTGGCAATCACTGTTTATGAGGGATTACAACAGTTGTGGCAACATCTATTTATAAGAAATTATAGTAGTTGTGGCAATCGCTGTGTATAAAAGATTGTAGGAAATGTGGCAACCGTTCTTTATAAGGGGGTATAGCAGTTGTGGCAACCGTTCTTTATACAGGATTATAGTCGTTTTTGGCAATCGCTGTTTATGAGGGAATTACAGTAATTGTTGTAATTGCTGTTTATAAGGGATTACAGGTGTTGTGGCAACCGTTCTTCATATGGGAGTATATTTATGGCAACCATCGACCCTTATGCAAATGGATGGACACAAGTGAATGAATGAACATTCATTCATTCATTATCTCCCGCTTTATCCTCTATTAGGGTCGCGGGAGGGTTCCACATGCCCATCCAGGGGAGAACGTCTCAGGCGCTGGGCAGATACACCCAGGACAGGGCGCCAATCCATCGCTGGGCACACACTCACTCACACAGACACACTCTATATGGGGCAATTTTTTGAGAACTCAATTGACTTGATCCATGTTTTTGGACTGTGGGAGGAAACCGGAGGAAACCCACGTGGACACGGGGAGAACATGGAAACTCCACCCAGATGGGGACTCGAACCGGGAATCCTTAGTGCTGAGAGGCGAACGTGCTGACCACTAAGCCACCGTGCCGCCCATGTTAATAACAATAAACAATAATATTACACCGTGTCTGTGTGGGTTTCCTCCGGGTTCTCCGGTTTCCTCCCACAGTCCAAAAACATGGATCAAGTCAATTGAATTCTCAAAAATTGCCCCATATAGAGTGTGTCTGTGTGAGTGAGTGTGTGCCCAGCGATGGATTGGCGCCCTGTCCTGGGTCTATCTGCCCAGCGCCCGAGACGTTCTCCCCTGGATGGACATGGGGAACCCCACCGCGACCCTAATAGAGGATAAAGCGCGAGATAATGAATGAGTGAATAATATTACAAAGCCGTACTGATCTCTCAGATGACCCTCATGATGTACAGTTTAAAATATGGCATTGAATCTGGCGGTGCAGCCGTAGTCCCAGGCGTGGGATTGTTTGCAGGTTCTCTACAGTCACCCCAGTTCTATCTGAGGTCAGTGGAGAGAGCAAAGGCAGAACTGTTTGTTTGGTTTGTGTGGCTCTTCAGAATATCTGTAAAGCATCGATCGCCTGCTCACCTCAACCCACCCTTCAGAGTCCTTCAGGGCATCTCTCCAAACCGCCCCATCAATCTCCCCCCATTATTCACACCGTCTGACACGCAGACCGCGAGTCGCCCGCATCGCGTCGAACGACCAGGTGCCTTCAGCCGGAATGTTCGGGAACATGGACGAGCCTGTGAACTGACGGGTGGGTTCTAAGCGCCCGAATGCGAGCTGGAGTGCGAGAACACAAGTGCTGTGGGACTTCAGATTAGCATACGGCTTGCTGACACAATTACCGTGCTTAATGAGCCCTAAACACTGCGCGGCACATTAACCTGCTACCGCAGCACTTCCTTCACCCCCCCCCAACTCTCACACACACACTCTCACACACACACACACACACACTCTCACACACACACACACACACACACTCGCACACACTCCTTCCAGTGGCAAAATACATATCTGTGCTTATATCCAGCATGTTCACCCAACCAATCAATTGTTGATCAATACAATAAGTTCATAGTGGACGCTCATCAATAGTGTGATCATAACGCTAAAACAAATGAATTAATGATGGGAACAAAGTGGCTTTTAATTAATAAAAAAAAGTATATATATTTAAAATTATTTGTAATGGTGATCAGGGAAAATGAGATAACATAGAGTGAGTGTAGAACTGAGTAGGGCTGCAACTAACGATTATTTTGATAATCGATTAATCGGTCGATTATTTTTTTCGATGAATCGATGAATCGGATTAAAAAAAAAAAAAAAATTCTTGATGTCTTTACATTTATATTTAATTATTTAGCAGACGCTTTTATCCAAAGATGGATGTTTTTCGGTAAATTTATTCTATCGTATAGTATTATATATAGTAATTTTATTCAAGGGGCGGCACGGTGGCTTAGTGGTTAGCACGTTCGCCTCTCAGCGCTAGGGATTCCCGGTTCGAATCCCCATCTGGGTGGAGTTTCCATGTTCTCCCCGTGTCCGCGTGGGTTTCCTCCGGGTTCTCCGGTTTCCTCCCACAGTCCAAAAACATGGATCAAGTCAATTGAATTCTCCAAATTGCCCCATATAGAGTGTGTCTGTGTGAGTGAGTGTGTGCCCAGCGATGGATTGGCGCCCTGTCCTGGGTCTATCTGCCCAGCGCCCAAGACGTTCTCCCCTGGATGGGCATGGGGAACCCCACCGCGACCCTAATAGAGGATAAAGCGGGAGATAATGAATGAATGAATTTTATTCAAAATGTTTAAATTAACATTTCCTGTAATTAATGAAAAGCACAATGAAAGAAATAATGTATCAATTAAACATCCCTCACTTCACAACAAAAATCAACTCCAAATAACACATGATACTCAGTTGCCCTCAGTAATGAACCAAATATTGTCTGTTCTGTAGCCTATTGGAAAAATTCATTAACAAATAAACTAATTAACAATCAGCTATTGAGAAAAAATAACAAATTAGCCAGTTAACAAAAAAATACCTCTTGTGTGAAATGTCAATTGGACACCGGGACATATGTGGCTGCTTTGCACACCGTGCACACAGGCTCTTTTGTAAACACACACTTGCGTACTTTTACGGCGTGCGCGTGTGCGCGTCAATCTCCCGCTCCCCTGCGGTGTGCTGCTATTGATCCGCTAACAACCAGAACATGTCCTCACTTTAAAAAATAAACCGGGACGCCCGGGACAGGACGAAATACGAACATGTCCCGGGAAATACAGACGTATTCGTATAACGGACGTTAAGACACGTTCTCTATCGCTGTTATTAGCCAGTTAACAACCAAATACAGCATGAAGCTGCTCTGCCGGTCTAACAGTGTGACGTTGATTCACTTTAAACTAAAGAACCTCAGGATGTTGTAGTGATTTATCTGCTGTTCAGCTTTGTTTAGTTTCAGGTGGTGTATCATCATCGTGCTGCTCCGTGCAGATCAGTTCATGTTCGCAGAGCTGCATGTTCCACGTTCTTTATTTGTGTGCAGCGTTAAGCTCCCGCAGTTTGGATTTAAACGGAAGTTCTTTTTCAGCGTTGGCTGTGTTTCATTTCTACGACTTGTTTTGCAGACTCCGCCTCGTTCTGTTCAACCCGCTATTATTTTCCAGCGTTATTGAAGCGCTGCAGGTGACGTAAGCGGTTACGACATCGCGAGTAACACCGAAATTGTGCGACCCAACGAATCGATAATGGAAATTCATTATCGATGATTTGGATAATCGATTTTTGTCGATTTTATCGATTCGTTGTTGCAGCCCTAGAACTGAGGTGTACGTCATAAAATGGCCAGTGAGTGTATACATATACACACTTTTATTATTATCTATCTATCTGTCTATCGTGGGGGCAGTTACCCATACCACTCCAGGGGAGAATTTCAGGCGCTGGGCAGATACACCCAGGGTGCCAATCTCACACACACACACACTCTCTATATATATCCATCCAGTATCTTCAGCTTTATCCTCTACTAGGGTCGCGGTGGGGTTCCACATGTCCATCCAGAGGAGAACGTTTCGGGCGCTGGGCAGATACACCCAGGACAGGGCGCCAATCTATCACTGGGCACACACTCACTCCCACAGACACACTCTATATGGGGCAATTTGGAGCATTCGATTGACCTTGTATCCATGCTTTTGGACTGTGGGAGGAAACCGGAGAACCTGGAGGAAACCCACGCAGACACGGGGAGAACATGGAAACTCCACCCAGATTGGGATTCGAACCGGGAATCCCTAGCGCTGAGAGGCGAACGTGCTGACCACTAAGCCACCGTGCCGCCCACAGCGTGGTTTTTAAAAAAGATTTTTTAAAATATTTTACTTGTTTTTGTAGAGCACCGTAAATGGGATCCCCATTCTGGACTTTTTCCCACTTCAAAGGAAAAACCTAAAACACTCAGATCAATGAGTTTTAGGATGATTAGGATGATTTTATTTGACAAAAGGCTATATATATAACGAAAACAAAGACATTTCATGTAAAAACTAATGCTTAGCAGCAGCCATGGGCACCCCCATGTGGTCAAAATGGTACATTCGACTATGAGGTTCATAGTCGACTACGGTTCTCCGAATCGAATCGTCGAATCAGCGAATATTGCAGCTCACCCCTACTATTGTCACAACGGGTTATCTAGCTCTTTAAACTGCATTTGTGCAGAATAAGATGTTTCAAAGCCATAAAATAGTCATTGACAGGTGGATTCATTCCGACGGCGTGGGTGCGAAATGCACACACACATACGTAAATGGACAGCTAGACAGATGCATGCAAATATGTGTAGAATGCAACCAGTTAATGAGGAGGCCAGACCCCCAGTGAGCGAAAACATGGCGAGTTGCACAGAGAATGACAGAATGATGCATTCTGGGAATGTAAACTGATGGCATGAATGTCAGATGGGAAGACCCTCTTTTCTTCCCACCGGTATGGGCGAGCATGATTAATGTCCCCCTTCCTGTGTCTTCTTTTCTAATTAATCCAGCACATGCGGGTCCTCGTGTGTATATTCACACGCGGACGCAACCGAGTGTGCACACGTGATTATGTGTGCCATTTTCCCCTTCATTAATCACTCTTCTTTAAATAATGCTGCTCCTGCCACATCTGCTCCGGTGACTGAAGACCAGCCCCTTTCGTCGGCTTTAAATGTTATCGGGGAGAAGCACGAGGTTCGAAGGTCAACCCCTCGACAAACCCAAGACCGGAGTCGGAAAAATGCTTCGTTCAGTCCGGTTTGTTTTCATCTGGGCAGCTCGGGCGGGTAAAACGGGGACTAGCCAATGAACAGCGAGGCGAAGGGGTGTAAGGGGTGTATTTAAAAACAAATAAACCAAAGGATGTGAGGGATTCGGGTTCGAGAATAGATTTTTAGGAATGAACTGGTTTGGATTCATCAGCACGACGATCATTTAATCCAGTGCTTCTCAAATAGTGGGGCGCGCCCCCCTGGGGGGGGCGCAGTGCGGTGCCCTGGGTGGGGGCGCATAACAAGAAATCACAGAGCAAGTGATATTAAGTGCATTGAACAAACCCTATTGGGCGGCACGGTGGCTTAGTGGTTAGCACGTTCGCCTCTCAGCGTTAGGGATTCCCGGTTCGAATCCCCATCTGGGTGGAGTTTCCATGTTCTCCCCGTGTCTGCGTGGGTTTCCTCCAGGTTCTCCGGTTTCCTCCCACAGTCCAAAAGCATGGATACAAGGTCAATCGAATGCTCCAAATTGCCCCATATAGAGTGTGTCTGTGGGAGTGAGTGTGTGCCCAGTGATAGATTGGCGCCCTGTCCTGGGTGTATCTGCCCAGCGCCCGAAACGTTCTCCTCTGGATGGACATGTGGAACCCCACCGCGACCCTAGTAGAGGATAAAGCTGAAGATACTGGATGGATATATATAGAGAGTGTGTGTGTGTGTGAGATTGGCACCCTGGGTGTATCTGCCCAGCGCCTGAAATTCTCCCCTGGAGTGGTATGGGTAACTGCCCCCACGATAGACAGATAGATAGATAATAATAAAAGTGTGTATATGTATACACTCACTGGCCATTTTATGACGTACACCTCAGTTCTAGGGCTGCAACAACGAATCGATAAAATCGACAAAAATCGATTATCCAAATCATCGATAATGAATTTCCATTATCGATTCGTTGGGTCGCACAATTTCGGTGTTACTCGCGATGTCGTAACCGCTTACGTCACCTGCAGCGCTTCAATAACGCTGGAAAATAATAGCGGGTTGAACAGAACGAGGCGGAGTCTGCAAAACAAGTCGTAGAAATGAAACACAGCCAACGCTGAAAAAGAACTTCCGTTTAAATCCAAACTGCGGGAGCTTAACGCTGCACACAAATAAAGAACGTGGAACATGCAGCTCTGCGAACATGAACTGATCTGCACGGAGCAGCACGATGATGATACACCACCTGAAACTAAACAAAGCTGAACAGCAGATAAATCACTACAACATCCTGAGGTTCTTTAGTTTAAAGTGAATCAACGTCACACTGTTAGACCGGCAGAGCAGCTTCATGCTGTATTTGGTTGTTAACTGGCTAATAACAGCGATAGAGAACGTGTCTTAACGTCCGTTATACGAATACGTCTGTATTTCCCGGGACATGTTCGTATTTCGTCCTGTCCCGGGCGTCCCGGTTTATTTTTTAAAGTGAGGACATGTTCTGGTTGTTAGCGGATCAATAGCAGCACACCGCAGGGGAGCGGGAGATTGACGCGCACACGCGCACGCCGTAAAAGTACGCAAGTGTGTGTTTACAAAAGAGCCTGTGTGCACGGTGTGCAAAGCAGCCACATATGTCCCGGTGTCCAATTGACATTTCACACAAGAGGTATTTTTTTGTTAACTGGCTAATTTGTTATTTTTTCTCAATAGCTGATTGTTAATTAGTTTATTTGTTAATGAATTTTTCCAATAGGCTACAGAACAGACAATATTTGGTTCATTACTGAGGGCAACTGAGTATCATGTGTTATTTGGAGTTGATTTTTGTTGTGAAGTGAGGGATGTTTAATTGATACATTATTTCTTTCATTGTGCTTTTCATTAATTACAGGAAATGTTAATTTAAACATTTTGAATAAAATTCATTCATTCATTATCTCCCGCTTTATCCTCTATTAGGGTCGCGGTGGGGTTCCCCATGCCCATCCAGGGGAGAACGTCTTGGGCGCTGGGCAGATAGACCCAGGACAGGGCGCCAATCCATCGCTGGGTACACACTCACACACTCCAACACACTCTATATGGGGCAATTTAGAGAACTCAATTAACTTGATCCATGTTTTTGGACTGTGGGAGGAAACCGGAGAACCCGGAGGAAACCCACGCGGACACGGGGAGAACATGGAAACTCCACCCAGATGGGGATTCGAACCGGGAATCCCTAACGCTGAGAGGCGAACGTGCTAACCACTAAGCCACCGTGCCGCCCAATAGGGTTTGTTCAATGCACTTAATATCACTTGCTCTGTGATTTCTTGTTATGCGCCCCCACCCAGGGCACCGCACTGCGCCCCCCCCCGGGGGGCGCGCCCCACTATTTGAGAAGCACTGGATTAAATGATCGTCGTGCTGATGAATCCAAACCAGTTCATTCCTAAAAATCTATTCTCGAACCCGAATCCCTCACATCCTTTGGTTTATTTGTTTTTAAATACACCCCTTACACCCCTTCGCCTCGCTGTTCATTGGCTAGTCCCCGTTTTACCCGCCCGAGCTGCCCAGATGAAAACAAACCGGACTGAACGAAGCATTTTTCCGACTCCGGTCTTGGGTTTGTCGAGGGGTTGACCTTCGAACCTCGTGCTTCTCCCCGATAACATTTAAAGCCGACGAAAGGGGCTGGTCTTCAGTCACCGGAGCAGATGTGGCAGGAGCAGCATTATTTAAAGAAGAGTGATTAATGAAGGGGAAAATGGCACACATAATCACGTGTGCACACTCGGTTGCGTCCGCGTGTGAATATACACACGAGGACCCGCATGTGCTGGATTAATTAGAAAAGAAGACACAGGAAGGGGGACATTAATCATGCTCGCCCATACCGGTGGGAAGAAAAGAGGGTCTTCCCATCTGACATTCATGCCATCAGTTTACATTCCCAGAATGCATCATTCTGTCATTCTCTGTGCAACTCGCCATGTTTTCGCTCACTGGGGGTCTGGCCTCCTCATTAACTGGTTGCATTCTACACATATTTGCATGCATCTGTCTAGCTGTCCA
>JAFMOC010000036.1:947500-952500 GCA_019802505.1 Corydoras sp. C115 | reverse complement strand
ACTACCCGTTTCCTAATCATCTCATCCCTAGTTGGGTTACTGCTGTTATGTTTTAGACCTGAATGCATGTAATAACTGATGGATATCACTGAGAAAACAATATTCAGTTATGGAGACATGTCCCCAGGTCAGATGTTCCACGCTAGAACAATATAACTGTCCTGCCAAGATTCATTCATTCATTCATTATCTCCCGCTTTATCCTCTATCAGGGTCGCGGTGGGGTTCCCCATGCCCATCCAGGGGAGAACGTCTCGGGCGCTGGGCAGATACACCCAGGACAGGGCGCCAATCCATCGCTGGGCACACACTCACTCACACAGACACACTCTATATGGGGCAATTTGGAGAATTCAATTGACTTGATCCATGTTTTTGGACTGTGGGAGGAAACCGGAGAACCCGGAGGAAACCCACGCGGACACGGGGAGAACATGGAAACTCCACCCAGATGGGGATTCGAACCGGGAATCCCTAGCGCTGAGAGGCGAACGTGCTAACCACTAAGCCACCGTGCCGCCATTGTCCTGCCAAGATTTGCATTTGAATTATTTATTGATTGTTTCAGCCATGTTTGGCAGATTGGCCCAGCTGGCGTACATGCTACCAATGATGGTGTCTTAATTAACGGTCTTTTATGTCCGAATTGGGTCAAAGTGGCGTTGGATTCAGGTGCGTGAGACGCTATTGAACTCGGAGAGACCGGACAGGAAGCTCTTGTTTCACACTAGCTGGCTGAATCGATAAGCCGGACTTCACCCATCGATCCGGGACGAGAACGAAACCCGTAATTTGTAGAGTAATTATTTGAGGGGCTGCCCGAGAGGTCACCACGGCTGATCACACGGAGTCAGGAGCACGGTCTAATTAAAGTGCTTAATTGAACGCTGAAATGACGGATGGTTTCATCTTCTTGTTTGTTTTGCAGGTGTCTGATTGCGGATGAGGTAAGAACATTTTTAGCACTTCAGCTTTGATTTATTGACACGTTGAAAGAGAACGTCTGATCTCACACGACAGTATTTAATATAAAGTGTTCCGCATTGCTGTGTATTTCATTTTGTTGTTATATGTCAGGGCGGCACGGTGGCTTGGTGGTTAACATGTTCTCCTCTCAGTGCTGGGAATTCCAGGTTCGAATCCCAATCTGGGTGGAGTTTCCATGTTCTCCCCGTGTCCATGTGGGTTGCCTCCGGGTTCTCTGGTTTCCTCCCACAGCCCAAAAACATGGATCAAGTCAATTGAATTCTCCAAATTGCCCCATGTAGAGTGTGTTTGTGTGAGTGAGTGTGTGCCCTGCGATAGATTGGCGCCCTGTCCTGGGTGTATCTGCCCAGCGCCCGAAACGTTCTCTACTGGATGGGCATGGGGAACCTCCCTGCAACCTTAGTATAAGGATTAAGTAGAAGATGGTGAGATGTGTGCGGCACAGTGGTTTAGTGGTTAGCAGGTTCTCCTCTCAGCGCTGGGGATCCAGGTTCGAATCCCAATCTGGGTGGAGTTTCCATGTTCTCCCAGTGTCCACATGGGTTTCCTCCACAGTCCAAAAATATGGACTCATGGTAAATTGAATGCTCCAAATTGCCCCATATAGAGTGTGTCTGTGTGAGTGAGTGTGTGCCAAGTGATAGATTGGCGTCCTGTCCTGGGTGTATCTGCCCAGCACCCGAAACGTTCTCCCCTGGATGGGCATGGGGAACCCCCCGCAACCCTAGTAGAGGATAAAGCGGAAGATAATGGATGGATGATGAAATGAGAGAAACTCTCATGTTTAAATATTAATTAAGGTCAAATATTGTTTAATGAATCAGGTTCATCATCTTTACCTGAACTGTAGGTTCTTAACAAGAACATTAAAAGTGTCAGTGATCTAAAATAAGTTAAAAAAAAAACAACAATCATCAAATGAGGGAAGTTCATTCATTCATTCATTCATTCATTATCTCTCGCTTTATCCTCTATTAGGGTCATGGTGGGGTTCCCCATGCCCATCCAGTGGAGAACGTCTCAGGCGCTGGGCAGATACACCCAGGACAGGGCGCCAATCCATCACTGGGCACACACTCACTCACTCATACACACTCTATATGGGGCAATTTTAAGAATTCATTCGGCTTGATCCAAGTTTTTGGACTGTGGGAGGAAACCGGAGAACCCGGAGGAAACCCACGCAGACACAGGGAGAACATGAAAACTCCACCTAGATGGGGATTCGAACCGGGAATCCCTAGCGCTGAGAGGCGAACGTGCTAACCACTAAGCCACCGTGCCGCCCAATGAGGGAAGTTTACTTTTATATTACAGTACAAGTCAGAAGTTTGGACATGCCCCCTTCTTGCTTCATTATCTGTGTTCTCCACTTACCATATAGATGGACTTTTAGTTTTACAATTACAGCCTGTAGTCCATCTGTTTTCTTGGTTCTGTGTTCTCTGTTGGTCAGGAGCATCAGAACAGGTCTAATTTGGGTGGTGGATTGTTTATTGTCAGTTCTGCAGTGACACTGATGTGGTGAGGGGGTTTTAGTGTAGTTTCATTGAAACACCTCAGTGACACTGCTGGGATAGGACTAATGCACCAACCAAATAATACCTGCTCTGTGGTGCTACTGTTGGGGTCCGGAGCATTAGAACTCTGCATTAGAAAGGGTATGTACACAGCAGGGGCGTTTTTAGGGTTTAGAAACATCAGGGGCTTTAGCCCAGATCTGTCGTCTTTAAAAAATTGCCCTTTCCTGAGTGTATTTATCCATTTTTCAAACTGTTGTTACATTAATATTGTTTGATCATTCATTATTCATTCATTCATTCATTATCTCCCGCTTTATCCTCTATTAGGGTCGCGGTGGGGTTCCCCATGCCCATCCAGGGGAGAACGTCTCGGGCGCTGGGCAGATAGACCCAGGACAGGACGCCAATCCATCACTGGGCACACACTCACTCACACAGATACACTCTATATGGGGCAATTTCGAGAATTCAATTGACTTGATCCATGTTTTTAGACTGTGGGAGGAAACCGGAGAACCCGGAGGAAACCCACGCAGACACGGGGAGAACATGGAAACTCGATTCGAACCGGGAATCCCTAGCGCTGAGAGGAGAACGTGCTGACCACTAAGCCACCGTGCCGCCAGCTGTTAATTAAATGAAGTTAAATTAATAGCCGTAATAAAAATGTTTTCTGTTTTTGGACTTTGTTAGCATTTTTGATTCAATAAAGTCTATAGTGCATGAAATCAGTTTATCTCTACAGATGGGCCTGGGCAAGACGGTGCAGGCGATCTCAGTGGCGTACCTCTACAGGCACGAGTGGCCGCTCCTCGTCGTGGTTCCTTCCTCGTTGAAGTACCCGTGGATGGAGGAGTTGGAGCGCTGGGTGCCTGAGCTCCTCCCAGAAGATATACATCTGGTGGAAAGCAAGGCTGATGTCACGTATGTCAACTGTGAAGTCGTCAATGTAGATTGTTTCACTGTGGTACTGTGTGTGTGTGAGTGTGTGTGTGTGTGTGTGTGTATGTTCGCCTGTGTGTTTGTGAGTTTGCACGCCTGTATGTCTGTGTTCATTCGCAACTGTGTGTGTTCCTGTGTGTGTGTGTGCATACGCAACTGTGTGTGTGTGTGTGTTGCATACGCAACTGTATGTGTTCCTGTGTGAGTGTGTGTGTGTGTGTGCATACGCAACTGTGTGTGTGTGTATGCAAATGTGTGTGTGTGCATACGCAACTGTGTGTGTGTGTGTGTGTGTGTGTGTGTGTGTGTACAAAACTGTGTGTGTGTACAAAACTGTGTGTGTGTGTGTACACAACTGTGTGTGTGTATGCAAATGTGTGTGTGTGCATACGCAACTGTGTGTGTGTGTGTGTGTGTGTGTGTGTGTACAAAACTGTGTGTGTGTACAAAACTGTGTGTGTGTGTGTGTACACAACTGTGTGTGTGTGTACACAACTATGTGTGTGTGTGTGTGTATGCAACTGTGTGTGTGTATGCAACTGTGTGTGTGTATGCAACTGTGTGTGTGTGTGTATGCAGCTGTGTGTGTGTGTCTGTGTATGCAACTGTGTGTGTGTATGCAACTGTGTGTGTGTGTGTGTATGCAACTGTGTGTGTGTGTGTATGCAACTGTGTGTGTGTCTGTGTATGCAACTGTGTGTGTGTGTGTATGCAGCTGTGTGTGTGTCTGTGTATGCAACTGTGTGTGTGTGTATGCAACTGTGTGTGTGTGTGTGTATGCAGCTGTGTGTGTGTGTGTGTGTATGCAACTGTGTGTGTGTATGCAACTGTGTGTGTGTATGCAACTGTGTGTGTGTGTGTGTATGCAACTGTGTGTGTGTCTGTGTATGCAACTGTGTGTGTGTCTGTGTATGCAACTGTGTGTGTGTATGCAACTGTGTGTGTGTATGCAACTGTGTGTGTGTGTTTGCAACCTTGTGTGTGTGTGTGTGTGTATGCAATTGTGTGTGTGTGTGTATGCAACTGTGTGTGTGTGTGTGTGTGTGTTTGCAACTGTGTGTGTGTGTGTGTGTTTGCAACTGTGTGTGTGTGTGTGTGTATGCAACTGTGTGTGTGTATGCAACTGTGTGTGTGTGTGTGTGTGTGTGTGTGTGTGTATGCAACTGTGTGTGTGTGTGTATGCAACTGTGTGTGTGTGTGTGTGTGTGTGTGTGTATGCAACTGTGTGTGTGTGTGTGTGTTTGCAACTGTGTGTGTGTGTGTGTGTGTGTATGCAACTGTGTGTGTGTATGCAACTGTGTGTGTGTGTGTATGCAACTGTGTGTGTTTGTGTGTTTGCAACTGTGTGTGTGTTTGCAACTGTGTGTGTGTGTGTGTGTGTATGCAACTGTTTGTGTGTGTGTATGCAACTGTGTGTCTGTGTATGCAATTGTATGTGTGTGTATGCAACTCTGTGTGTGTGTGTGTGTGTATGCAACTGTGTGTGGGTGTGTATGCAACTGTGTGTGTGTTTGCAATTGTGTGTGTGTATTTGCAACTGTGTGTGTG
>JAFMOC010000036.1:935000-942500 GCA_019802505.1 Corydoras sp. C115 | reverse complement strand
AGCTGCGCCCCCCCCCACCCCTTTTTTTTATTTTTAATTTTTTTTAATTTATTAATTTTTTTATAACAGGTATTTGTTAAAGAGATGCGTCTTAAGTAGTTTCTTAAAACTGTTTAGTTATTTTGCCTTACGGACAGAGTTGGGAAGAACGTTCCACCATTTTGCAGTGGTGAACGCCACAGAGTGAGAATTAGCTCCTCGGTGAGGTGGAATCGCCAGGCGACAATCGTCACTGGAGCGAAGTGAACGAGTCTGAGTGTATTTTGAAAAGATAGAGTGAAGGTAGGAGGGGGAAGATCCAGAAATGGTTCTGTAGGCCAGAGTCTGTGACTTGTACTGAATGTGAGCAGCTACAGGAAGCCAATGGAGGGAAGTGAGTAAAGGAGTGACATGAGTTCGCTTGGGCTGGTTAAACACAAGTCGTGCTGCAGAGTTTTGAATTGGTTGAAGAGGTCTGATTGTGGAAGCTGGGATGCCGGCAAGTAGCGCATTACAATAATCAAGCCGGGATAGGACTAGGGCTTGAACAAGCAGTTGGGTAGCATGTTCAGTCAAAAAGGGCCTGATCTTCCTTATGTTGTAAAGAAGGAATCTACAAGAATGGGTGGTTTTGATAACATCAGAGAGTTTAAGGTGGGAGTCTATTGTGAACCCAAGGTTCCGGACCGATTTACGGTTACGGTTAATTTACGGTTAACGTTTTTATTGTTGCCAGATATTTACAAGCACACACAAACATGCTGGATATGTATATCTGAATGATTAAACTTGTGTTGCTTCTTTTTTAGGGGTGTCTTCAACTAAGGATTTTCATAGTCGAATCTGACTCGTCAGATTTTCCCTATAGTTGACTGATAGTCGAATCAGTTACAATTTCACCCCAAGATGGCGCTATAAGCGTGGTTTTTAAAAAAGATTTTTTTTTTATATTTTACTTGTTTTTCTAGAGCACCGTAAATGGGATCCCCATTCTGGACTTTTTTCCACTTTAAAGGAAAAACCTAAAACACTCAGATCAATGAGTTTCAGGATGATTGGGATGATTTTATTTGACAAAATTCTATATATATAACGAAAACAAAGACATTTCATGTAAAAACTAATGCTTAGCAGCAGCCATGGGCGCCCCCGTGTGGTCAAAATGGTACATTCGACTATG
The DNA here is from genome assembly GCA_019802505.1 of Corydoras sp. C115. NCBI lineage: Eukaryota > Metazoa > Chordata > Actinopteri > Siluriformes > Callichthyidae > Corydoras > Corydoras sp. C115. Next base: position 941,341 of record JAFMOC010000036.1, on the reverse strand, counting down.
AGGTTCATAGTCAACTACGGTTCTCCGAATCGAATCGTCGAATCAGCGAATATTGCAGCTCACCCCTATTCTTTTTAATCCCCTAGTTTCTATTTGGCGTCAGATTTTTTTTATTATGTTATCCTTTCCTCCAGTCGTTATCTTCTAATAGGTTTCAAGGGATGGGGGGGGTTCCCATGCCCATCCAGAGGAGAACCTTTCGGGCGCTGGGCAGATACACCCAGGACAGAGCGCCAATCTATCACTAGGCACACACACAGACACACTGTATATGGGGCAATTTAGAGCATTTCATTTAACTTAAATCCACCTTTTTGGACTGTAGGAGGAAACCGGAGAACCCGGAGGAAATTCGAACCGGGAATCCCCAGTGCTGAGAGGAGAACACGCTAACCATTATTATGTTACATTATCTTAATATTATTTATTGACTGAATTTAGACTTAAATGCTTTGTACACTTTAATGTCTGGATATTTTTCTACCACAATCGCTGGGCTGGAATAAATCCATCCATCCATCCATTATCTTCCGCTTTATCCTCTATTAGGGTCGCGGTGGGGTTCCCCATGCCCATCCAGGGCAGAACGTCTTGGGCGCTGGGCAGATAGACCCAGGACAGGGCGCCAATCCATCGCTGGGCACACACTCACTCACACAGACACACTTTATATGGGGCGATTTGGAGAACTCCATTGACTTGATCCATGTTTTTGGGCTGTGGGAGAACCCGGAGGAAACCCACGGGGACACGGGGAGAACATGGAAACTCCACCCAGATTGGGATTCGAACCAGGAATCCCTAGCGCTGAGAGGAGAACATGCCACCCAATATTATGTTATACGATCTTAATGTTTTGTTTTTTTTGACTGAATTTAGACTTAAATGCTTTGTACACGGCGGCACGGTGGCTTAGTGGTTAGCACGTTAGCCTCTCAGCGCTAGGGATTCCCGGTTCGAATCCCCATCTGGGTGGAGTTTCCATGTTCTCCCCGTGTCTGCATGGGTTTCCTCCGGGTTCTCCGGTTTCCTCCCACAGTCCAAAAACATGGATCAAGTCAATTGAATTCTCCAAATTGCCCCATATAGAGTGTGTTTGTGTGAGTGAGTGTGTGCCCAGGGATGGATTGGCACCCTTTCCTGGGTCTATCTGCCCAGCGCCTGAGACGTTCTCTCCTGGATGGGCATGGGGAACCCCACCGCGACCCTAATAGAGGATAAAGCGGGAGATAATGAATGAATGAATGAATGCTTTGTACACTTTAATGTCTGGACATTTTTCTACCACAATTTGACTTAAATAGAATGGGGGGGGTGGATAAGTGGTTACCACGTTCTTCTCTCAGCGCTAGGGATTCCCGGTTCGTATCCCCATCTGGGTGGAGTTTCCATGTTCTCCCCGTGTCCATGTGGGTTCTCCGGTTTCCTCCAAAAACGTGAATTGAATGCTCTATGTTGCCCCATATAGTGTGCCAAATGATAGATTGGCACCCGAAACGTTCACATTTAAAACCTCCCTATAAACGATGGCCGATGTCAGGCGCGATTACCCGTCTCGTCCCGTCGTGAACACGCTCGTTCCGACTGTGAGGACCTGCACGGAGACTACTAAACTCGCCGGGCCGTAATAAATCATGTCTTGCGATATCTGTTTATAGCGTCCCGATTGAACTGCCTTTCTTCGGCGTGTTCCAGTTTCATATCATAGCTGAAGATATTTACATAACCTCCGGGCTCGGAGCTTGAATGCACTGCGTGGGTGTTTCTCTCTCTCTCTCTCTCTCGATCTCGCTCGCTCGCTCGCATCCATCCGTCAGTCTTTCTCCTTTCCATTTCCCGCGCTTCCCGTCTCTCTCTATTAGCGACGGCGTCCATCCTTTATCCCTAGCTGCGCAAAGCGTGACGGGACAGCAGGAACAAATGTCTGTCTCTCCACCACATATGCCTGGGTGTCTTTATCTCCTGGCGCGACGCCAAGCTTTGATAAGCGCATTTGCCTGGAGGGATGAGCAGATGGAACCTGGATTTCTATAATTGCTGGTTATTATTCGTGCAGAAATCGTCCTATTGAAACTCCACGCGTCTCGTGCCAGTCACAGATAGCCAGCTTTCAAAGGAAGCCGGGCTAAATCTTCAGTGCAAAGTGAGTGGATGAATAATAGCGCCATCAAAACGCCTTTCCATCCTCCGGCTGTTTGCGCAGACGCTCGGCGGATATCCGCCCGACTTCGGGCTTATTTGAACTCGGAGCCTTCTGGGACGCCGTCTGAAACGCCACAGCTGGTTACGGCGGTGGGCCTGGCTAAGCGAAAAGGCACAAAGATGATGGCATTAAGTGGCAGAAGCCTAATGGGGCAATCAAATGCCCAGCTGAATGTCCAGGTTATTCCTTTAATGATGGCGTGAGGATTATAACCGGATGACATTATCAAGGCTCATCGGGCTTAAGCTGCCAAATGGATCCGAGAAGAATTAAAGTTCCATAACTAAAACTAATTACCTAAACCGGGGCACGGTGGCTTAGTGGTTAGTATGTTCTCCTCTCAGCGCTAGGGATTCCTGGTTCGAATCTCAACCTGGGTGGAGTTTTCATGTTCTCCCCGTGTCCACGTGGGTTTCCTCCGGTTTCTCCGGTTTCCTCCCACAGTCCACAAACATGGATTATTATCCAAATTGCCCCATATAGAGTGTGTTTGTGTGAGTGAGTGTGTGCCCAGTGATAGATTGGCGCCCTGTCCTGGGTGTATCTGCCCATCACCCGAAACGTTCTCCCCTGGATGGGCATGGCCCTAGTAGAGGATAAAGCAGAACATAATGGATGGATGAATAATTTCCTAAACCCAATTCTTGGGAAACAAACCCTCCACCAAACTTTACACTTGGCACAGTGCAGTCATATAAGTATCGTTTCCTTGGCAACCACCAAACGCTGACCTAGTCTATTGGATTGTCAGATGAAGAAGAATGATTTGTCATTCCAGAGAACCCGTCTCCACAGAGTTGGGAGTGTGAACTTGTTTAAAATCTCGTTATGCTGAAGCATTAAAGCGTTCTTTGAGTGAAACCAAGGAGCTAAACCCAATTCCTGAAAAAAATAACTTAATACTTGGCAAAACATTCCATGAAGCTCTCTACGCTCTGTTCCTGAGCTGATCTGAGGGCCACGTGAAGTTTAGAATAGCCATTGACTGCGGAACGTTGGTAACTCTGTACACTAAAAGCCTTGGCATTCTATTTTGTTATAATACCAATGACCGTCCAGGCTTAAGTGAAAAGGATTTAAGAAGAATGTTCAGCAAGAAGAAGTGTGAATTTATCTAAATTCTCTGAAGCATTATAGTGTTCTTTAACTGAAACCAAGGAGCTAAACCCAGTTCTTGGGAAACAAACCCTCCACCAAACTTTTAATGGTTGGCAAAACATTGCCCTGCCATGGAACCCCATTCCATGAAGCTCCCTACGCTCTGTTCCTGAGCTGATCTGAGGGCCACATGAAGTTTAGAGGTCTGTAGCCATTGACCGCAGAACGTTGGCAACCTCTGCAAGCTAAGAGCCTCAGCATTCGGTTACCTGCTGTGACGTTTTACGTGTTCTTTAACTGAAACTAAGGAACTAAACCCAATTCTTGGGAAACAAACCCTCCACCAAACTTTACACTTGGTACAATGTAGTCAGACATGTATCGTTTCCTTGGCAACTGCCAAACGCTGTTTAACATTGCACTTAGTGATGTAAGGCTTGGATGCTGCTGCTCTGCCATGGAACCCCATTCCATGAAGCTCCCTACGCTCTGTTCCTGAATTGATCTGAGGGCCACATGAAGTTTAGAGGTCTGTACCCATTGACCAGAACGTTGGCAACCTCTGCAAACTAAGAGCCTCAGCATTCCCTTCCCTGCTGTGACGTTTTACGTGTTCTTTAACTGAAACTAAGGAACTAAACCCAATTATTGGGAAACAAAGCCTCCACCAAACTTTTCACTTGGCACAATGCAGTCAGACAAGTATCGTTTCCTTGGCAACCGCCAAACGCTGTTTCACATTGCACTTAAGGCTTGGATGCTGTTTCACATTGTAAGGCTTGGATGCTACTGCTCTGCCATGGAACCCCATTCCATGAAGCTCCCTACGCTCTGTTCCTGAGCTGATCTGAGGGCCACATGAAGTTTAGAGGTCTGTAGCCATTGACGGCAGAACGTTGGCAACCTCTGCAAACTAAGAGCCTCAGCATTCTCTTTCCTGCTGTGACGTTTTACGTGTTCTTTAACTGAAACTAAGGAACTAAACCCAATTCTTGGGAAACAAACCCTCCACCAAACTTTACACTTGACACAATGCATTCAGACAAGTATCGTTTCCTTGGCAACCGCCAAACGCTGTTTGACATTGCACTTAGTGATGTAAGGCTTGGATGCTGCTGCTCTGCCATGGACCCCCATTCCATGAAGCTCCCTACGCTCTGTTCCTGAGCTGATCTGAGGGCCACATGAAGTTTAGAGGTCTGTACCCATTGACCAGAACGTTGGCAACCTCTGCAAACTAAGAGCCTCAGCATTCACTTCCCTGCTGTGACGTTTTGCGTGTTCTTTAACTGAAACTAAGGAACTAAACCCAATTCTTGGGAAACAAAGCCTCCACCAAACTTTACACTTGGCATAATGCAGTCAGACAAGTATCGTTTCCTTGGCAACCGCCAAACGCTGTTTAACATTGCACTTAGTGATGTAAGGCTTGGATGTTGCTGCTCTGCCATGGAACCCCATTCCATGAAGCTCCCTACGCTCTGTTCCTGAGCTGATCTGAGGGCCACATTAAGTTTAGAGGTCTGTAGCCATTGACCGCAGAACGTTGGTAACCTCTGCAAGCTAAGAGTCTCAGCATTCGGTTACCTGCTGTGACGTTTTACGTGTTCTTTAACTGAAACTGAGGAACGAAACCCAATTCTTGGGAAACAAACCCTCCACCAAACTTTACACTTGGCACAATACAGTCAGACAAGTATCGTTTCCTTGGCAACCACCAAACGCTGTTTCACATTGCACTTAAGGCTTGGATGCTGTTTCACATTGTAAGGCTTGGATGCTGCTGCTCTGCCATGGAACCCCATTCCATGAAGCTCCCTACACTCTGTTCCTGAGCTGATCTGAGGGCCACATGAAATTTAGAGGTCTGTAGCCATTGATTGCAGAACGTTGGTAACCTCTGCAAACTAAGAGCCTCGGCATTCTCTTTCCTGCTGTGACGTTTTACGTGTTCTTTAACTGAAACTAAGGAACGAAACTCAATTCTTGTGAAACAAACCCTCCACCAAACTTTACACTTGGCACAATGCAGTCAGACAAGTATCGTTTTCTTGGCAAACGCCAAACGCTATTTAACATTGCACTAAGTGATGTAAGGCTTGGATGCTGTTGCTCTGCCATGGAACCCCATTCCATGAAGCTCCCTACGTTCTGTTCCTGAGCTGATCTGAGGGTCACATGAAGTTTAGAGGTGTGTAGCCATTGACCGCAGAACGTTGGTAAACTAAGAACTGCAAACTAAGAGCCTCAGCATTCACTTACCTGCTGTGACGTTTTACGTGTTCTTTAACTGAAACTAAGGAACTAAATCCAATTCTTGGGAAACATACCCTCCACCAAACTTTACACTTGGCTCAATGCAGTCAGACAAGTATCGTTTCCTTGGCAACCGCCAAACGCTGTTTCACATTGCACTTAGTGATGTAAGGCTTGGATGCTGCTGCTCTGCCATGGAACCCCATTCCATGAAGCTCCCTACGCTCTGTTCCTGAGCTGATCTGAGGGCCACATTAAGTTTAGAGGTCTGTAGCCATTGACCGCAGAACGTTGGTAACCTCTGCAAGCTAAGAGTCTCAGCATTCGGTTACCTGCTGTGACGTTTTACGTGTTCTTTAACTGAAACTGAGGAACGAAACCCAATTCTTGGGAAACAAACCCTCCACCAAACTTTACACTTGGCACAATACAGTCAGACATGTATCGTTTCCTTGGCAACCACCAAACGCTGTTTCACATTGCACTTAAGGCTTGGATGCTGTTTCACATTGTAAGGCTTGGATGCTGCTGCTCTGCGATGGAACCCCATTCCATGAAGCTCCCTACGCTCTGTTCCTGAGTTGATCGGAGGGTCACATGAAGTTTAGAGGTCTGTAGCCATTGACGGCAGAACGTTGGCAACCTCTGCAAACTAAGATATATGTGTGTGTGTATATATATATATATATAATCTGGTAGTATATATATATATATATATCCATCCATCCATTAATTAACTATCTTCTGCTTTATCCTCTATCAGGGTCGTGGGGGGGGGTTCCCC
>JAFMOC010000036.1:910000-925000 GCA_019802505.1 Corydoras sp. C115 | reverse complement strand
ATTCAAGGTTAATTGAATTTTCCAAATTGCCCGATATATAGAGTGTGTCTGTGTGTGTTTATGTGAGTGTGAGTGTGCTAATCTATCCCTGGGCACACACTCACTCACACAGACAAACACACTCCATATGGGGCAATTTAGAGCCTTCAATTGACCTTGAATCAATGTTTTTGGACTGTGGAAGCAAAACGAGCTCTTCCACTAATTACATTTTCTTCCCTCTCTCGCACTCTCGCACTCTCTCATCTTTCTCTTTTACCCTTTTAATTTTTAACATTTACATTTAGTCATTCAGCAGACTTATATGTGGGGGCGGCACGGGGGTTTGGTGGTTAGCATGTTCTCCTCTCAGCACTAGGGATTCCCGGTTCGAATCCCAATCTGGGTGGAGTTTCCATGTTCTCCCTGTGTCCGCGTGGGTTTCCTCCGGGTTCTCCGGTTTCCTCCCACAGTCCAAAAACATGGATACAAGGTTAATTGAATTTTCCAAATTGCCCCATATAGAGTGTGTCTGTGTGTGTTTATGTGAGTGTGAGTGTGCTAATCTATCCCTGGGCACACACTCACTCACACAGACAAACACACTCCATATGGGGCAATTTAGAGCATTCAATTGCCCTTGAATCGATGTTTTTGGACTGTAGAAGCAAACCAGAAAACCCGAGGATTTGAAGTTCCCAGTTTCAATCCCAATCTGGGTGGAGTTTCCATGTTCTCCCCGTGTCCGTGTTGGTTTCCTCCGGGTTCTCCGGTTTCCTCCCACAGTCCAAAAACATGGTTCAAGGTCAACTGAATGCTCTAAATTGCCCCATATAGAGTGTGATTGTGTGAGTGAGTGTGTGCCCAGTGATAGTTATCAGGAAAATCGATTGGGGTAAAAAAGTGTATCGTATATCACGCATTGACACGAATGTGAAGCGCTCAGAGGTGTGCGTTATTGTCAATAATGTCACGGCCAGACGAACAGCTCAGCCAATCATATTACAACATAGGATGGCAGGGTGGCTTAGTGGTTAGCACGTTCGCCTCTCAGCGCTGACGATGCCGGTTCTCCCCGTGTCCACGTGGGTTTCCTCCCACAGTCTAAAAACATGGATCAAAGTCAATTGAATGCTCCAAATTGCCCCATATAGAATGTGTTTGTTCTGAGTGAGTGTGCCCAGTGATACATTGGCGCCCTGTCCTGGGTGTATCTGCCCAGCGCCCGAAACGTTCTCCCCTTGATGGGCATGGAGAACCCATGGCGACCCTTGTACAGGGTAAAGCAGAAGATGATGGATGAGTGGCTGGATTATCATAATTAATTCGTTGGGACATAATTATGTCTCTCTACACTTTTTGGTCCTCTCTCCTTCTTCCTCTTTTCCTCGGCTGCCTCATTATTTTCTTCTTTTTCTTCCCGCCCTTCCTTTTTTTCCTTCCTTTGCAGTCCTTTTGTCCTGTCCTTCTTTCTCTCGCTGTCCTATTTTCCCCCATCCTGTCCTTTTCCCCGTGTCCCCTCCTTCTTTTGCTGTCATACTTCATCCTTCGGTCTTCTTGTGCCCTGTCCCCTCTCTCGCTCTTATTTCTAGGGCTTTAATAATCTTTCTACATTATTTTTGCAGCCCTCCCCTCCTTCGTATTGCTCCCTATTTACCTGCCCTCATTCTCTCCCTGTCTTACTGTCTTTGTCTTGTCCTTCTTCAGTCGTCACCTTCATCCTCTCGTCTCGGCCTCTTCTTTCTGTGTTCCAACACGTCCTGTTCCGTTCTTTCTGTCTTCGTTGTTTCTTGTTTTCATCCTCTTCATCATTCTTGTTGGCATCCCTCACCCCCTGCAGGCATCCCTGCATCTGTATATGTTTGTGTGGAGTTATGCATGCACAGCAGATTCCATCTGTGTGTGTGTGTGTGTGTGTGTGTGTGTGTGTGTGTGTGTGTGTGTGTGTGTGTGTGTGTGTGTGTGTGTGTGTGTGTGTGTGTGTGTGTGTTTCAGACCCCAGTCATACCAAAAAACCCCTACTGCCTCTCCTCATAAATCACCCTGCGTGACAGCTCGCACCCCTGCACACATGCACGCTGACACAAATGCAAATGCATGTAGTTACATGTATCCAGTTTGCACCTCCGGCATGTCCCGTGTGTTCCTGCACACCGGTGCGACCTGCAGTCTTCTCTCACACACATGCATACAGAGGTGCATCATCTAATTGGCTTGAACCTTATAGAGACTGCTTGTTAACCTGATGCGGTCTGTGTTTGTTTTGTAGATAAAGGTGCTCATGGCATCGTTAAGAGGAGCGCTGGTGGGAGAGTTCCGTTCGTTTTATCCAGCACTGCGTGTGTATATACAATACATGGGGACAAAATTGTTGGTGCCCCCTCGGTTAATGAAAGAAAAACCCAGAACGGTCACAGGAGAACTTAAGCTTGAACTTTTACTTGAATCTGCCAAAAGTAATAATGAATTAAAATGATTTGAATGTCAGACATTGTGGGTTTCACCCACACACATTTTATATATATATATATATATATATATATATATATATATATATATATATATGGTATATGGCGGCACGGTGGCTTAGTGGTCAGCACGTTCGCCTCTCAGCGCTAGGGATTCCCGGTTGGAATCCCCATCTGGGTGGAGTTTCCATGTTCTCCCCGTGTCTGTGTGGGTTTCCTCCGGGTTCTCCGGTTTCCTCCCACAGTCCAAAAACATGGATCAAGTCAATTGAGTTCTCCAAATTGCCCCATATACAGTAGAGTGTGTTTGTGTGTGTGTGAGTGAGTGTGTGCCCAGCGATAGGTTGGCGCCCTGTCCTGGGTGTGTCTGCCCAGCACCCGAAACATTCTCCCCTGGATGGGCATGGGGAACCCCACCGCGTCCCTAATAGAGGATAAAGAGGAAGATAATGAATGAATGAATATATATATATATATATATATATATCGGAGAACCCGGAGGAAACCCACGCAGACACGGGGAGAACATGGAAACTCCACCCATATGGGGATTCGAACCGGGAATCCCTAGTGCTGAGAGGCGAACGTGCTTACCAATCTCTGTATGTGCTTATGTGTGTGTGTGTGTGTGTGTGTATATATATATATATATATTGTGTGTGTAGATATATATATGTACAGTTGTGATCAAATTTATTCAACCCCCAGTGCTGCGAAGGGTTTTATGGAATTCAGTGCACATTTGTAATTGTGTTCATAATGAAATCTTACAAGGACTTGTTAAAGAACTAAATGCAACTAAGATAGCATCAATTGTTTTTGTCATAAAGTATTAAATGGCCTTTTTGTGATTTCTTCATTGACACAATTATTCAACCCCTTTACAACTACCACTCATAAGAACAGAGGTTCATTCCAGTGTTTTCAATCAGGTATTGAAAACACCTGTGGATGTCAACGAGCAGCAATCAAGCATGATAAGCACCAATTAGGCAGATTTAAAAGGACTGTGATACTCAGCTCCTTCTAGACATCTACTGGTGTGTTTACAAGCATGGTGAAGGCAAGAGAAGAGGTTATTGCTCTTCACAAGAATGGCAATGGATATAAAAAGATTGCGAAGTTGTTAAATATTCCAAGAGACACTATCGGAAGTATCATTCGCAAGTTCAAGTTAAAGGGCACAGTGGAAACGTTACCTGGTCGTGGCAGAAAGAAGATCCTGACCGCGACTGCTGTGCGCTACCTGAAGCGTAATGTGGAGAAAAATCCCCGCGTGACTGCTAAGGAACTGAAAAAAGACCTGTCAGATGTGGGCACTGAAGTTTCAGCTCAGATAATAAGGCGCGCACTGCATAACGAAGACCTCCATGCCAGAACTCCCAGGCGCACCCCCTTGCTGACTCCAAAGAACAAGAAAAGTCGACTGCAGTATGCCAAAAGTCATGTGGACAAGCCACAAAGGTTTTGGGACAGTGTACTGTGGTCAGATGAAACTAAATTAGAACTGTTTGGGACAATGGACCAGCGCTATGTTTGGAGGAGGAAGAACCAGGCTTATGAACAAAAGAACACCTTGCCTACTGTGAAGCATGGCGGGGGGTCAATTATGCTTTGGGGCTGTTTTGCTTCTAATGGTACAGGAAAGCTTCAACGTGTGCAGGGTACCATGAATTCCCTTCAGTACCAGGAGATCTTGGAGGAAAATGTGATGGAGTCAGTCACAAACCTGCGGCTTGGGAGACGTTGGACCTTCCAACAGGACAATGATCCGAAGCACACATCCAAGTCCACTAGAGCATGGTTGAACATGAAAGGCTGGAACATTCTAGAGTGGCCATCGCAATCACCAGACTTAAATCCAATTGAGAACCTCTGGTGGGACCTAAAGAAGGCAGTTGCAGTGCGCAAGCCTAAGAATGTGACTGAACTGGAGGCTTTTGCCCATGAAGAATGGGCTAAGATACCCATAGGTCGCTGCAAGACACTTGTGTCAAGCTATGCTTCACGCTTGAAAGCTGTCATAACTGGAAAAGGATGTTGTACTAAGTACTGAAAAATAATGTCACTAGGGGGTTGAATAAAACTGATAATGATGTGAGCACAGTAAAGACATTTGTGGTTATTCCATCATAAATATTATGTTATATTTGTCTAATTTATAAGTGCCTCTTTGATATAATTGTAAATAAGATGACTGAAATGATCCAAATCAATGTCAAACTGGCCAAAACACTTTATTTCAGTGGGGGTTGAATAAATTTGATCACAACTGTATCTCTATATGTGCTTGTGTGTGCGTGTGTATGTATGTATACATATATATAAATTATGTGTGTGTGTGTGTGTGTGTGTGTGTGCACATATGTAAGCTATGATTTATTGCACGGTGCTGTGTGCCACCTGACAGTAAAAGTTAGCTGTGTATTTTTTTAGAAACATAAGGGTTTCTTCTCCATTGTCTCTGTTGGAAGGTACGGCAGATTGCACCGCGTCATCAATTTCCGGCTCTTTAACAAATAGGAGGTCAAAAAAATAAGGCCATCCCACTTTATCTCTTATTCTCCGTCTGAGCTCTATTTCTGGATCTTAATCTTTCTTTTACGCGTCTCCATTTCTCTCCAGGTTTCTCAGGCTTCCTCTTCAACTCGCTCCCTTTGCCTCTTTTACTCCGTTTCTCTCGCTCACATTCGCGCCTTATCGGTTTCTGTTGCTTTTTCTCGCTCTGTCTGTCTCCCCTCGCGTTCCTTCTCGCTCATTCGGGCTTGCATTCCTTCTCTTACTCCTTTCGCCTGTCTCCACCATTCGCTGTACTTTCTGCATTGACATTCGTCCTTTTTTCCCATATGTGGATATTTCAGCCGTGATCTGGCTCGTGCCTCCTCTCCTGTACCGATGTGGCCATTATGAGTTCAAGTTCAAGTTCAAGTAATTTATTTCTATAGCGCTTTTTACAACAGTACATTGTCACAAAGCAGCTTTACAGAATGAAAAGCCTTTAAACCCCCAAAGAGCAAGCCGAAGCGACAGTGGCAAGAAAAAACTCCCTTTTATGTTGTTATTTAAGGAAGAAACCTTGGGAGGACCAAGACTCAGTGGGGGACTCATCCTCCTTGAGCGGCCAGGCAGCAACAACAATGTAGGACAGCCATGTCCAGATATTAAACAAATGGAAAAACTAACAACTGGAAAACTATATGTGAGTCCATTAGGGGGCGTCCTGCAGGACCGCCTTGTCAGGTTCCATCCAGTATTCGTCAGCAGAGCCATGGATGAAGATCTCCAGGAAGCCGGGGGACACCTCAAAAGAAACAGACAAGGAAGGCAGTTAAAGCTGATAATAAAGCACGGCGTTTAATTAATAAGTAATTAATTGACACAGTGCAGCATGTGACTCCGGCATCACTGACTAGAGCAGCAGAACTAAAAGAGGCAGATACTAAGTTAAAGACTTATCTGTTTAAACAGGCATTTGGGCAAATGGGCTAGCCAGTAGTCTTGGTTGTTGTGCTTTTTATGTTTTTTATGTTTTATGTGGTGTAAATTGTGCTTTTATTGTGTTTATTTCTCTTTTATTTTTTTATGTTTTATCCTGTTGTAAAGCACTTTGTGGCCTGTGCCTATGAAAAGTGCTATATAAATAAAGTTTACTTACATCATTTCAGCGCCACACCCCCCCATTAATGATGAGGTGGGTGAAGAGGTAAAACGCCAGCATACACTGATCAGAGATTACCCCCCAACACAGCCAAGTCTGAGACCTACATCTTTATCTACAGGGGATTAATTAAACGCAAGATTAAATAAATGTGTTTTTAATTTATTTTTAAAGATTAATAGTGATTCAGAATCACGAACAGTAACTGGAAGGCTATTCCAAAGTTGAGGAGCCTTGTGGGAGAACGCTCTTCCACCAGCAGTCATTTTATTTATTCTAGGAGCTAAGAGTAAACCAGCACCTTGAAATCGGAGCTCACGTGTCGGCTGGTACAATTGAATCAGCTCACTCAGATACTGTGGAGCCTGATTATGTAGAATTTTATATGTTATTAATAAAATTTTGTACGATACGTAACTTAACTGGTAGCCATTGCAGGTTTGATAACACAGGAGTTATATGATCAAACTTTCTGGTTTTAGTTAAAACTCATTATGCTTCTCCTCTTACGTCCCCCGTCTTTGTCCATCTCTTTCAGGAAGCCAGTTCCTGCCTGGAGAAATGGGAGAACCTAATGCGCTCACTGGACGCAGGGCCGTCGTCTGAGATCGAGAACCCTTTCACTGAGGTGATGGGTCTGATCACGCAGATGTACAAACAGACTGCAGTAGCTAAGGTACGTCTTCTGCAGGGAACTGTTCTCTAACGCCAAATCTGGATCTGACGTCTGCGTTCTGACATCAACAAGTTCTGCTCGACTCCTGACTGCAGACGTCCATAAACATCAAGATTTCCATCGTTTATATGTACGTGCAGTACAGTGCATTGTATCTTTATGCATCATCCGTCTATTAACTTCAATTTAATCTTCACATATGGTCGTGGGGGGAGAGGGGTCTTCACACCCGTGAATGTTCTGGCCGCTGGGCATATACACCCAGGTCATGATGCAAATCTAACGCGAGGCACACTCTCACTCCGACTCACAGACACATACACTATATAGGGGCAATTCCCAGCGCCCGAAACGTTCTCCCCTGGATGGGCATGGGGAACCCCACCGTGACCCTAATAGAGGATAAAGCGGGAGATAACGAATGAATGAATAATGAATATATATATATATATATATATATATATATATATATATATATATCGGAGAACCCGGAGGAAACCCACGCAGACACGGGGAGAACATGGAAACTCCACCCATATGGGGATTCGAACCGGGAATCCCTAGTGCTGAGAGGCGAACGTGCTAACCACTAAGCCACCGTATATATATATATATATATATATATATATATATATATATATATATATATATATATATATATATATACACACACACACACACACACACAAAAATGTGTGTGGGTGTGTGTAAATAAATGCATCTCTATATGTGCTTATTTGTGTGTGTATGTATGTATGTATGTGTGTGTGTGTGTGTGTGTGTGTGTGTGTGTGTGTGTGTGTGTGTGTGTGTATATATATTCATTCTTTCATTCATTCATTATCTTCCGCTTTATCCTCTATTAGGGTCGCGGTGGGGTTCCCCATGCCCATCCAGGGGAGAACGTCTCGGGCGCTGGGCAGATACACCCAGGACAGGGCGCCAATCCATCGCTGTATATATATATTTATATGTATATATATATATATATATATATATATATATATATATATATATATATATATATATATATATATATATATACAGACACATACACTATATAGGGGCAATTCGGAGCAGCCAGTTTTCCTTGAATCCATGTGGAAATGCGTGTGAATCCGCAGAGTCAGGGAGAACATCCAGATTGGGATTCGAACCTTGAATCCCCAGCGCTGAGAGGAGAACATGCTAATCACTAAGCTCCTTTTATTTTATCGTTTTTTTTTAAATTCGTTCATTCATTATCTCCCGCTTTATCTTCTATTAGGGTCGCGGTGGGGTTCCCCATGCCCATCCAGGGGAGAACGTCTCGGGCGCTGGGCAGATACACCCAGGACAGGGCGCCAATCCATCGCTGGGCACACACTCACTCACACAGACACACTGTATATGGGGCAATATTGAGAACTCAATTGACTTGATCCATGTTTTTGGACTGTGGGAGGAAACCGGAGAACCCGGAGGAAACCCACGCGGACACGGGGAGAACATGGAAACTCCACTCAGATGGGGAATCGAACCGGGGATCCCTAGTGCTGAGAGGTTAACGTGCTAAACACTAAGCTACCGTGCCGCCTTTTTTTAAAAATGATTCATTAATTTTTTACAGCAGGCTTAATTAGCTTCATTTCATTTGTGTAAAAAATATTATAGTAAATAAAAATAATTTCAGCCAATCAGGGCGTAGGTTGCATAAACATCCCCGCTGCATTCCGCCGTGTCAGCGGCCTTTATCTCTGATATCTATTTTTAGCGCTCGTCCCGTCCAATCGGTGCGCTCGCTGCGGTTTGGGAGCTCACACAATGGGCGTTGATTAATTGAGGATTAATTAATGGTTGCTGTGGGTGTTTGGGTGCGCTCCCTCTGTCCCTCTCTGTCCTCCTGCATGTCCTTCTTTCTGTCTGTCTGTCTTCCTTTTTCTGTCTGTCTTCCTTTCTGTCTTCCTTTCTGTCTTTCTGTCTGTCTTCCTTTTTGTCTGTCTTCCTTTCTGTCTTTCTGTCTGTCTTCCTTTCTGTCTGTCTTCCTTTCTGTATTTCTGTCTGTCTTCCTTTCTGTCTTTTTGTCTGTCTTCCTTTCTGTCTTTCTGTCTGTCTTCCTTTCTGTCTTTCTGTCTGTCTTCCTTTCTGTCTGTCTTCCTTTCTGTATTTCTGTCTGTCTTCCTTTCTGTCTTTTTGTCTGTCTTCCTTTCTGTCTTTCTGTCTGTCTTTTTGTCTTTCTGTCTGTCTTCCTTTCTGTATTTCTGTCTGTCTTCCTTTCTGTCTTTCTGTCTGTCTTCCTTTCTGTCTTTCTGTCTGTCTTCCTTTCTGTCTTTCTGTCTGTCTTCCTTTCTGTCTGTCTTCCTTTCTGTCTGTCTTCCTTTCTGTCTGTCTTCCTTTCTGTCTTTCTGTCTGTCTTCCTTTCTGTCTTTTTGTCTGTCTTCCTTTCTGTCTTTCTTTCTGTCTGTCTTTTTGTCTTTCTGTCTGTCTTCCTTTCTGTCTTTTTGTCTGTCTTCCTTTCTGTCTTTCTGTCTGTCTTCCTTTCTGTCTGTCTTCCTTTCTGTCTTTCTGTCTGTCTTCCTTTCTGTCTTTTTGTCTGTCTTCCTTTCTGTCTTTCTGTCTGTCTTCCTTTCTGTCTGTCTTCCTTTCTGTATTTCTGTCTGTCTTCCTTTCTGTCTTTCTGTCTGTCTTCCTTTCTGTCTTTCTGTCTGTCTTCCTTTCTGTCTTTCTGTCTGTCTTCCTTTCTGTCTGTCTTCCTTTCTGTCTTTCTGTCTGTCTTCCTTTCTGTCTTTTTGTCTGTCTTCCTTTCTGTCTTTTTGTCTTTCTGTCTGTCTTCCTTTTTGTATTTTTGTCTGTCTTCCTTTCTGTCTTTCTGTCTGTCTTCCTTTCTGTCTTTCTGTCTGTCTTCCTTTCTGTCTTTCTGTCTGTCTTCCTTTCTGTCTTTCTGTCTGTCTTCCTTTCTGTCTTTTTGTCTGTCTTCCTTTCTGTCTTTTTGTCTGTCTTCCTTTCTGTCTTTCTGTCTGTCTTCCTTTCTGTCTTTCTGTCTGTCTTCCTTTCTGTCTTTTTGTCTGTCTTCCTTTCTGTCTGTCTTCCTTTCTGTCTGTCTTCCTTTCTGTCTTTCTGTCTGTCTTCCTTTTTGTCTGTCTTCCTTTCTGTCTTCCTTTTTGTCTGTCTTCCTTTCCTTCTTTTTGTCTGTCTTCCTTTTTGTCTGTCTTCCTTTCTGTCTTTCTGTCTGTCTTCCTTTTTGTCTGTCTTCCTTTCTGTCTTTCTGTCTGTCTTCCTTTCTGTATTTCTGTCTGTCTTCCTTTCTGTCTTTTTGTCTGTCTTCCTTTTTGTCTGTCTTCCTTTCTGTCTTTTTGTCTGTCTTCCTTTTTGTCTGTCTTCCTTTCTGTCTTTCTGTCTGTCTTCCTTTCTGTATTTCTGTCTGTCTTCCTTTCTGTCTTTCTGTCTGTCTTCCTTTCTGTCTTTCTGTCTGTCTTCCTTTCTGTCTGTCTTCCTTTCTGTCTGTCTTCCTTTCTGTCTGTCTTCCTTTCTGTCTTTCTGTCTGTCTTCCTTTCTGTCTTTTTGTCTGTCTTCCTTTCTGTCTTTCTGTCTGTCTTTTTGTCTTTCTGTCTGTCTTCCTTTCTGTCTTTTTGTCTGTCTTCCTTTCTGTCTTTCTGTCTGTCTTCCTTTCTGTCTGTCTTCCTTTCTGTCTTTCTGTCTGTCTTACTTTCTGTCTGTCTTCCTTTCTGTCTTTCTGTCTGTCTTCCTTTCTGTCTTTCTGTCTGTCTTACTTTCTGTCTGTCTTCCTTTCTGTCTTTCTGTCTGTCTTCCTTTCTGTCTTTCTGTCTGTCTTCCTTTCTGTCTTTCTGTCTGTTTTCCTTTCTGTCTGTCTTCCTTTCTGTCTTTCTGTCTGTCTTCCTTTCTGTCTTTTTGTCTGTCTTCCTTTCTGTCTTTTTGTCTTTCTGTCTGTCTTCCTTTCTGTCTTTCTGTCTGTCTTCCTTTTTGTATTTTTGTCTGTCTTCCTTTCTGTCTTTCTGTCTGTCTTCCTTTCTGTCTTTCTGTCTGTCTTCCTTTCTGTCTTTCTGTCTGTCTTCCTTTCTGTCTTTCTGTCTGTCTTCCTTTCTGTCTTTTTGTCTGTCTTCCTTTCTGTCTTTTTGTCTGTCTTCCTTTCTGTCTTTCTGTCTGTCTTCCTTTCTGTCTTTCTGTCTGTCTTCCTTTCTGTCTTTCTGTCTGTCTTCCTTTCTGTCTTCCTTTCTGTCTTTCTGTCTGTCTTCCTTTCTGTCTTTCTGTCTGTCTTCCTTTCTGTATTTTTGTCTGTCTTCCTTTCTGTCTTTCTGTCTGTCTTCCTTTCTGTCTTTCTGTCTGTCTTCCTTTCTGTCTTTCTTTCTGTCTGTCTTCCTTTCTGTCTTTCTGTCTGTCTTCCTTTCTGTATTTTTGTCTGTCTTCCTTTCTGTCTTTCTGTCTTTCTGTCTGTCTTCCTTTCTGTCTTTTTGTCTGTCTACCTTTCTGTCTTTCTGTCTGTCTTCCTTTCTGTCTTTCTGTCTGTCTTCCTTTCTGTCTTTTTGCCTGTCTTCCTTTCTATTCCTTTTTTTCCTGTCCTGTCTGTCTTCCTGTTTGTCTGTCCTATCTGTCTGTCTTCCTGTCTGTCTATCTGTCTGGCTTCCTTTCTGTCTGTCCTGTCTGGCTAGCTTCCTTTCTGTCTCTGTCTCTCTGTCTGTCTGTCCTGTCTGGCTGGCTTCATGTCTGTCTGTCTGTCTGTCTGTCTGTCTGTCCTGTCTGGCTGGCTTCATGTCTGTCTGTCTGTCTGGCTGGCTTCCTTTCTGTCTGACCTGTCTTGCTGGCTTCCTGTCTGTCTGTCTGGCTGGCTTCCTGTCTGTCTTCCTTTCTGTCTGTCTTTCTGTCTGTCTGGCTGCCTTCCTTTCTGTCCAACTTTTTGTCTGTCTGTCTGTCCTCTCTTTCTTTCTTTCTTTCTTTCTTTCTTTCTTTCTTTCTTTCTTTCAGTCTTTCTTTCAGTCTTTTTTTTTTCATTCTTTCTGTCTGTCGTTGTCTTCTTTGTGTCCTTTGTGTCCTCCTTTCTGTTTTCCTGTCTTCATTTCTTTCTCTCTCTCTTTTTGTCTTTATTTGTCTCTTCAGAAGTATTTGTAAAATAGACAGCGAGTGTAGAAACAAGGAGTTCTACTAAATATGTACTTAACTAGTACATGAACTTGCTCCTGCCCCGTCTCCTTGTTTATGTCCCCTCTCTCTGTCCACTTGTCCTTCCCCTCGCTCTGTGCTTGCTCAGTTCTCTCTGTTCTGTCCCCTTGCTGTGTCCCCTCATTTCTGTTCCCTCGCTCTATGCTTTGTCCCCTCTGCTTCTGTCCCCTCGCCCTGTGCTCTGTCTCCTCTTTTCTGTCCCCACGCCCTGCGCTCTGTCTCTTTTCTGTCCCCACGCCCTGCGCTCCGTCTCCTCTTTTCTGTCCCCACGTCCTGCGCTCTGTCTCCTCTTTTCTGTCCCCACGCCCTGCGCTCTGTCTCCTCTTTTCTGTCCCCACGTCCTGCGCTCTGTCTCCTCTTTTCTGTCCCCACGCCCTGCGCTCTGTCTCCTCTTTTCTGTCCCCTCGCCCTGCGCTCTGTCTCTTTTCTGTCCCCACGCCCTGCGCTCCGTCTCCTCTTTTCTGTCCCCACGTCCTGCGCTCTGTCTCCTCTTTTCTGTCCCCACGCCCTGCGCTCTGTCTCCTCTTTTCTGTCCCCTCGCCCTGGGCTCTGTCTCCTCTTTTCTGTCCCCTCGCCCTGCGCTCTGTCTCCTCTTTTCTGTCCCCTCGTCCTGCGCTCTGTCTCCTCTTTTCTGTCCCCTCGCGTTGCGCTCTGTCTCCTCTTTTCTGTCCCCACGCCCTGTGCTCTGTCTCCTCTTTTCTGTCCCCTCGTCCTGCGCTCTGTCTCCTCTTTCCTGTCCCCACGCCCTGCGCTCTGTCTCCTCTTTTCTGTCCCCACGCCCTGCGCTCTGTCTCCTCTTTTCTGTCCCCACGCCCTGCGCTCTGTCTCCTCTTTTCTGTCCCCTCGCCCTGCATTCCGTCTCCTCTTTTCTGTCCCCACGCCCTGCGCTCTGTCTCCTCTTTTCTGTCCCCTCGCCCTGCATTCCGTCTCCTCTTTTCTGTCCCCACGCCCTGCGCTCTGTCTCCTCTTTTCTGTCCCCTCGCCCTGCGCTCTGTCTCTTTTCTGTCCCCACGCCCTGCGCTCCGTCTCCTCTTTTCTGTCCCCACGTCCTGCGCTCTGTCTCCTCTTTTCTGTCCCCACGCCCTGCGCTCTGTCTCCTCTTTTCTGTCCCCTCGCCCTGGGCTCTGTCTCCTCTTTTCTGTCCCCTCGCCCTGGGCTCTGTCTCCTCTTTTCTGTCCCCTCGTCCTGCGCTCTGTCTCCTCTTTTCTGTCCCCTCGCGTTGCGCTCTGTCTCCTCTTTTCTGTCCCCACGCCCTGCGTTCTGTCTCTTTTCTGTCCCCTCGCCCTGGGCTCTGTCTCCTCTTTTCTGTCCCCTCGCCCTGCGCTCGGTCTCCTCTTTTCTGTCCACTCGTCCTGTGCTCGGTCTCCTCTTTTCTGTCCCCTCGTCCTGTGCTCTGTCTCCTCTTTTCTGTCCCCTCGTCCTGTGCTCTGTCTCCTCTTTTCTGTCCCCATGCCCTGCGCTCTGTCCCCTCGCCCTGCGCTCTGTCTCCTCTTTTCTGTCCCCTCGCCCTGCGCTCTGTCTCCTCTTTTCTGTCCCCTCGCCCTGCGCTCAGTCTCCTCTTTTCTGTCCCCTCGTCCTGTGCTCTGTCTCCTCTTTTCTGTCCCCACGCTCTGCGTTCTGTCCCCTCGCCCTGCGCTCGGTCTCTTTTCTGTCCCCTCACCCTGCGCTCTTAGCAGCTGTGGTTGGTCGGGTCAGTCTTTAATGCCAGCCTCTCACTCTTGAAGCCGTATATTAATCTTAATCAGAGAGAAGCCTTGAACACACGGCGCATGTCCCTACGTCAGTGAAAAGGACAGCTGCCGTTGAACCTCAGTGACCGCCATAGCAACGAGGCATCTGAGAGGTGGTGGCATCGCCATGGGAACGCGCCGCAGCAGGCGGCCATTAGTGACCTTTCCCGTCTCTCCGAGTCTTTTTCTTCAGCTTTTATGTTCTTTATAAAGGTAAAAACAACAACCCGTGCAGACGCAGCCGACTCCAGCCCCCCTTTACTAACGACTCGTGGAATAAACATGAAGGCTGATTAGCTAACGGCATCGGAACTGGAGTAGCGTCACACCAAAACAACGCGCTGGTCCTCGTTTGTTTGACTTGATGACTGTGTAATTTGGGATGCGTTATTATTACCAGCACAGAACGCGGGGCTGTGTTAATGCACTTCGGCTTAATCAGCACCTGCTGATTGATTTGGAAGTCCTGCGTTCCAGAATGTCAGTCGATGAAAACAAATCTAATTAGACTTCTAATACTACAGGAGAAAATAATGAGGACCAATCATCATTCGAATTTCATTAGAACTACATATTATTCTTCGGTTTAAAGGTGGAAAAGGACCCAATATCATACATGATAATAATGGTTAGCATGTTCTCCTCTCAGTGCTAGGGAATTCACGTTCCAATCCCAATCTGGGTGGCGTTTCCATGTTCTCCCCGTGTCCGCGTGGGTTTCCTCCGGGTTCTCCAGTTTCCTCCCGCAGTCCAAAAACATGGATCAAGGTCAAGTGAGTTCTCCAAATTGCCCCATATAGAGTATGTTTGTGTTAGTGAGTGAGTGTGTGCCCAGTGATAGATTGGCGCCCTGTCCTGGGTGTATCTGCCCAGCTCCCGAAACGTTCTCCCCTGGATGGGCATGGGGAGTGCTTTTATAAAACCCTTACAAACACACTATTATAAAAGAAAACAAGAGCATGTTCTCCTCTCTACACTGGGGATTCCCAGTTCGTATCTCAATCTGGGTGGAGTTTCCATGTTCTCCCCGTGTCCGCATGGGCTTCCTCGGGGTTCTCTGGTTTCCTCCCACAGTCCAAAAACATGGGTCAAGTCAATTGTGTTATCCAAATTGCCCCATATAGAGTGTGTCTGTGTGAGTGAGTGTGTGCCCAGTGATTGATTGGCGCCCTGTCCTGGGTCTATCTGCCCAGCGTTGAAACGTTCTCCCCTGGATGGGCATGGGGAACCCCCCCGTGACTCTAATAGAGGATAAAGCAGAAGATAATGGATGGATGATACTGGCTTCACAGCAGAGAAGTGCTAAATCGTTATGGCAATTAATCACGTTTCAAA
>JAFMOC010000036.1:880000-907500 GCA_019802505.1 Corydoras sp. C115 | reverse complement strand
ACCCACACCGCGACCCCGATAGAGGATAAAGTGGAAGATAATGGATGGTCTATAGATGGACTTTGTAGTTTTACAATTACAGCCTGTAGTCCATCTGTTTTCTGTTGGTTCTGTGTTCTCTGTTGGTCAGGATCATCAGAACAGGTCTAAATTGGGTGGTGGATTGTTTGTCAGTTCTGCAGTGACACTGATGTGGTGAGGGTGTTTTAGTGTAGTTTCATTGAAACACCTCAGTGACACTGCTGGGACAGGACTAATGCACCGACCAAATAATCCCTGCTCTGTGGTGCTTCTATTGGGGTCCTGAGCATTAGAACCGAGTACACAGTATGTACTGTATGGACTACAGGCTGGAATTGTAGAACTACAAAGGCCTTCTTTCCATCTTTTAAGTGGAGCAAAAAAGGGGGCGTAGCCAACTTTTTTCTGGTACTGTATGTTCTATACATTTTAACTGCTATTAATTAAATGTAGGCCCATTAGTTAGTTTATCATTAGAATTTTTTTTCACTGCTGATTAAATATGCCTGGTTCTTTAGATGGCATGCATATTATTATAGATAAGCGGTGGGTCCCTGATGTCCTCAGCGTCTCTTCAGCGCAATGAATTACTTGCATTGATTTGATTTTCACATCGGAATCCGCTCCCTGGCATCCAAACGGCTGGCTTTTTCTATATCCGCGTTCAAGCAGGAGCTTGGGAATAAAACGAGGACGTACCGAGGGGGAGGGGGGTATCAGTGAGCATGTCCTTTTTTTTTATATATATTTATTTCTTTATTTATTTTCTTTTCCTGAAGTGCCGGTTCCTGGCCAGCGAGAGCAAGCCAAGCATGGGTATTTTTACTCCAAGAGCATCTGCTCCCAATTATCTCAAGACTAAGCCTTTCACACAAACACGGCCGCACACACCCGCACACGCCGCCGAAGATTTACCGCCGCTTCACAGGGAGTGGGTTTGGATCCCAATTAAAAGATGTGAAAATGACAAAACTCGACCGTAATAACAGAAGTGGAACGGTGCTTCAACAGTTAGTCGGCGCACTCCAAACTCGCTAATGACCACTGTTAATGCCGTAGCCACTCATCAGTCCTCGGGCACTCGGAATCATCAGTAGAGCACTCCAATTACCTGATCGCTTACTAGTCAGACGGTACGTCTGTTGTACAATGTGGAAGGACCGCCTGGGTTCTACTAGTTGCGTTCGTTTAACTAGCTGTCTCTCCGTCTCTAGGCAGGAGCAGTGAAGGACTACATAAAGATGATGCTGGAGACGGAGCAGCTGAAGTTCCTGGTCTTCGCGCATCACCTCAGCATGCTGCAGGCGTGTACAGAGGCTGTGATCGAAGCCAAGGTACCGCGTCTTAAGTGAATGTACCCAAACGTGTATCACATCACATCACATGTTGAAGGTCTGGGATATATCATGCAAATACAGCTCTTAAAAAGTCTTTACAATTTGAGAAGCATTAAGAGCTGATTGGTGAAATACATCTGGAAGGTTGGGCTAACAATCCAAGGGGTCGTAGGTTCAAATGTCATGTCCACTGACGTTACCAGTGTGGGTTCCTGAGATTTGAACCCACAACCCCTTGGATTGTTGGCCCAACCTTGCTGATTGGTGAAATACATCTGAAAGGTTGGGCCAACAATCCAAGGGGTGGTGGGTTTCAAATCTCTGCTCCACTGACGTTACCAGTGTGGGTTCCTGAGCAAGACCCTTAACCCTCATTGCTCCAGGGGACTGTATCTAGGGCTGCAACAACGAATCGATAAAATCGATTGTGAAAAGTGTCGACAACGAATTTCATCATTGATTCGTTGGGTCGCACGATTTATGCGTTCCTCGTATCGTCGTAGCCGCTTACGTCATCTGCAGCGCTTCAACAACGCTGAGAAATAAATCATAGCAGGTTGAACGGAACGAGACGGAGCGGAATCTACGAAACAAGTCTAACGAGGTTCTACAAATGAAACATGGCCGACGTAAAATAAAAAAGCAGATCTCCCAGCTCCCACAATTAGAACTCTACAACTAATTTAGAACTCTGCAGCCCAAACGAACTCATGTCACTCCACTACTCCTCTCTCCATTGGCTCCCTGTAGCTGCCTCATTCAGTACAAGTAACTGACTCTGGCCTACAGGACAATCTCTGGATCTATCCCCTCTTACCTTCACTCTATATTTTCAAAATCCACTCCGACTCGTTCACTTCACTCTAGTGATGATTGTCGCCTCGTCCATGGCGCCATTGGGGTTGGACGCCTTGCTCAAGGGCACTACACGTTGGGACCGGGAATCGAACCGGGACCTTCAGGTCACAAGGCTGGTTCCTTAACCCCCCACGGATTCCTCTATGTGTGGAAAGTCTAGAGCGTGCCAACGAGAGGACTTTGAGAGGTTCTAAGCCAACTTCGGTCCACCCGCTCGTGATCGATCGTCAAGGAACCTCAAGGAACCCCAACTCTATCCGTAAGGTGGAGTCACTTGACCATCACCGAAAACACATCTCTTTCACAAACACCTGATATAAAAAATATATAAATTAAAAAATGTACATTTAAATTGAATTGCCCCATATAGAGTCTGTATAACGTCTGTATGAGTAAGTGTGTGCCCAGTGATAGATTGCCACCCTGTCCTGGGTGTATCTGCCCAGCACCTGAAACGTTCTCCCCTGGATGGGCATGGGGAACCCCCCTGCGACCCTAATAGAGGATATAGCGGAAGATAATGGATGGATGGAAATCTGTTTATCGTATATTATGTGTACAACTAGAGCCAACATCTACCACACCACTTTCCTTTATGTATAAAACTCATTTGGCCAGTAAATCTGATTCTGATTCTGACATCGAGTCTGTCTGTGGCAAAAGCAACTCCTTTAAGAGAGAATGTTTGCTTTAATTGTACATCTATTCCGTGGGTTCTGGTTTCAGTGTTGGAACTCAACACTGGACTGATTTTGCTGATTTTGTATCCTAGTAAAATTTGGATTACGGATGCGAAATGATTGGAAATTGGGGCCCAGGGTAATAACCCCTAAATGTTTGGTTTGGGTGACATTGACGCAAATGGAAGTAAAATGGAGCAGTCGCTGACTCATTCGGAGCGTTTTATAGATTGTTTAAAAGTTTCTTCTGGCACAGTTTCTGAATAGTTCGCTGGCACAATAGTTCGCGGAGGCAATCCTTGGCTCTCTTAGCGTCTCCTTGTACATGGGGGCAAAATGCTCCAGCATTCTCTTCCAGACGGCTTCATTCCAGCTTATTTTATAGGGGTTGATTTGCTTATCGTTATTGGCTAGTGTATATTTTTAGTACAGCGACGAGGCATGGCTTACCTCCTAAAATTAACCAACACTCACATAAACCCCCAAAGACTGTATATATATATATATATGTAATGAGAACAATACCGGTGAAGGGGTAAGTTCTGTGTTGGCACCATTCCAAGGTCCAAGGTTCAATTCTGAACGCAACCGACTGTAATTTTCTTCCCACGTCCCAAAACACCATGCTGTTAGGTCAGATGTAAGTGGTATATTGTTCTAATCGGAGTAAAAGTACACATGGTTCCTTCATTTCGTTCTTGGGTTCTTCAGCAGCATAGTGAACAGTGCAGATTTCCTTTTGGTTTTCTTTTGAGGGCTGTCAGGCGCTTATAGTTAACTTTCAGCAGTCAATCACTACAGAACTGCAAACTTCATGTGGCCTTCAGATCAGCTGGAGAACAGTGCGCAGAGAGCTTCATGGAATGGGTTTCCATGGTGGAGCAGCTGCATCCAAGCCATACATCACCAAGTACAATGCAAAGTGTCGGATGCAGTGGTGTAAAGCACGGCGCTACTGGACACTAGAGCAGTGGAGACACGTTCTCTGGAGTGACGAATCCGGGTTTGGCGGTTGCCAGTAGAACGCTACTTGTCTGACTGCATTGGGCCAGGTGTAAAGTTTGCTGGAGGGGGGATTATGGTGTGGGTTTGTTTTCAGGAGCTGGGCCCCTTAGTTCCAGTGAAAGGAACTATGAATGCTTTAGCATAACAAGACATTTTGGACAATTCCATGCTCCCAACTTTGTGGGAACAGTTTGGAACCGACCCCTTCCTCTTCCTCTTCCAACATGACTGTGCACCAGCGCACAAAGCAAGCTCCATAAAGATATGGAGGACAGAGTCTGGTGTGGATGAACTCGACTGGTCTGCCCAGAGTCCTGACCTCAACCCGATAGAACGTCTTTGGGATGAATTAGAGTGATGACTGAGAGACAGGCCTTCTCGTTCAACATCAGTGTTTGACCTCACAAATGCTCTTCTGGAAGAATGGTCCAAAATTCCCATAAACACTCCTAAACCATGTGGACAGCCTTCTCAGAAGAGTTAAACCTGTTCTAGCTACAAAAGGTGGACCGACATCATATAGAACACTATGGACCTTGTATGCAAACACAAGTTCTATACTTTTCCTTGTTGGCTTTTATTTTTGGGCTGTTAGGAGCGTATAGTGCTGATTTAATGCACACTGTGGTTAGATTTTCTACTTCACCAGTGCAGGATGAGGTGATGACGTGATCGCACATCACCACGTAGAGCTGAACGTGTGAATTCAGAATGCCACCCTTGTGGTATTTCGGGCTGATGCACTGACAGTGTGTTAAGTATTACACTTAGAACTTAAAATATCGCTGTTGGAGTTGGGAAAAGGTAAGTTCGTGACAGCATTCTGACACTGGAATAAATAGGTAGGAGTTATATCATTTGTGTAGGACGGGATAGGCTGAAAATGAGCTGTACTCCAGTGAAATATGTTGTTTGGGACCTCATCATCATGGGACCTTGTTTGGGATATATCATAAGCCATAGAATTAGCATCATGTGGAATGCTTTTCCCGGAGATTTAGTTTATGGACAGAATGAGTCTCCGTATGAATCCATCCTTTGTCTTTCGTTTGTCTGGGGTTCGGTTCGTAGAGAGGCCCAGACCTCCCTCTCCCCAGCCACCTTTACCAGAGGGAATTCCATGGTGTTCCCAGACCAGCTAAGATGTATAATCCCTCCAGCGTGTCCTGGGTCTTCCCCGAGGTCTCCTCCCAGCTGGACTTGCCTGAACCACCTCCTTGGGAGGGCTCTCAGGAGGCGCCCTTACCAGATGCCTGAACTACCTCGACTGGCTTCTTTCCAGTCTTTACCAGACGACCGAGCTTCTCACCCTATCTCTAAGGGAGCACCTAGACACCCTGTGGAGGTAACCCATTTTGGGCACTTGTATTCCTTCAGTCATTACCCAAAGCTCATGACCATAGGTGAGGGTAGGAACATAGATCGACTGGTAAATGGAGAACCTTGCCTTATGGCTTAGCTCTTTCTTCACCACAACTGACCGGTAGAGAGTCCACATCACTGCTGACCCACAGAATGGTTCTGAGTATGAATCCATCCATCCATTATCTTACGTTTGTCTGGGGTTTGGTTCGAAGGGGCAGCACCCCAATTAGAGAGGCCCAGACTTCCCTCACCCCTGCCAACCCGAAGAATTCCAAGGTGCTCCCAGACCAATTAGGAGATATAATCCCTTCAGAGTGTCCTGGGTCTTCCCTGGGGACCCTCCCGGATGACCAAGTTTCTCACCCTATCTCTAAGGAAGCACCCAAACACCCTGAGGAGGAAACCCATTTCAGCCACTTGTATTCGTGATCCTGTTCCTTCAGTCATTACCCAAAGCTCATGACCATAGGTAGGAACAT
Source organism: Corydoras sp. C115 (assembly GCA_019802505.1). Taxonomy (NCBI): domain Eukaryota; kingdom Metazoa; phylum Chordata; class Actinopteri; order Siluriformes; family Callichthyidae; genus Corydoras; species Corydoras sp. C115. The sequence goes on along the minus strand of JAFMOC010000036.1, from coordinate 901,755 downwards.
AGATCGACTGGTAAATGGTGAACCTTGCGCTCCTCCACCAGCAGTCATTTTATTTATTCTAGGAGCTAAAAGCAAACCAGCACCTTAAGATCTGAGCTCACATGTTGGTTTATACAGTTGAATCTGCTCGCTCAGACACTGTGGAGCTTGATTATGTAGAATTTTATATGTTATATATTATGTATGTATATATAACTTATATAAATTTTGTACTCAAAACGAAACTTAACTGGTAGCCGGTGTACGTTGGATAACACAGGACTTAAATGATCAAATTTACTGGTTCTCGTTAAAATCCTAGCTTTAATTATGCAGTTAACCCAATCAGTTCGCGCACACTTGCACACACTCGCACAAATCGCACACACTCGCACACGCAAACAGATGTACTTCGCCAACTTTGCTCAACTTTTTTTTTCCCCCCAATCAGACTTTCTCTGGTGTCATCCCAGCTTTTCCCACTTCTCTCACAGAGTGCTAAGGGTGTGCGCGCGAGTGCGAGAACGCGTGCGCGAGTGCGATCACACCTCTCGACGTGACCACTCTCATTCCCCCCCCGATTCCGTAAGCACCAATTAGCGAGAGGGCTCCCAAAAAAAGAAGTTAGCGATCACTCAGCTGGCTGAGCAAGCGAGAGTGAGACGAGAGAGCGGAACGAGAGAGCGCGCGAGAGAGAAGGAGACAACGCAAATGAGAATAGCGAGACATCTGTTAAACACTTGTTATGGGCTCCGAGCATCTCGGGTTCAAAGTGTTTGTTGTGTGCGATGGAAATTTAATGAATCTGTCGATTTGCTGCTGGCTTCCTCGCATCCGGCTCTCGCTTACATTTCTAGCTCTCGCTGTAATTGTTTCAGGAAGAAGGTAGATTGTTGCGGAGCTAATCAGCTCGGCACGGATGCAAAACAATGAGGAGAATGTGCAATGTGACTTTCAAGACACTTCCAGATTAGCCATGATGCCCTATATTGCCGGAAGTATTTGCTCACCCGTCCAAATGGTCAGAATCAGGTCTTCCGAGAGCTTTAATTACTACATGTGTATAAAGCACGTTAGCACGTTCTCCTCTCAGCGCTAGGGATTCCTGGTTCGAATCCCAATCTGGGTGGAGTTTCCATGTTCTCCCCGTGTCCACATGGGTTTCCTCCGTGTTCTCTGGTTTCCTCCCACAGTCCAAAAACATGGATCAAGTCAATTGAGTTCTCCAAATTGCCCCAGATATAGTGTGTCTGTGTGAGTGGGTGTGTGCCCAGCGATGGATTGGCGTCCTGCCCAGCGCCCGAAACGTTCTCTCCTGGATGGGCATAGGGAACCCCCCGCGACCGTAATATTGGATAAAGCGGAAGATAATGGATGGATGGTTTCAACTCAGTGTGGAACAATTTCAGTGTGAAACTGTACGAGGATCAAACCTGCCTCAAATCTAGGGCTGCAACTAACGATTATTTTGATAATCGATTAATCTGTCGATTATTTTTTTTGATTAATCGATGAATCGGATACACCCCCCCCCCCCCCATATCTTTACATTTACATTTAGTCATTTAGCAGACGCTTTTATCCAAAGCAACTTACAAATGAGAACATCACAAGTCAGTAGTTATAAAGAAAATGAGCTACACTGTACAATTATTAAGCAGGTCAATAAATGTCTGCTCTTATTTACAGTATGAGTTTAAGGCATCCAATTAGCTCAAAGAGTAATTAAACACAAATCTCAAACACACTGGCACAATATGTAGCATAGTGTGAACAAAATACTAAATTACACAAATTTGTGTAGCTGTAATGTTAATCCCCATAGGGGGCAGTGTCTTCACTCATACTGTCAGAAAATTAAAACGTGTAAAGCTTGATCATTAATTAGCACCATTTTGTACAAGTTGTATGTATTTATAAATCACATTTAAACACTGCTTAAGATAATTAAATCAAAATATACAGTACCACACGTTCTCCATCGCTGTTTTTATCCAGTTAACAACCAAAAACAGCATGAAGCGTGCTCTGGTTCTCATAGTGTGAGTGAGTAGCTTTAATATGTAATCTCATCCCCGTCCAAATGCAATTCATCCTCACTCCCATAGAGGGCAGTGTTTTCACTCATACTTTGGTGGAATTTATAAATTAAGCTTTAATTTTCTGACATTGTGTAAGATAATTAAATCAAAATATACAGTACCACACGTTCTCCATTGCTGTTATTATCCAGTTAACAACCAAAAACAGCATGAAGCGTGCTCTGGTTTTCATAGTGTGAGTGCGCCGTTACGTTGATTCACTTTAAATCTAAAGAACCTCAGGATGTTGTAGTGATTTATCTGCTGTTGAGCTCCTTTATCCTCATCGGTGACTCCAACATGTTTAGTTTCAGGTGGTGGATCATCACTGTGGTGCTCCGTGCAGGTCAGATCATTTTCGCAGAGCTCGCATGTTCCACGTTCTATATTTGTGTGAAGCGTGAAGCTCCCACAGTTTTGATGATTTAAACAGAATCTTTTTTTCTGCGTTGGCTCTGTTTCATTTGTACGATTTATAAACTAATTTTGCAGATTCTGCCTCGTTCTGTTCAACCCGCTGTTTTTTTCCAGTGTTGTTGACGCGCTGCAGGTGACTGACGTAAGCGGTTACGTCATTGCGAGTAACGCGGAAATAGCGCGACCCAACGAATCGATACCAACGTTATCAACACTTCTCATTAGGGGTGAGCTGCAATATTCGCTGATTCGACGATTCGATTCGGAGAACCGTAGTCGACTATGAACCTCATAGTCGAATGTACCATTTTGACCACATGGGGGTGCCCATGGCTGCTGCTAAGCATTAGTTTTTACATGAAATGTCTTTGTTTTCGTTATATATATATATATATAGCCTTTTGTCAAATAAAATCATCCTAATTTTTAGGTTTTTAGGGTTTTTTTTTAGGTTTTTCCTTTGAAGTGGAAAAAAGTCCAGAATGGGGATCCCATTAACGGTGCTCTAGAAAAACAAGTAAAATATTAAAAAAAATCTTTTTTAAAAACCACGCTTATAGCGCCATCTTGTGGTGAAATTTTAACTGATTCGACTATCATTCGAATGTAGGGAAAATCTGACGAATCAGATTCGACTATGAAAATCCTTTGTTGAATACACCCCTACTTCTCATAATGGATTTTTATTGATATTACCCAAATCCAATCATGAAATTTCCTCACTCCTAAATATTCCACAGTCAACTGTCAGCTGGATTCTAAGCCAATCTATCGCTGGGCACACACTCACTCACACAAACACACTCTATATGGGGCAATTTGTAGAATTCAATTGACTTGATCCATGTTTTTGGACTGTGGTAGGAAACCGGAGAATCCGGAGGAAACCCACGCGGACACGGGGAGAACATGGAAACTCCACCCAGATGGGGATTCGAACCGGGAATCCCCAGCACTGAGAGGAGAACGTGCTAACCACTAAGCCACCGTGCCGTCCCACTACAACATCCCGAGTTTCTTTAGATTTAAAGTGAATCAACGTAATGGTGCACTCACACTATGAGAACCAGAGCACGCTTCATGCTGTTTTTGGTTGTTAACTGGATAATAACAGCAATGGAGAACGTGTGGTACTTTATATTTTGGTTTAATTAGCTTAAGCAGTGTTTAAATGTGCTTTATAAATACATACAACTGGTACACAATGTCAGAAAATTAAAGCTTAATTTATAAATTCCACCAAAGTATGAGTGAAGACACTGCCCTCTATGGGAGTGAGGACGAATTGCATTTAGACGGGGATGAGATTACATATTGGAGCTACTCAAATTTGTGTAATTTAGTATATTTTTACACACAATTCTACATATTGTGTCAGTGTGTGTGTGAGATTTGTGTTTAATTGCTCTTTGGGCTACTTTGATGCCTTAAACTCATACTGCAACTAAAACCAGACATTTTTTGACCTATTTAATAAAGACATTTAAGACAAAAAAAATTTGTCCAATTCATCGAAAAAAATAATCGACCGATTAATCAATTATCAAAATAATCTTTAGTTGCAGTCTGGGTTTGAACGCTCCTTTTCTGACTGCATTGTGTAAAGTCTGGTGGAGCTGTCTCAGCTGTGAAAGGTGGAACGTCATTGTAAACCTTATGGAGCAAAAAAGGTGAGATCACTCGTGTTCGGGTGTGAAAGCAGGCGAGCAGATACTTTTGGCATTATAGTGGATCGGGGGATTAATTTAAGTCAAGCAGTCGTAGGCTTGCGGCTAAGGAACCGGCCTTGTGGCCTGAAGGTCCCTGATTTCGATTCCCAGTTCCACCAAGTACAATAGCTGAAGTGCCCTTGAGCAAGGGACCTAACCCTACTATTGTTCCCCTGTGTACGGCACGGGTGCTCAGTTCACTCAATGTGTGTGTGTGTGTGTTTCACTGCATATATAGCTTGAATGTGGAGGACTAACTCCTTTGTGTGTAAGTACAGTAGGAAAAATGGATCACTATATAATAGCCCTAGAATGTTTTGAAAGAAGCTCTGTTTCTGTGCATGGCTTAAAGTTTTCAACCCTTTGGATATTAAAGAATCTTGAGTTTATGTTTAAATAGGGCCTGGATAGCGCAGTTGGTAGAGCATCAAGCTTTTAATCTGAGGGTCCGGGGTTCAAGTCCCTGTTCATGCGCAGAGGGTCTTCCTTAGCAAATTGTTAAATAATGTATATAATTTAGGGAGCAGTAGCTCAGTGGTTAGGGCATTGGGTTATCAATTGGAGAAAGGCATTGGGTTATCAATTTGGAGAAAGGCATTGGGTTATCAATTTGGAGAAAGGTCCACTAAAGTTACCAGTGTGGGTCCTTGAGCAAGCAACCCTCATTGCTCCAGGGATGTTGTGATTAACCCTGTGCTCACCTTGCAAGTCGCTTTGCATAAAAGCATCTGCTAAATGACCAAATGTAAATGTAAATAGTGTGTCAAAAAAAAAAAAAAACCCACACGTTACTTTTACATATAGCTGTTTCCCATCCTTCCTTCCATTTTTAGGGCGAGTTGGGGTGTGGGGGTTCCGCATGCTCATCCAGGGGAGAATGTTTCGGGCGCTGGACAGATACACCCAGGACAGGGCGCCAATCTATCGCTGGGCACACACTCACTCACACAGACACTCTATATGGGGCAATTTGGAGAATTCAATTGACCTTAATCCATGATTTATATATATATATACTAGGGTCGCGGGGTGTTCCGCATGCCCATACAGGGGATAACGTTTCGGGTGCTGGGCAGACACCCTAGATCCATGTTTTTGGACTGTGGGATAAAAAAAACGGAGAACCCGGAGGAAACCCACGCTGTCACGTGGTGAACATGGAAACTCCACCCAGATTGGGATTCGAATCCGGGGATCCCCAGTGTTGAGAGGAGAACTGTGCCGTTTTTTTTTTTTTTTGCAGATACCCAGCATAGTGTGCCGGTCTATCACTGGACACACACTCACACAGACACACACACTCTATATGGGGCAATTTGGAAAATTTTTGGACTGTGGGAGGAAACCGGAGAACCTGCCGGAAACCCATGTGGACACAAGAAGAACATGGAAACTCCACCCAGATTGGGATTGGAACCTGGAATCCCTAGCGCTGAGAGGAGAACGTGCTAACCACTATAGCTGTTATATATATTAATTCATTCATTATCTCCCGCTTTATCCTCTATTAGGGTCGCGGTGGGGTTCCCCATGCCCATCCAGGGGAGAACGTCTCGGGCGCTGGGCAGATAGAACCAGGACAGCGCCAATCTATCGCTGGGCACACACTCACTCACACATACACACTCTATATGGGGCAATTTTGAGAATTCAATTGACTTAATCCATGTTTTTGGACTGTGGGAGGAAACCGGAGAACCCGGAGGAAACCACGCAGACACGGGGAGAACATGGAAACTCCACCCAGATGGGGATTTGAACCGGAAATCCCTAGCGCTGAGAGGTGAACGTGCTAACCACTAAGCCACCGTGCCGCCCTAATATAATATAATGTAATATAATATAATGTAATATAAGGTAATATATATATATACACTTGTATATAAGACTTTGTCTTCCATTTTGGTGAAACGTTAAATAAAAAGGAAGGTAATTCTGGTCTCCTCACTTGCATGGCACCACGGCGGATTAAAAGGCCCACCGCAATCTTATCACCATCACTCAGAATCTGAAAGGTGTAAATGTGCCGTTTTCTCGTCTCGCAGGCCGGTTATATCCGGATCGACGGCAGTGTTCCCTCGGCAGAGAGGATCCAACTGGTCCATCGCTTCCAGAACGATCCCGAGACACGTGTGGCAATTCTGAGCATCCAGGCGGCGGGTCAGGTACTCGCGTGCGCACACATCCACACTTTCCTTCCAAAGTGTTTTCTCCCACTTCATTAACACGGCTCGTTTGCGACGAAGCAGCTCCATGCTAATTAGTCATGAAAGGTGTTTATAGAGCCGTTTCTTTTTTCAAACTGTCTGACTGGAATCAAAGTTCTGCTTTTAGAAAAGACTTTGTGCGTCACTGGATCTGTTGTTGTGACTGTCTTTTCATTCTGTAATTAAAAAGCCTTTGTCTTCCGACTCCTACTCGGGTTTTATTCCACAGACACGACTTAATAAATAAATGACCCCCAGCTATAAAAACAATCAGTGTAGCGCTCCTCGGTGGAAGAGTATAGAACCGAGACAGGTTCCAACCTCTTAACCGCATGCTCGGATTGAAAGCGGGCTTATTTTAAGAACCGTGTGTGTTCTAGGGGCTGACGCTGACGGCGGCGTCTCATGTGGTGTTCGCCGAGCTGTACTGGAACCCGGGTCATGTGAAACAGGCCGAGGATCGAGCGCACCGCATTGGGCAGACCTCTTCCGTGCATGTGCACTACCTCATCGCCAAGGGCACCTTCGACATGGTTATGTGGGCCATGCTGAACAGAAAGGTGGGTTTAAGAATGCCAGCTCAGCGTACGTGATGTTTTTTTTTTATTTTATTTTTTTAAATGCAGCATTTGATATACAGGTGGCATTTTTATTGAATATAACTTGTTCAGAGCAGGTACAGTTAATTATTATTATTAATAGTAATATTATTATTATTATTATTTTGTAATAACACCACCACCCTCTCTACAGAGGACTATTAATACTTTATTATTTATTTATTATTTTTAAAAAATCCCTTCTTATGGTTTGTGTTAGGATGGACCAAAGATTGAGCAGCAGAAAAGGGTATTAGAAAATAATAATAATAATAATAATAATAATAAGTAATAATAAAGCTAAAATAATAATAATAATAATAATTCATTCATTCATTATCTCCCGCTTTATCCTCTATTAGGGTCGCGGTGGAGTTCCCCATGCCCATCCAGGGGAGAACGTCTCGGGCGCTGGGCAGATAGACCCAGGACAATTTTGGGGCAATTTTGAGAATTCAATTCAATTCAAAATATGGGGCAATTTTGAGAATTCAATTAACTTGATCCATGTTTTTGGACTGTGGGAGGAAACCGGAGAACCCGGAGGAAACCCACACAGACACGGGGAGAACAAGGAAACTCCACCCAGATTGGGATTCGAACCGGGAATCCCTAGTGTTGAGAGGCGAACGTGCTAACCACTAAGCCACCGTGCCGCCCTTAATAATAATAATAATAATAATAAGTAATAATTAAGCTAAAATAATAATAATAATAATAATAATAATAATAATAATGTTGATGATGATGATGATAATAATACCAGTGATAGATTGGCACCCTGTCCTGGGTGTATCTGCCCAGCGCCCGAAACGTTCTCCCCTGGATGGGCATGGGGAACCCTCCCGCAACCCTAGTAGAGGGTAAAGCAGAAGATAATGCTTGGATGGATTATAATAATAGTAATGATAATAATAATAATAATAATAATAATGGTTATATAATAATAATAATAATAATAATACCACCAGTGATATATTGTCACCCTGTCCTGTGTGTATCTGCCCAGCGCCCAAAATGTTCTCCCCTAGATGGGCATTGGGGTTCCTCTGTGTATATGTACAATATGCAAAATAGATCACATGTCTCGAAGCAACAGCTAGCACGTGGTGGATGTGGCTTATCAGGTCCACAGGGCAATAAAAAGTCGGCGTAAAACAGGAAGACTGTCTATTACCTTTAGTTTTAATCGGATGTTTAATCTGGAGATGCAAAATGCTGGTTGGATGCTGTCTGGGAAGGACGTAGTAATCCAAAAGCCACCGCAGTGGAAGACGAGACACATTTAGGTCGGGCTTCAACGAGCAGGATTCGCAACGTGATCACGTCTGACTCCCAGATTGACATCAGAAAGAGCGGAGGTTCGGCAAAGGCGCAGTGCAAGCCATCAGTCATGCAGATTTGGGGAACCGAGTACTGCGTCTGACAGACGAGCCAAGAGTAAGATGTGTGGTGACCTATGGGGATTTGCGAAGCCATCAGAACTCATATTTTCAGGGGTCCGTTGTTACAGGGAACAAGGTGTGGGGCACTATTTTAGCAATTTTTAGTCGTGCCGTCGACCGCAGAGCTTCATTTAGGGAGTGTCTGTGTGTCTTTGGTGTCGTAACGACAAGAACGTTACGCCACAGGCCTGTACTAATTGTTTGTGAGCATTTTTTTTTTTACTAAACCAATACATTCCCTTTAGGAGGCAGGTGCACTCTGACTTTGGCGGGTTGCCATTTCAGCGGTGCAGCTACCTAGACTGAATACACTAGTGCTTGAGGTTCTCTGTTTTATTGCGAATAGAGAACACACAGCATAGATATGTAGATATGTTCTCTGTACAAATGCAGCGATATTTAATGCACTTGTGTTTTGCGTGGGCGGCACGGTGGCTTAGTGGTTAGCACGTTCGCCTCTCAGCACTAGGGATTTCTGGTTCGAATCCCCATCTGGGTGGAAGTTCTCCCCGTGTCTGCGTGGGTTTCCTCCGGGTTCTCCGGTTTCCTCCCACAGTCCAAAAACATGGATCAAGTCAATTGAATTCTCAAAATTGCCCCATATAGAGTGTGTCTGTGTGAGTGAGTGTGTGCCCAGCGATGGATTGGCGCCCTGTCCTGGGTCTATCTGCCCAGCGCCCGAGACGTTCTCCCCTGGATGGGCATGGGTAACCCCACCGCGACCCTAATAGAGGATAAAGCGGGAGATAATGAATGAATGAATGTGTTTTGCGTTGTCAAGATAACCAAACCTAATTTCAAGAAGGCCCCACCTATCGGTGTAGATATATTTACAAGCAAGGTGTAAGGAAGACTTCTTGGTTTTATACAGTGTATATATATACAGTATATATATATTAGGGGTGAGCTGCAATATTCGCTGATTCGACGATTCGATTCGGAGAACCGTAGTCGACTATGAACCTCATAGTCGAATGTACCATTTTGACCACATGGGGGTGCCCATGGCTGCTGCTAAGCATTAGTTTTTACATGAAATGTCTTTGTTTTCGTTATATATATAGCCTTTTGTCAAATAAAATCATCCTAATTTCTGTTAATATATTTGTTTAATGATTTGTGCGCTTTAACAATATAAAATATATAACAAAATATTTTCAAAAATATTTTTTTAAAACCACGCTTATAGCGCCATCTTGTGGTGAAATTTTAACTGATTCGACTATCAGTCGACTATAGGGAAAATCTGACCAATCAGATTCGACTACGAAAATCCTTAGTTGAAGACAGCCCTAATATATATATATATATATATATATATATATATATATATATATATATATATATATATATATATATATATATATATATATATATATATATATATACCTTCTTTATGATTTTACCAAGCAACTTGGAAAACCAAGGCAATTAAGGCACTGTTAATTACATTCTCCTCCCCCTGCATCAGTTTTTAGCTCAGTGTGGTGTAACTGTATTGGATCAGCCACCTTATTGTCCCGAGTTTATTGGTCAGTTGTTGGCTTATGTGGTGGCACGTTGGTTTAGTGGTTAGCTCGTTCGCCCCTCAGCACTAGGGATTCCCGGTTTGAATCCCAATCTGGTGGAGTTTTCATGTTCTCCCCGTGTCCTCAAGGGTTTCCTCCTGATTCATGGTGAATTTAATATGGAGTGTCTGTGTGTGTCCGTGTCCAGCAAGAGATTGGCGTCCTGTCCTGAGTGTGTCTGCCCAGCGTGCAAAATCACCCCTGGACATGTAATTTATTTAATATTAATTATAATTGTGTAAAAGGGCGGGATGGTAGCTTAGTGGTTAGCATGTTCACCTCTCAGCCCTAGGGATTCCCGGTTCGAATCCCCATCTGGGTGGAGTTTCCATGTTCTCCCCGTGTCTGCGTGGGTTTCCTCCAGGTTCTCCGGTTTCCTCCCACAGTCCAGAAACATGGATCAATTGAATTCTCCAAATTGCCCCATATAGAGTGTGTCTGTGTAAGTGAGTGTACCCAGCGTTAGATTGGCGCCCTGTCCTGGGTGTATCTGACAAGCGCCCGAGACGTTCTCCCCTGGATGGGCATAGGGAACCCCCCGCGACCCTAATAGAGGATAAAGCAAAAGATAATGGATGGATGGTTAATTGGGTATAAGCTAGTCCCTTCTCGGTCCAGGCTTGTGGTTGTAAACATTAATTAGTTTTTAATTTGTAATCTTGCTGTTTGAAATATTTTTGAAAGAAACTTTACTTAACTAATTATAGTAAAAAGAAAAAAAAAAAAAAAAAAACTTCCATCTTGTTCTGGGTATTCCTTGGGCTTATTTCCGGTTAAATGAGGCGTCCAGGAAGCATGCTGACCACATAGTCTGAATCCTTTTGGCAATATAGTGTCTCTTCAGACACTTCTTGGTGGTTTGTAAAGAATATATAATAAACATTAGCAGAATCCTGAAGAGTATGTTAAATATGGTAATCAAAGCAACAGTGGGGATTTGTATAGGGACCACACACACACACACACACACACTTACACACACACACACTTACTTATAAATATCCTTTGTCTTTTATAAATATCTTTTGTCTTTTAAAATGTCTTTGCTTTATATGATAACATGATGGTTATTTTATTGTAACTTCAATGGCGTTCAATACACTTTTTAATTAGCAGCTTCAAATCTCTGTTATCATCACAGCCTGACAGCTTGTGATCCGATCAGCTCCGATAAATCAATAGCGCCCGACTGCCGTTAAAGTAAAGTGATTTATTTTGCCTACAGTGCGTACACACAGAGGAATTAGTCCTCCACATTTACCCATCAGTGCAGTAAAACACACACATATACACTCACCGGCCACTTTATTAGGTACACCTGTCCAACTGCTCGTTAATACTTAATTTCTAATCACATGGCGGCAACTCAGTGCATTTAGGCATGTAGACATGGTCAAGACAATCTCCTGCAGTTCAAACCGAGCATCAGTATGGGGAAGAAAGGTGATTTGGTTGTGAAAGGTGATTGAACGTGGCATGGTTGTTGGTGCCAGAAGGGCTGGTCTGAGTATTTCAGAAACTGCTGATCTACTGGGATTTTCACGCACAACCATCTCTAGGGATTACAGAGAATGGTCCGAAAAAGAAAAAACATCCAGTGAGCGGCAGTTCTGTGGGCGGAAATGCCTTGTTGATGCCAGAGGTCAGAGGAGAATGGCCAGACTGGTTCGAGCTGATAGAAAGGCAACAGTGACTCAAATAGCCACCCTTTACAACCAAGGTAGGCAGAAGAGCATCTCTGAACGCACAGTACGTCGAACTTTAAGGCAGATGGGCTACAGCAGCAGAAGACCACACCGGGTGCCAATCCTTTCAGCTAAGAACAGGAAACTGAGGCTACAATTTGCACAAGCTCATCGAAATTGGACAATAGAAGATTGGAAAAACGTTGCCTGGTCTGATGAGTCTCGATTTCTGCTGCGACATTCGGATGGTACGGTCAGAATTTGGCGTCAACAACATGAAAGCATTGATCCATCCTGCCTTGTATCAACGGTTCAGGCTGGTGGTGGTGGTGTCATGGTGTGGGGAATATTTTCTTGGCACTCTTTGGGCCCCTTGGTACCAATTGAGCATCGTTGCTGACCATGTCCATCTCTTTATGACCACAATGTACCCAACATCTGATGGCTACTTTCAGCAGGATAATGCGCCATGTCATAAAGCTGGAATCATCTCAGACTGGTTTCTTGAACATGACAATGAGTTCACTGTACTCAAATGGCCTCCACAGTCACCAGATCTCAATCCAATAGAGCATCTTTGGGATGTGATGGAACGGGAGATTCGCATCATGGATGTGCAGCCGACAAATCTGCGGCAACTGTATGATGCCATCATGTCAATATGGAACAAACTCTCTGAGGAATGCTTCCAGCACCTTGTTGAATTTATGCCACGAAGAATTGAGGCAGTTCGGAAGGCAAAATGGGGTCCAACCCGTTACTAGAATGGTGTACCTAATAAAGTGGCCGGTGAGTGTATACACACACACTGAGTGAAGTGAGCACACGTGCCCTGTATACGGCGCCTGAGAGCAATTGGGGTAAGGTGCCTTGCCCTTTACCATGGTAAATGAGATTAAAAACACGTTTATTTAATTAATTCCCTGTAGATAAAGGTGTAAATCTCAGGCTTGGTGGTGTTGGGTTGGTCATCCGGGATCAGTCTGTGCTGGCATGTCACTTCTTCATCCAGCTAATCATTAGTAGAAGGTGTGGCACTGAAATGATCTCTCAACTAAGTACCCTGCAGTATCTGCCCCTTTTAGTTCTGCTGCTCTAGTTAGTGATGCTGGAGTCACATGCTGCACTGTGTCAATCAAACTCTGGTATATATAAATAATATATATAAATGCTGTTTAAGTAGTTCTTTCTCATAAGAAAAGCACTAACTGCTTTTCTTATGAGGTGCTACTAATTTCCTGGAGGTGTCGTCAGCTCTTCATCCATGGCTCTGCTGTAGCACTGCGGCTACGACGATTACTGAATGGAACCTGGATTTTTATTGGACTGGCAGTCCTGCAGGACGCCCTCAATAGACTAATATAGTTTTCCAATTGTTAAATACGGGTCACCTGATCATCACACTATCTGTCATTAGGTACACCCAAAATACCCCATGAATAATCAAAATTAGTAATAATGCCTTTTGCGCTTTCCATGTCACAACAACACAGAAATGCTATAAATCAAGCTACATAGTTTCCTCGCTGACGACTCGCGAAAGCTCACTAAAACAGGGCCCTTAAGTAACAAAAATAAAACAGGTTAGCTTCTAAGAGACAAAATAGCTAATGTAAAGTTTCATTGGAGTGATAGCCATATATGGCATATGTCGCATATGGTTCTTTCCCGCAATCTTCGGGCTAACACAGTGCTTCTCAAATAGTGGGGCGTGCATGAGGGGGCGCATAACAAGAAATCACAGAGCAAGCGATATTAAGTGCACTGAACAAACCCTCAAGAGACAACATGGAGAAATGTTTAACAGGGACGAGAAGAGAAAGACGAGAGAGACGAAGATAATGAGAGCAACAAAAGTCAACCGAAAACTAAATGTCGAAGCGAATGTAGCGCCTGGCTTCACTGTAACTGTAACTTCACTGTAACTGAGGTGAGAGACGAAGAAAGACCGGTGTGTCTGCTGTGTATTTAAATGTTGGCAGTGGACAGCATGAAGCCAAATAAATGAAGGCGTCACTTAAAGACATTACACCCCAATCACGCTGATAACCGCTTGAGTTTTTAATCGTAAACGTGACGCGCAGAGCCAGCAATCATAACGCTTTATGAAAGTTACTTCAGAAAAGCTGTGCTGCAAAACGGACGCGTTGGAGACATCAGTTCTGACTTCCTCAAAAAAAAAAAAAAACTCACAAATTGTTGTATTCATTTTTGTTTTGTAGGTTAAAGTGTTAATAAATTGTGCTCCTGAATGAATGTTGCTGATGAATGTGAATTTAATATTATTTATTGATTTTTCAATAAATTGAAATTTTTCATTTTTCAGTATCAAATGCCAGTCAGTTCAAAAATGTTTGACGTTTAAATAAGGATATTCGTTTCTGTTACAAACTAAACAACAATGTAAATCAAATTATTCTTTGTTCTAAGTTGATCTATATTTCTTTCTTTTTTGTATTCTTTATTGCTAATAAGGAGACATTGTTATAAAAGATGTGTATTTATAACAAATTTATAGACAAATCATACTACAGTGGGCGTGTAAAAATAATTTATCCCATTTTTGATACATTTGGGGGGATAAATCATGTGGGGGGGTGAGGTGAGTGTGCGTGTGTGGGGGGGGGGCGCAAAATGTTTTCTTCTTCCTAGGGGGGGCTTAACAGAAAATAATTGAGAATCACTGGGCTAACAACATGATTTTTGCAGGACACATCTGGTTCGTTGGTGAGATGAGTGCTTGTATTGAAGGAATACAAACAGACCATCAGCTCAAAGTTCAGTTAATATGAATGCGTGGTGACTGGGGGGGGGGGGTAGGCGAGGATTGAATAGACGAATGACGGTTAAAGTCAGGTTGTCAGCCTGACCTGAACAAAACATACGCCCCTAAAATTTGCACGTTCAGCACGTCTATTCCAGGAACTGAGACATCAGACCTGGTAAATGAGACTCATAGACGCCTAATTGTCAACCATCCCCCTAGAAGAAAGGACAGTATGATCACCTTTCAGATGCCCTCGACCTAGCTGAGAACAGCAGAGATAGGGGTGGGTTTTCAGGATAAATAGGGGTAGAAACTGGACTTCTGGACTTCTGGCTGGGAGAGGTTTGCTGTTGTGTGAAAGTCAGAGTTGACCGCGGTCTTGGGCTTGTTTTGGAAGAACACACTTTTTAGCTTGGTTTGACTTAAATAAACCGCTTGATTCGAGTATCTACTAAAGTCTGCATCGTGGTTTTTCGACTCCTCCAGAAAAAGGTTCATTGTGGAACAACAAAAAAAATCGGTTCCCAAGATACTCCCGTGTTATCGAGCCAAAATTCCCCTTCACTTTGAATTGTGATTTATTTATTTATTTATTTATTTATTTTTTGGACTCTCGTAACGGTAAATTTTTAAGCTCCAAACACGAAATTCGCCGTAATCGGAGATGGCTGTAATCTTTTGACATGACAATGTGATCGCACGTACCTCAGTGTCCTACACTGTTGATGCTGCACGACTGCTCAAGGAGGATGAGTCCCCCACTGAGTCTTGGTCCTCACAAGGTTTCTTCCTTAAAATATCAACACCACAGGGAGTTTTTTCTTGCCACTGTCGCTTCGGCTTGCTCTTTGGGGGTTTAAAGGCTTACAACACTGTAAAGCTGCTTTGTGACAATGTACCATTGTAAAAAGTGCTATGTAAATTAACTACTAGTACTTGGTGGGACCCCGGAAACTAAACCAGGGACCTTCAGGTCACAAGGCCGGTTCCTTACCCACATTCCCATGACCGGCCCTGGACTGCGTTTGCAGTCTGATGTACGGTGTAGCTCCTGATCTTAGTTTAAGTGCTTTATTGAAACTTTGAAGCTGTTACTCCCCTCTGTGCTGTGTCTGCATTAACGCCTAATCTGCTGATATCGATTAGGAAACGGTGACAGGCAGCACTCTCAACGGAAGAAAGGATTACCTGAAGGCGGAGGAGGGCGATAAGGAGAAATGGGATTTCCTGAATTTTGCTGAGGCTTGGACACCCAGTAACAGTATCATCACCGACGCCGAGGATGACAAAGATGGCATCTTCTTCTCACACGTAAGAGGCCCGCTCCTGCTTAACTCACATCTGGGGGGGAAATGAGGGGGGGGGGGGGGGGGTATTAACAGGGCTTTTATAGAATCCATTTTGAAACCGTGTGTATACAAATCAAATAAAAAAAGTTTGTCACTTTTTGTAATACTTTAACGAGTTTTCCCCATAATTAAAAGTAAAGGTTCAAATTAAGAATAAATTTAGATCAGTGTGATGAGGCTAATTTAATTAATCACCAGCAGTCAATACCCACCTGTTATATTTATGTTATAATTACCTGTAATACCGTCATGGCCGGCACGGTGGCTTCGTAGTTGGCAGGTTCTCCTCTCAGCACTAGCTATTCCCAATCTAGGTGGAGTTTCCATGTTCTCCGGTTTCCTCCCACAGTCCAAAAACATGGATCAAGGTCAATTGAATGCTCCAAATTGCCCCATATAGAGTGTGTCTGTGTGAGTGAGTGTGTGCTCAGCGATAGATTGGCGCCCTGTCCTGGGTCTATCTGCCCAGCGCCTGTAACGTTCTCCACTAGCATGGGGAACCCCCACCCCCACCCCCCGTGACCCTAGTAGAGGATAAAGCGGAAGAGGATGGATGGACTTACTGTCATCATTTGTTGGTATGAGGGTGTTGGGATTACCTACTCTCTTTGAGAGAGGCTGTTGATCCCACAGCTTGTTCTGGTGGGGGGAGGGGGGTGAGATCAGTCCCAGAGAATAATTGTTTATTAATAATGTATACATTTAAGTTATTGATATTGTGGTAAAGACCGGTCAGCCGATTTTAAATGTCTACTTTTACCAACCTGTATGGGGATTGCTGACCCATGGAGAATGGACCACTGTTCGATCCAGGTTATAAAGGGTGGGGCTAGATCTATAAGAAGGGTGGGAAAAGAGACTTCTGGGGGGCTGGGAGAACTCGCCTGTTACTGCTAGGGTGGGAGGTAATGGAGTTAGAGCTCAGTCATTGGTTCTTCTATAAGTACGGTACGGTACTTTTTTTTTTCCCACTGTATCCAATACATTTCACTGCTTGAATGAACCTTGGTGGCATCGACAAGGTACCTCCATTCACAACAGCACCGCTTGGCAATACTACCCAATGATTTCGTGTCCCTCTACATGGGTTTCCTCCCACAGCCCAAAAACATGGATCAAGGTCAGTTGAATTCTCCAAATTGCCCCATATAGAGTGTGTCTGTGTGAGTGAGTGAATGTGTGGCCAGTGAAAAATTGGCGCCCTGTACTGAGTGTATCTGCCCAGCGCCCGAAACGTTCTCCCCTTGATGGTCATGGGGAACCCCCCGCTACCCTGGTAGAGGATACAGTGGAAGATAATGGATGGATGGATATGGAATTTTACCAGGGATGCTTAACGGGCTCAACATGTCATGAACACTTCATGCTGAATCTTTTATTTTTGTCCTTTTGTCTCGTTCAGTTTGAGAGAGACAAGCAGCACGACATCCGCTCTTTCTTCTCTCCCACCACTGACAAAAAACGAAAGCGGGCCGAGGACTCCTCTGTCGCCGACGGTCTTTGCACCCCCTCCCAAGAGCTGAAAGAAACCGAGCCGAGCCCCTGCAGACCCAGTCCCGAAACACCGAATCTTGACGAGGTCTTTTCTCCCCAAGTCAAGCGCTTGAAACAAGCCACACCGCTGTCCCGCCGCGACGGGAAGAAAGGTCCCTTGATGGCTCTCGGTGCCCCTCGAAGGCTTTCGGGGGCGCTCCAACAGTCCAGTCACCGCCAGAAATGGAGCTGTGTCCTCTGTACGTTTGAAAACGGCGGCCTGCTGCTGCGATGTGAGATGTGCGATACACCACGCGTGCAGAAAGGTACGTCTGTTCTCATTATGGACAATGATGGTTTAAGTTTTGTGATTCGTATTAGAATTATTAGTATTTTTGCACAGTGTTATAATGAATTTAATATATCAGATATATGTATATATATAGATATATATCTAATAGTAATAAACATCTGATTGTTGAAGTCTTACTAGGTCGTTTTCAGTAAGTGGTGCACTTGTGTTTTCCGTCAACGAAATAGCAACATGCCATAAATATACCTGAACACACCCCTTTTTGAGATGACTAAACACACACACGCGGCACGGTGGCTTAGTGGTTAGCACGTTCGCCTCTCAGCGCTAGGGATTCCCGGTTCGAATCCCCATCTGGGTGGAGTTTCCATGTTCTCCCCGTGTCCGCGTGGGTTTCCTCTGGGTTTCCTCCCACAGTCCAAAAACATGGATCAAGTCAATTGAATTCTCCAAAATTGCCCCATATAGAGTGTCTGTATGAGTGAGTGTGTACCCAGCGATGGATTGGCGCCCTGTCCTGGGTCTATCTGCCCAGCGCCCGAGACGTTCTCCCCTGGATGGGCATGGGGAACCCCACCGCGACCCTAATAGAGGATAAAGCGGGAGATAATGAATGAATGAATATACACACACACACACACACACACACACACACACAGGGCGGCACGGTGGCTTAGTGGTTAGCACGTTCGCCTCTCAGCGCTAGGGATTCCCGGTTCGAATCCCCCTCTGGGTGGAGTTTCCATGTTCTCCCCGTGTTTCCTCCGGGTTCTCCGGTTTCCTCCCACAGTCCAAAAACATGGATCAAGTCAATTGAGTTCTCCAAATTGCCCCATATAGAATGTGTCTGTGTGAGTGAGTTTGTGCCCAGCGATGGATTGGCACCCTGTCCTGGGTGTATCTGCCCAGCGCCTGAAACGTTCTCCCCTGGATGGGCATGGGGAACCCCCCCGCGACCCTAATATTGGATAAAACGGAAGATAATGGAGATATATATATATATATATATATATATATACACACACACACACATATATATTTATACTGTGCTTATATATATATATATATATATATATATATATATATATAGGTGAAGTGCAAGGAACAAGAACACATCCGTTCCCAGACTACCACATTTGACAGAATAGCAGCTTTCAAAATAATTCCTTTTCAGCCACACCAATATAAATTTAGAAACTAATTAGAAGTGATATAAAGTGTTGTTTTGAAGTGTGAACGTCGCCAAAGCCGGTAGCTGGTGAGTAATACTAATAGTGTTCATGCTTCGTTTCCGTACTTTAAGTGATTTCAAACTCGATTTCTCAGCGTTAGAATATCTTTTTTTTTTTTATGACTGAGGTAAATCCAGGGCTGAGGCTGTCAGTGTCTAGACTTTTAAACATGCACGCAGCCTTCAGCATCTCTGATGGAGAACACTTTACATGCACGGGCTCATGGTTCGCTTAGAGATCAGCTGCTAAGAGGACATTTAGAGCACTTTACGGCAGAACAAAGAGGTCAGGCTGTCTGTCTCACAAATATGTCTCGAAACCTTTTCTGACTTGTCCATTTTCTTTTAGTGTGAAAAGCCATACTACTCTATATGGCAGTACTCACAGAGCAACACTGCTAATGCTGAGCATGTCCTGTTTTTACTTTCAGAACAGCGTCATGAGAGTTTTACCGTGTTGTGTTTTTCTGTTTAGCATTGTTACAGTGCTACAGTGTTATCTGAGTCATGTAGTCTTTCTATCTTCTGATCTACGAGAGCAATAAGGTACGAGAGGGCGGGGGTTATTGTGAATAAATCACGGGTAAGGGACGTTATTAGGCGCGATGCAGAGATTTCCGTCATTTATTCACAATAATACACAACCTCGAGTGACCGAGTGCTTTTATAAAACACTTACAAACACGCTATTATAAAAGAAAACAAGAGCATGTTCTCCTCTCTACGCTGTTCCAGGTTCGTATCTCAATCTGGGTTTCCATGTTCTCCCCGTGTCCGCGTGGGCTTCCTCGGGGTTCTCCGGTTTCCTCCCACAGTCCAAAAACATGGATCAAGTCAATTGTGTTCTCCAAATTGCCCCATATAGAGTATGTCTGTGTGAGTGAGTGTGTGCCCAGTGATAGATTGGTGCCCTGTCCTGGGCCCGAAACGTTCTCCCCTGGATGGGCATGGGGAACCTCCCCACCCTGACCCTAATAGAGGATAAAGTGGAAGATAATGGATGGAAGGAAGATCTGATTCATAAATGCATTTATAAAAATCAAAACTATTAATAAATTGACCTTCCGCAATGCAATCTAGTTCGGTTCTTAATCTTTATGATTTAAAAGAATGTATTGATTATGTTACATATATTATTATGTTACGTATTATTACGTATTGATACGAATGTGAAGTGGTCAGATGTGTGTGTGTGTGTTATTGTCAATAATGTCATGGCGCAGCCAATCAGATTTAAGGATTGGTTTTATATGTAGCATTACATGACTTTACTCTGCAGACCTGCATCTTATCTTATTATCTTCCACTTCATTCTCTACTATGGTCGCGGGGTGGTTCCCCATGCCCATCCAGGGGAGAACATTTCAGGGTAGATACACCCAGGACAGGGCACCAATCTACCGCTGGGCACACACTCACTCACACAGACACGCTATATGGGGCAATTTGGAGAACTCAATTCACCTTGATCCATGCTTTTGGACTGTTGGAGGAAACCGGAGAACCTGGAGGAAACCCACACAGACACGGGGAGAACATGGAAACTCCACCCAGATTGGGATTCGAACCGGGAATCCCCAGCGCTGAGAGGAGAACATGCTTACCTTGGCCATCGCTCCTCCCTTTATTAAATCTGTAATTAGATTTGTAATTTTAACAAAAAGTACATTTCTGGGTGGCACGGTGGCTTAGTGGTTAGCAAGTTCGCCTCTCAGCGCTGTGGATTCCAGGTTTGAATCCCAATCTGAGTGGAGTTTCCACATTCTTTCTGTGTCCCACAGTCCAAAACCATGGATTCAAGGTAAATTGAATGGCCAAAATTGCCCCATATAGAGCGTGTCTGTGTGAGTGAGTGTGTGTCCAGGGATAGATTGGCGCCCTGTCCTGGGTGTATCTGCCCAGCGGCCGAAACGTTCTCCCCTGGATGGACATGGGGAACCCCACCGTGACCCTAATAGAGGATAATGAAGATAATGAAAAGTGTTACATTTCGGTGAGAATAGAAGATTGTATCAGCGGTTTGAGGCAGTAGCAGGTCTCATCTTTTCGAGACCGTTGCGTTTTTCTCTACCAGAACATTTATTAGATCTGATCAGTGTTGGATGAGCTGGCGTTTGCTTTCCTCCTTCTATTTAATTGATCCAAATGAGGCCTTATGTAGCAAGCTGGACCAGAAAACGGTTTCCCTCAAGCTGTTGTCACAACATTGAAATCTAATTATTGTCCATCCATTATCTTCTGCTTTATCCTCTACTAGGGTCGCGGTGGGGTTCCCCATGTCCATCCAGGGAAGAAAGTTTCGGGCGCTGGGCAGATACATCCAGGACAGGGCGCCAATCTATCACTGGGCACACACTCACTCACACACACACACACACACACTCAATATGGGGCAAGTTGGAGAATTCAACTGACCTTGATCCATGTTTTTGGACTGTGCGAGGAAACCGGAGAACCCGGAGGAAATCCACGCAGACACGGGGAGAACTTGGAAACTCCACCCAGATGGGGATTCGAAACGGGAATCCCTAGCGCTGAGAGGAGAACATGCTAACCACTAAGCCACCGTGCCGCCCCGCCTTTAAATTATTGTTTAAAATGCAATTTCATTGAATGCTATTGATATTATTCATTCATTCATTCATTATCTCCCGCTTTATCCTCTATTAGGGTCGCGGTGGGGTTCCCCATGCCCATCCAGGGGAGAGCGTCTCGGGCGCTGGGCAGAAAGACCCAGGACAGGGCGCCAATCCATCGCTGTATATATATATATATATATATATATATATATATATATATATATATATATATATTTGAGGGCGGTGTTCTAGGGGAGAACATTTTGGCAGATACACCCAGAACACGGCGCCATTCTGTCACTTGCTCACACAGACACACCATACAGGGGCAATTTAGAGCCCCAAAGTTTTTG
>JAFMOC010000036.1:862500-875000 GCA_019802505.1 Corydoras sp. C115 | reverse complement strand
TGAAGCAATTGATCTAGATCGTGACATTGTAAATCCCCCAAAGGTTCAATTCCCCAGATGTCCAAAATATCCATCCATCCGATATATTCTGCTGATTCCAATTCTGGGCTCGTGGGAGGGTTCTCCAATGCCCATCCAGGGGAGAACGTTTCGGGCGCTGAGCAGATACACCAAGGACAGGGCGCCAATCTATCGCTGGGCACACACTCACTCACACAAACACACTCTAAATGGGGCAAATTGGAGAATTCAGTTGACTTATTCCATGTTTTTGGACTGTGAGAAGAAAGTGGAGAAAGCAGGGAGAACATGGAGCTATATGGGTGGGGTTCCTCATGCCCATCCAGGAGAGAACGTTTCGGACACAGGACAGGGCGCCAATCTATCACTAGGCACACTCACTCACAAACACAGTGTAGGGGCAAGTTAGAGCATCCAATTGACCCTAAATCCATGTTTTTGATCAGTGGGAGGGAGATGGAAACTCCACCCAGATCAGGATCCGAACCTGGATCCCCAGTGCTGAGATGCAAACGTTCTAACCACTAAGCCACCATGCCACCTACAATACATTAATTCGCTTTATCCTCTGCTAGGGTCACAGAGGGGGTTCCCCATGCCCATCCAGGGGAGAACGTTTCGGGCGCTGGGCAGATACACCCAGGACAGGGTGCCAATCTATCACTGGACACACACTCACTCACACAGACACACTCTATGGGGCAATTTGGAGAATTCAATTGACTTTTTCAATGTTTTTGGACTGTGAGAAGAAAGTGGAGAAAGCAGGGAGAACATGGAGCTATATGGGAGGGGTTCCTCATGCCCATCCAGGAGAGAACGTTTCGGACACAGGACAGGCTGCCAATCTATCACTAGGCACACTCACTCACAAACACACTGTCTAGGGGCAAGTTAGAGCATCCAATTGACCCTAAATCCATGTTTTTGATCAGTGGGAGGGAGATGGAAACTCACAGGGGGTTCCCCATGCCCGTCCAGGGCAGAACGTTTCGGGCGCTGGGCAGATACACCCAGGTCAGGATGCCAATCTATCCCTGGACACACATTCACTCACACAGAAACACACACACTATATATGGGGCAATTTAGAGCATCCAATTGACCTTGAATCCATGTTTTTGGACTGTGGGAGGAAACTGGACAACTCGGACAGGCAGAACATGAAAACTCCACCCAGATTGGGATTCAAACCGAGAGAACATGCTAACCACTACGCCACCGTGCCGCCTGCAATAGCATTGTTTTATTTCATTATATTTACTTCATGTTGGCGGTCCGGTGGCTTAGTGGTTGGCATGTTCTCCTCTGAGCACTGGGGATTCCCCGTTCGAATCCCAATCTGGGTGGAGTTTCATGTTCTCCCCGTGTCCGCGTGGGTTTCCTCTGGGTTCTCCGGTTTCCTCCCACAGTCCAAAAACATGGATTAAGGTTAATTGAGTTCTTCAAATTGCCCCATATAGAGTGTGTGAGTGAGTGTGTGTCCAGTGATCGATTGTCACCCTGTACTGAGTATATCTGCCCAGTGCCCCTGGATGGACATGGGGAACCCCCCCCCACTCCCCCCGACCCTAATAGAAGATTAAGCGGAACATAATGGATGGATGGATATTTACTTCAAGTCATTTATCTGATACTATTTACCTGCAGGGCGGCACGGTGGCTTAGTGGTTAGCACGTTCGCCTCTCAGCACTAGGGATTCCCGGTTCGAATCCCCATCTGGGTGGAGTTTCCATGTTCTCCCCGTGTCCGCATGGGTTTCCTCCGGGTTCTCCGGTTTCCTCCCACAGTCCAAAAACATGGATCAAGTTAATTGAGTTGTCTAAATTGCCCCATATAGAGTGTGTGTGAGTGAGTGAGTGTGTACCCAGCGATGGATTGGCGCCCTGTCCTGGGTCTATCTGCCCAGCGCCCGAGACGTTCTCCCCTGGATGGGCATGGGGAACCCCACCGCGACCCTATTAGAGGATAAAGCAGGAGATAATGAATGAATGAATGAATATTTACCTGCAGTATAACTGCAGTGTTTACTAGGGGTGAGCTGCAATATTCGCTGATTCGACGATTCGATTCGGAGAACCGTAGTCGACTATGAACCTCATAGTCGAATGTACCATTTTGACCACATGGGGGTGCCCATGGCTGCTGCTAAGCATTATTTTTTACATGAAATGTCTTTGTTTTCGTTATATATATAGAATTTTGTCAAAAAAAATCATCCTAATTTTTAGTTTTTTAGTTTTTTTTTTTAGGTTTTTCCTTTGAAGTGGAAAAAGTCCAGAACGGGGATCCCATTTACGGTGCTCTAGAAAAACAAGTAAAATATTTTTAAAAATCTTTTTTTAAAAACCACGCTTATAGCGCCATCTTGTGGTGAAATTTTAACTGATTCGACTATCAGTCAACTATAGGGAAAATCTGACGAATCAGATTCGACTATGAAAATCCTTTGTTGAATACACCCCTAGTATTTACAGTCCTGATTTGTCTTCAATTCCCAGGCGTTCCTAATTTCTTTAGCTAGCTGCGGCATGTAGCCGTCCCGAAAGCATCGCGTATCGAAACCGCGTATCTTTCGAATGACTTCGACTTCCCAGGCAGTAAGGGTTGGACTATGAAGACATATTAAGACTCCTGTTTATTTCGAAGTCAGTCCCCGGTCATTATACTAACGAGCTGTCGGTCAACTCGGTGCTCCATACGACGCCCCGCAATAAATCCGCGCCGGCATGCCGGATCCCGCGCCAAAACGCTGCCGCAGCAGTCACCCGTCCCGGGCCCTAAAAATAAGCAGCTGTTTTCCTTGGAGAAAGGCAGCCTTCTTACTCTTTGACAGCCCTCAGCATTGTTGTTCCCTCCTGAGGCGTGCCTGTCCTCTGCAGTGAGCTGCAGCTCCCGGCTGCGCGGTGGCCACGCCGCGACAGCTCGACCGTTTTAATTGTTTTCCAGCTGGCAGCAACAGCAGCTCGTTGCTTCCATGCTTCAACTTTACTATTTCAACTGAAAGAAACGACGGAGTCAAGAGCAAAAAGCTTCCCTTTAATCGCACCGCGGTGTGTGTTAATAAATAATAAGTCATTCTTTTTCCCGGCATTAATTAGACGTCGAGCTGAATGAGGTTAACCTAACTCTAGATTTGTCCATGCCTCGGAATCCACCTTAAATAAACACACACTCAGCGATTTGACTGAATGCACCTGGTGTTTACACTCGTATGTAAGCAGCACTCATAACTGCTGCCATTTGCCATTCGACTGGAAATATACTGCAACCGGACGTTTGGGAACTTATTGTCTTGACCTTTAGTGTAAAAGTGACAAGAGACACAAGACAAGACACGCCACAGACGAGAGACAAGACACGACACTGATCTTGATCTTTAGTGCAAAAGTGACAAGAGAGTAGACACGACAGACGAGGAGACGCGACAGACGAGGAGACACGACAGACGAGGAGACGCGACAGACGAGGAGACGCGACAGACGAGGAGACGCGACAGACGAGAGACACGACAGACGAGGGACAGGACAGACGAGGAGACGCGACAGATGAGGAGACACGACAGACGAGAGACAGGACAGACGAGGAGACACGACAGACGAGACAGGACAGACGAGGGACAGGACAGACGAGAGACACGACAGACGAGAGGAGACACAACACGAGACACGACATTGATCTTTATCTTTAGTGCAAAAGTGACGAGAGGAGACACGACAGACGAGGAGACACGACAGACGAGGAGACACGACAGACGAGGAGACACGACAGACGAGAGACACGACAGACGAGAGACACGACAGACGAGAGACACGACAGACGAGAGACACGACACTGATCTTGATCTTTAGTGCAAAAGTGACAAGAGAGTAGACGCGACAGACGAGGAGACGCGACAGACGAGGAGACGCGACAGACGAGGAGACGCGACAGACAAGAGACACGACAGACGAGAGACACGACAGACGAGACACGACACTGATCTTGATCTTTAGTGCAAAAGTGACAAGAGAGTAGACACGACAGACGAGGAGACGCGACAGACGAGGAGACGCGACAGACGAGTAGACGCGACAGACGAGGAGACGCGACAGACGAGGAGACGCGACAGACGGGGAGACGCGACAGACGGGGAGACGCGACAGACGGGGAGACGCGACAGACGGGGAGACGCGACAGACGAGAGACAGGACAGACGAGGAGACACGACAGACGAGGAGACACGACAGACGAGGAGACACGACAGACGAGAGACAGGACAGACGAGAGACAGGACAGACGAGGGACAGGACAGACGAGGGACAGGACAGACGAGAGACACGACAGACGAGAGACACGACAGACGAATAGACACGACAGACGAGTAGACACGACAGACGAGTAGACACGACAGACGAGGAGACACGACAGACGAGGAGACACGACAGACGAGGAGACACGACAGACGAGGAGACACGACACGAGACACGACACTGATCTTTATCTTTAGTGCAAAAGTGACGAGAGTAGACACGACAGACGAGGAGACACGACAGACGAGGAGACGCGACAGACGAGGAGACGCGACAGACGAGGAGACGCGACAGACGAGAGACACGACAGACGAGGAGACACGACAGACGAGGAGACACGACAGACGAGGAGACACGACAGACGAGAGACACGACAGACGAGAGACACGACAGACGAGGGACAGGACAGACGAGGGACAGGACAGACGAGAGACAGGACAGACGAGGGACAGGACAGACGAGGGACAGGACAGACGAGGGACAGGACAGACGAGGGACAGGACAGACGAGTAGACACGACAGACGAGTAGACACGACAGACGAGTAGACACGACAGACGAGTAGACACGACAGACGAGGAGACACGACAGACGAGGAGACACGACAGACGAGGAGACACGACAGACGAGGAGACACGACAGACGAGAGGAGACACGACAGACGAGGAGACACGACAGACGAGAGGAGACACAACACGAGACACGACATTGATCTTTATCTTTAGTGCAAAAGTGACGAGAGGAGACACGACAGACGAGGAGACACGACAGACGAGAGACACGACAGATGAGAGACACGACAGACGAGAGACACGACAGACGAGGAGACGCGACAGACGAGAGGAGACACTAGACGATACACTACACGAGACACGACACTGATCTTGATCTTTAGTGCAAAAGTGACAAGAGAGGAGACACGACAGACGAGAGACACGACAGATGAGAGACACGACAGACGAGAGACACGACACGAGACACGACACTGATCTTGATCTTTAGTGCAAAAGTGACAAGAGAGGAGACACGACAGACGAGGAGACACGACAGACACGACAGACGAGAGACACGAGACGAGAGACGCGACACGACACTGATCTTGATCTTTAGTGCAAAAGTGACGAGAGGAGACACGACACGAGACGAGAGACACGACACGAGACGAGAGACACGACACGAGACGAGAGACACGACACGAGACGAGAGACACGACACGAGACGAGAGACACGACATGAGACGAGAGACACGACACGAGAGACACGAGACGAGAGACTCACACACTCTATATGGTGCAATTTGGAAAATTCAATTGACATGATCCATGTTTTTGGACTGTGGGAGGAAACCGAAGAACCGGGAGGAAACCCACGCGGACACGGGGAGAACATGGAAACTCCACCCAGATTGGGATTCGAGCCGGGAATCCGTAGCGCTGAGAGGAGAACTCGCTAACCACTAAGCCACCGTGCCGTCGGGATCTGTACTTACTTTTAAATAGTTTAAAATTTGGTGCTGAATTACCTTAGAATGTTGTGATCGTCATCTTCTCAACCCCATTGTCCTTAAGTGAAGAATGTTAAAATAATGCGAGAAAAGGAGGTCCAGCTCTTCAAAACCTTCACCACCTTGTAATTATTCATTCATTCATTCATTATCTCCCGCTTTATCCCTTATTAGGGTCGCGGTGGGGTTCCCCATGCCCATCCAGGGGAGAACGTCTCGGGCGCTGGGCAGATAGACCCAGGAGTCAAGTCAAGTTATTTATTTATGTCGCGCTTTTTACAACAGTACATTGTCACAAAGCAGCTTTACAGAATGAAAAGCCTTTAAACCCCCAACGAGCAAGCCGAAGCGACAGTGGCAAGAAAAAACTCCCTTTTATGTTGTTATTTAAGGAAGAAACCTTGGGAGCACCAAGACTCAGTGGGGGACTCATCCTCCTTGAGCGGCCAGGCAGCAACAACAATGTAGGACAGCTATGTACAGATATTTAACAAATGGAAAAACTAACAACTGGAAAACTATATGTGAGTCCATTAGGGGGCGTCCTGCAGGACCGCCTTGTCAGGTTCCATCCAGTATTCGTCAGCAGAGCCATGGATGAAGATATCCAGGAAACCGGGGAACACCTCAAAAGAAACAGACGAGGAAGGCAGTTAGAGCTGATAATAAAGCACGGCGTTTAATTAATAAGTAATTAATTGACACAGTGCAGCATGTGACTAGAGCAGCAGAACTAAAAGAGGCAGATACTGCAGACTCCATAGTTGGGATAGCACCCCGGAACAGCATCATTTCAGCGCCACACCCCCCCCATTAATGATGAGGTGGGTGAAGAGCGCCAGGACAGGGCGCCAATCCATCGCAGGGCCTTGTAATTATTATTATTATTATTATTTTCCATCGAGTAGCTTACCTAATACATACAGAATACGTCATTCATGTAGACATCCATTACAAACATAATCCCTTAACTTCCTAGGGCACTCGGTACCCATCGAAAACCCACATGGCCGGTCTATACAACCCGTTGGAATTGGAATCCTCCTGATCCGACCCCCCAACCCCGGGCGCGTTTAATAGCGATTCCCTGTGCTTGATTTGTGAAGCCCTGATTGATTGGATTGTCTGGGCCAAGTTCTTTATGAGCAGGGATATCTGATCAATCAGGTGCGCCTCGCGACGCCTCGTGAAGGATTGCTGCGTTGCTAATAGCTCCTCACTAGTAATGAACAAGCGCATGAGAAACGAGGCAGCGGAGGACGGAGTGATTTTGGGCTCATTTACTGATATAGCCGCTGGTCGTCTCGTTATTTTTTTTTTTCCCTTTTTTATTTTTTTTTCCCTCCCTCCGCCGCTGACCTTTTCTTGATTGAGGCACAGCCAGTAATGATCATCCCTCCTCCTTTTTCTCCCTTCTTTCTCCAGTAGCTAATGATAGCCGTGGGTCTGAGCCAGTGGACGGCAGTCTGGCTGTGTACGACAGCCTGAAGTTCTGCGCCAGCAAAAATACAGATAGAATCTACATCTACGACAAGGTGGTGCACACACACACACACACACACACAGCATCATTTTGCCCCCATTCCCTTCCTCACACTGCGAATCTGGATTAATGAGCTGCAATTTGGACCGTCCTCCGTCTCCTCGTTCTCTTTGTATTCTCCACACGGACCGATCGGTTCTCCCTCGGCCGACTGCGACGACGCGGCGCGGTTCCTCACCGCCGGTGCTTCAAACGGTCGGACGCGAGAGCCCGGGAGCCTCCGATTGACTCGGATTGAGAATTATTATCGGGAGTTAGATATTTAATAAGACTTTCCTTCGGCTATTTCGACTCGGCAGTGATTAATGATGGGGCCGCTGGCACAGGGAGGAGAGGGAGGTGGGGGTGGGGTGGGGTGGGGTAGGTTGGGGTGGGTGAGCGGCGAAGGAAATCCTGGGATGCAAACGACATCTGATGGCGAAGCCGCACCTTCCTTAAGCCAGGCTTGTTTATACATAGACGCTGGAGCAGATCACATCAGCTTATGCTAATTCGCCTAATCGCGACGGCTGCGGCAGCTCTGAACGGAGTCATTGAACCCGGAGATCAGACGCCGAGCAGTTTAACACGCGTTAGAAAGCGGCGCGCTTTGCGCGGAACCGCCCTCAGCTTTTTCGCAGCCTCCATTCTCTGCAGTGACTGCAGGAAGACTCCCCGCCGTCTCCTCTTGTAGCGGCAACAAGAAATAACAACTTCGCAGACAGATAACGACGACGCGGGAAAAGAAAAGAGTTCTTGCTCGTTACAGGGCCGGGCAGAACACACTGGGTGTGGGTGTAATGGAGCAGCGCTGATATGCAAGGAACCTCCAGCCCAGAGGAAAAGCTCGTAGATCCCCCCGAACGGGTGCTTCTGCAATTTTTGAGGTCGAAACTCCCATTCGTTCCGAAACAGCGTTTGCTATTAAGAAAGTATAAATCAATGAGAACACGAGGAACCGTCTACTTGAGGGGTTTTCGATTCACCCACCTGGACGGTTTGGCATGAGACGGACGTTTCCGATTCCAAATCGTTCTGCTGTCTATTCGAGACTTCCATCATCCGTCTATTATGTTCCGCTTTATCCTCTACTAGGGTCGCGTTCCGGGCGAACGTTCCGGGCGCTGGGCAGATACACCCAGGACAGGGCGCCAATATATCGCTGGGCACACACTCACTCACACAGACACACTCTATATGGGGCGATTTGGAGAATTCAATTGAACCCGGAGGAAACCCTCGCAGACACGGGGAGAACATGGAATCTCCACCCAGATTGGGATTCGAACAGGGAATCCCTAGCGCTGAGAGAACATGCTAACCACTAAGCCAGAGACTTCAATCTCTTCTGCTTAATTACACCATTTGAGATCTGAAACCAGGACACACACACACATATATATATATCCATCCATTCATTCATTATCTTCCGCTTTATCCTATATTAGGGTCGCGGGGGGGAACCCCATGCCCATCCAGGGGAGAACGTTTCGGGCGCTGGGCAGATGCACCCAGGACAGGGCGCCAATCTATCACTGGGTACACACACACTCACACAGACACTCTATATGGGGCAATTTGGAGAACTCAATTGACTTGATCCATGTTTTTGGACTGTGGAAGGAAATCGGAGAACCCGGAGGAAACCCACGCGGACACGGGGAGAACATGGAAACTCCACCCAGATGGGGATTCGAACCGGGAATCCCTAGTGCTGAGAGGAGAACGTGCTAAGCACTAAGCCACCGTGCCGCCCATATATATATATATATATATATATATATATATATATATATATATATATATATGGTGGTTTAGTGTTTAGCACGTTCGCCTCTCAGCGCTAGGGATTCCTGGTGTGTGTCTGTGTTAGTGAGTGTGTGCCCAGCGATAGATCCTGATACACCCTGTCCTGGGTCTATCTGCCCAGTGCCCGAGACGTTCTCCCCTGGATGGGCATGGGGAACCCCCCCCCTCCCATGATCCTAGTAGAGGATAAAGCGGATAATAATGGATGGATGAATATATATATGATATACGTTTTAAGCTTCACCCTCAGTTATGAGTTCGTAGGCAGGAAAACACTTTTAGTAGGTCAGTGTCTCCCTTTTACCCAGCTGTCATCTGCGATTTGGGAGGAAATCGGCCTTCCCAAAGGGAATTTGTGAAATCACCGGGAGAACCTGCAAACTCCACACTGAATATATATATATATGACATCACTGTTAAAAATCTCATGGTAATGAGGCCATCTACATGCCAAAACAATAATAAGGTTATTCAGTGTGGAGTTTGCAGGTTCTCCCCGGTGATTTTACAAATTCCCTTTGGGAAGGCCGATTTCCTCCCAAATCGCAGATGACAGCTGGGTAAAAGGGTGACACTGACCTACTAAAAGTATATATATATTTATATATATATATATATATATATATATATATATATATATATATATATATATATATATATATATATATATGAATATGACTATGTCTTATAGGATGGTCTCCCACTTTACTGCAACTTTGTTCCTCTGGATATCAGACTACAAAACTGGGATGACCTGCCACCAGAGTTCAGTCGCCCTGAGAACAGGAGACATGTAAGTGTGTGTATGTGTGTGTGTGTGTGTGAGATGATGTTTTGTACTAATTCACAGT
Organism: Corydoras sp. C115; assembly: GCA_019802505.1. Lineage (NCBI taxonomy): Eukaryota > Metazoa > Chordata > Actinopteri > Siluriformes > Callichthyidae > Corydoras > Corydoras sp. C115. The sequence continues at coordinate 865,001 of JAFMOC010000036.1, read as the reverse complement.
ACAGTTGCATGAACACACATATACAGACCCTTCCCAAAAAAATTTGAATATCAGGGAAAAGTGGATTCATTTCCATAATTCCATTCAAAAAGTTCAACATCATAGATTATAGATTCAGAGCCCACAATTTAAACAATTTCCAGCATTTATTTGTCCATTTTGTCCATTCCAGCTCATAAAACCATGAAAAATTGGAATACTGTGGAGAAATCAGCCCAAATTTAGCAGAACATGAATGTTTTAAACAGAGTGAGACACTAATCATCTACTAAACAGTAGAGGTGAGGAACAGAATCCAAACTTCTTGAGGTCCAGTGTGAAATCTCCAGGCAGTCATGTTGGGGTGCAATGTGTGGTGCAGGTGTTGGAAAGTCTGCTTTCTTAAATCCAAGCTCAGTGTAACAGTCTAGCAGAATGTTCTAGAGGACTTCATGATTACTTCTGCTGAGGATCTGTATGGAGATGCACATTTCATCTTCCCATGCCGCCAGAAGCACCAAGACCTGGTTTGATGCCCATGACATCACAGTGCTCGACTGACCAGCCAACTCGCCAGATCTAAACCCCATTGATGATCTATGAGGTGTTCTCAAGAGGACAATGAGGGGCACCAGACCCAACAACAAAGAAGCTGACAACAACCATCAAGGAAATCTGGGTTTCCATAACTCCCGGACAATGCCACAGGCTGATTGCATCAATGCCACATCGCATCAAGGCAGTGATAAAGCCGAAGGATTCCCAACCAAGTACCGAAGATTGACACATCCATCCATTATCTTCTGCTTTATCCTCTATTAGGGTCGTGGGGGGTTCCCCATGCCCATCCAGGGGAGAACGTTTCGGGCGCTGGGCAGATCTATCGCTGGACACACACACTCACTCACACAAACACACTCTATCTGGAGCAATTTGGAGAATTCAATTGACCTTGAGCCATGGTTTTGGAAGGAACACGGAGGAAACCCATGTGGACATAAGGAGAACATGGGAACTCCACCCAGTTTGAGATTCGAACCTGGAATCGCCAGTGATGAATGGAGAACATGCTAACCACTAAACCATCGTGCTGCCCGTAACTAATAGTCGTCAGGAATAAATCAGACCCCCTTTATTTTTAGAACAGGTGGTGGACATTGAGAAGAACTCATGCATCCATCCATCATCTTCCGCTTTATCCTCTACTAGGATCATGGGAGGTTCCCCATGAGCAGCCAACGTTTCGGGCGCTGGGCAGATAGACCCAGGACAGGGTGCCAATCTATTACAGCACACACACTCAATCACACAGACACACTCCATATGGGACAATTTGGAGCATTCAATTGACCTTGATCCATGTTTTTGGACTGTGGAGGGAAACCGGAGAACCCGGAGGAAACCCACGCGGACACAGGGAGAACATGGAAACTCCACCCAGATTGCGATTCGAACCTGTAATCCCTAGCGCTGAGAGGAGAACATGCTAACCACTAAGCTACCGTGCCACTGAATTGACATATTTTAAAAACAATATTCTAATTTTTGAATTTGTGGGTCTTATGAGCTGGAAGCCCAAATTATGTTAAAAAAAAAAAAAAAAAAAAAAAAAAAAAGAACAAATAAATACTTGAAATAGTTTCAATCGTGCGCCTTGAATCTCTAATCTATGAAAGCTGAACCTTTTAAATGGAATCATGGAAATTAATCAGATTCATTCTTTCATTTTCTCCCGCTTTATCCTCTATTAGGGTCGCGGTGGGGTTCCCCATGCCCATCCAGGGGAGAACGTCTCAGGCGCTGGGCAGATAGACCCAGGACAGGGCGCCAATCTATCACAGGACACACACTCACTCACTCAAACACACTCTATATGGGGCAATTTTGAGAATTCAATTGACTTGATCCATGTTTTTGGACTGTGGGAGGAAACCGGAGAACCCGGAGGAAACCCACGCGGACACGGGGAGAACATGGAAACTCCACCCAGATTGGGATTCGAACCTGTAATCCCTAACGCTGAGAGGAGAACATGCTAACCACTAAGCCACCATATTTGAAAATATTGACATATTTTCAAAACAATATTCTAATTTTTGAATTTGTGGGTCTTATGAGCTGGAAGCCCAAATTATGTAAAAGAAAAAAAAAAAAAAAAAAAAAAAAAAAAAAAAAAAGAACAAATAAATACTTGAAATGGTTTCAATCGTGCGCCTTGAATCTCTAATCTATGAAAGCTGAACCTTTTAAATGGAATCATGGAAATTAATCAGATTATCCATGATATTCAAATTTTTTGGAAAGAGTCTATGTTTGTGCCTGTGTGTGTGTGTGTGTGTGTGTGTGTGTGTGTGTGTGTGTGTGTGTGTGTGTGTGTGTGTGTGTGTTTTAATAAAGCTCTATCTAATTTGAGTATAATCAGTAAACAGTCATCCGAGTTATATCTGAGATCTCCGATTGGCGTCTAAATGTCCGTTAGCTGCTTCGCTTCGTGCGAGAGTGGAGCTTCTTGACGGCGATGA
>JAFMOC010000036.1:695000-857500 GCA_019802505.1 Corydoras sp. C115 | reverse complement strand
AACCTGAATCCCCAGTGCTGAGAGGAGAACATGCTAACCACTAAGCCGCCCATGATTAAATGTAATGTTTCCATATTGAGTTGAACTTGCATGTATGTGAAGAACTGTGTATGGGAAGAAACCCACACATTCATAGAAAGGTCCACCCATCTAGAACCCAAGACCTTCTTGTTTTAAGATGACAGCATGCTACCTCAAAATTTGACTTAATTCTCAGCACTGGGCATCCGGGAGCGAATCCCGATCTGGGTACAGTTTCCATGTTCTGCTCGTGTAGGCGTCGGTTTCCTCCCACAGTCCAAAAACATGGATTCAAGGGGAATTAGCTGCTTTAAATTGCCCCTATCTAAATTTCCCTTATATATAGTGTGTGCCCAACGATAAATTGGTGCTGGGTGTATCTGCCCAGCGCCTGAAACGTTCTCCCCGTATGGTCATGGGAACCCCCACCCCCCACCCCCATGTCCCTAGTAGTGGATTAAGTGAAAGATAATAAGATGAGATTAATACTAAACCCTGGTTCCATTCTACCTTGTTTTTTTTCCACATTGATAGATTTTGATGTCAAAATGGCCAATTGATTGGGAAAACAATCATTAACATACGTCAAACTCATCAATAAAGTCATCGATTGCCCTCAGCTAGCCAATTTAAGGTTTGTTTTTAAGATGACAGCATGTCACCCCTGTCTTGCGGTCTGCTTTCCTGTTTAAAACTGTTTTTAATTAATTGTTAGATTCCAATAGAGTGTTAGATTCTCAGTGCTGGAGTGACGGCTGCCCTGCCGTTCTCACTGTTTCCTTTGCTGTAACTCGCTCACTTTTGCTCAATATTGGGCCGGTAATGAGCCGATTGATTGGATCAGGTGTGCTGGAGGCGGAAATAAACCTTTATAGCATAGAGCAGTGGGCCTCCAGGACTGCGATTGAGAAATGCTGACAAAGGACGGCTGTATACACAGTGGATAGAACGAAAACTCGCCAGTGGTTTTTCAGTGTTATGATTTTAGATCGCTTCAGTTGGTCAGGTCAACCCTCATCAATCTTGTGTGGTTAAAAAAAAAAGAAAGTATGAGTCGATGAAAGTACTAAATGATCAGGTTTATACTTTTTACTAAGTTTTTACAAAACCATAACCACTACACCAGTGAGAAGATGCATCATTGTCCAGTTATCCATCCATTATCTTCCGCTTTATCCTCTACTAGGGTTGCGGGGGGGGGGTTCCCTATGCCCATCCAGGGGAGAACGTTTCGGGCGCTGGGCAGATACACCCAGGACAGATCGCCAATGTATTGCTGGGCACACACTCACTCACACAGACACACTCTACATCTACTTGATCCATGTGTTTGGACTGTGGGAGGAAACCGGAGGACATGGGGAGAACATAGAAACTCCACCTAGATTGGGCTTCGAACCGGGATTCCCCAGCACTGAATGGAGAACATGCTAACCACTAGGCCACTGTGCCGTCTGCATCAGTATCATCAGTATCATCCATCCATTATCTTCCGCTTTATCCTCTACTAGGATCATGGGAGGTTCCCCATGCCCATCCAGGGGAGAACGTTTTGGGTGCTGGGCAGATACACCCAGGACAGGGCGCCAATCTATCACTGGGCACAGACACACTCTATATGGGGCAATTTGGAGATTTTAATTGACCTTGAGCCATGCTTTTGGACTGTGGGAGGAAACCGGAGAACCCGGAGGAAACCCATGTGGACACGGGGAGAACATTGAAACTCCACCCAGATTGGGATTCAATCCTTGGGGTGAGAGGAGAACATGCTAACCACTAAGCCACTGAGCCACCTTCATCATTCATTTAAATGAATACGTTTGTTGCAAATTGTGTTTTCGTCCACACCAACGTTGCTGTTGACGCGTTTGACTTCAGTCAGTAAGTTCTACTACATTTACATTTATATTACATTTGGTCATTTATCAGATGCTTTTATCCAAAGCGACTTACAAGGTGAGCAGAGGGTTAATCACAACACCCCTGGAGCAATGAGGGTTAAGGGTCTTGCTCAAGGACCCACATTGGTAACTTCAGTGGCCCTGGGATTTGAACCACCAACCTTCAGATTGATAGCCCAACACCCTAACCACTGAACTACTGCACCCTTCATTTTCTAAAACATCACAGCTGCTGCAGTTCAACTCGGTTACGATAAGAGTTTCTAAAAGTTGCCCAAATGTTCTAAAAGACACAAATCTCTTATTTTCTAGATATATTTGTATTATTCATTCACTATCTTCCGCTTTATCCCCTACTAGGGTCGCGGGGTTCCCCATGCCCATCCAGTGGAGAACGTTTCGGGAGCTGGGCAGATACACCCAGGACAGGGTGCCAATCTATCACTGGACAAACACACACTATATGGGGCATTTTAGAGCATTCAGTTTACCTGGAGGGTGTTACAGTGGCTTAGTGGTTAGCACTTTCTACTCTCAGTGCTGGGGATTCCCAGTTCGAATCCCAATTCAGGTGGAGTTTGCATGTTCTTCCCGTGTCCGCATGGGTTTCCTCCGGGTTCTCCGGTTTCCTCCCACAGCCCAAAAACATGGATCAAGGTCAATACAATGCTTCAAATTTCCCCATATAGAGTGTGTCTGTGTGAGTGAGTGTGTGTCCAGCGATAGATTGGCATCCTGTCCTGGGTGTATCTGCCCAGCGCCTGAAACGTTCTCCCCTTGATTTGCATGGGACCCTGTGACCCAGAAGATAATAAATAAATAAAATTAATTTTTTTTTAATTTCTTTGTCTGATTATTTTAAAATCCATAATGCTATTTAAGAGCTACCTTAAAATTTGACTTAATTCTCAGCACTGGGGTTCCGGGTTCAAATCCCGATCTGGGTACAGTTTCCATGTTCTGCTTGGTAGGTGTCGGTTTCCTCCCACAGTCCAAAAACATGGATTCAAGGGGAATTAGCTGCTTTAAATTGCCCCTATCTAAATTTCCCTTATATATAGTGTGTGTCCAACGATAGATTGGTGCTGGGTGTATCTGCCCAGCGCCCGAAACGTTCTCCCCGTATGGTCATGGGAACCCCCAGCCCCCACCCCCATGACCCAAGTAGTGGATTAAGTGGAAGATAATAAAATGAGATTAATACTAAACCCTGGTTTCCATTCTACCTTGGGTTTTTTTCCACATTGATAGATTTTAATGTCAAAATGGCCAATTGATTGGGAAAACAATCATTAACATACGTCAAACTCATCAATAAAGTCATCGATTGCCCTCAGCTAGCCAATTTAAGGTTGTTCCTTTTCAGCCCTCTATCAAAGTCTGGCAGGAAGCACTTCATTCCGATACTCTGTGGGTGATGGACGATGCTGAGCGATGATGCTGACGCCGAAGGATGTTCTAAATGTATAGAACATTAATATTGGTGTATCATGCCCAGTTTATACACGTGACAAGTTCTCGATTAGTAACTGCTTCCCAAATACATGGAACGCCATTTAAAGCAATGCCATATGTTCCCATCATCACTCTCCACTCTCTCTTAGACACAAGCCCGTACACACTCACACGCTCACACACGTCCCATCATGCCCAGGACAGGTTTTTAGATTATATATGACAGCTGCTTACTATTCCACTACGTTTGTTAGTGAAGCGCTGATCAGATTCTTTCAGCTCTGCTACACCGAGCTGCAGTCCCCAGCTGATATGCACAGCTCTAAGGAGCCCATACGCACTTCTTCACATCCTTATTTCTCATTCCCTCTGTCCTTGCTGCTGCTCCACCCCAGGTGTGTCCAATCTATAAAATATTAAGGGTATATACCGTATATGTGTGTGCACAGTGGCATGCAAAGTCACTATGAATAGCTAAGTAAGTCAAAAATGCCCTGGCTTGCCGAAGCCGTAGGTTAAAGTTGACGTACAGACATGTGACCTCAAATATTTCAATATAGAATAATAATAATAATAATAATACTAAGGAGTAACGAGCAAAAGTTGGAGCATGGTCAACAGCCAAGAAACACGTTCTACATCCAGCTATCTTCTTGTACTGTAACATTTCGGCACTGATTTATTTTGGTTCGAATGCAGAAAATACTCTGATTGCTCTTGAGCAGATGTTCAAACTGTTTTCTCATAGATGTAATATAGACCCTTGCCAAAAAATTTGAATATCATGGAAAAGTGGATTCATTTCCATAATTCCATTCAAAAAGTTCAACTTTCATAGATTATAGATTCGGGATCCACCATTTAAAGCATTTCGAGTGTTTATTTTGACATAATTTGGGCTTCCAGCTCATAAAACCGTGAAAAATTGGAATACTGTGGAGAAATCAGCCCAGATTTAGCAGAACATGAATGTTTTAAACAGAGTGAGACACTAATCACCTACTAAACAGTAGAGGTGAGGAACAGAATCCAAACTGCTTGAGGTCCAGGGTGAAATCTCCAGGCAGTCATGTTGTGCGGTGCAGGTGTTGGAAACTCTGCTTTCTTAAATCCAAGCTCAGCGTAACAGTCTAGCAGAATGTTCTAGAGGACTTCATGATTCCTTCTGCTGAGGATCTGTATGGAGATGCACATTTCATCTTCCCATGCCGTCCCAAGCACCAAGACCTGGTTTGATGCCCATGCCATCACAGTGCTCAACTGACCAACCAACTCGCCAGATCTGAACCCCATTGAGGATCTATGAGGTGTTCTCAAGAGGACAATGAGGGGCATCAGACCCAACAATGGACATCACAGACATTTACACTACACGCTGCATCTACAAGACAACCAGCTTTGTGGATGACAACACTCCCCCCTCACATACACTCTTTGAACTCCTGCCTTCTGGAAAAAGGTACTGGAGCATCCGGACCAACACATCCAGACAGTTTCTTTCCTCAGGCCATCAGACTCCTGAACAATCCAAACAAAAAACGAACATATCGTAGCACACTGCACATATCTTTATTCACATCTTTGCACACCTTTTGCACATTTATAAATAACTTCTGCAATTACAAACACTAAGAATTTTAAAATCAGGGACATTTTTTGACACATGTGGCTTACGCCACTAGGAGGCCACCTGCACTGGTACCTATCGACTTAATGTTGCTGTTTACAAACCAAACTCAGGGTTTACTTCATACCATTACTTGAATGTTTATTGTACTGGGTACCTTCCTGTATTTATTGTGATCCTTGTGTTTGCACACATGCACTTTATGTTGATTGTGTAGTAGCTGTTATGTGTAGCACCTTCTCAAGGTGGGGGAATTTGAAGAATTCCACCTATCTCGTTCCACATGTACTGTACAGTACTTTATATTGTGGAATGGCAAATAAAATACTTGAATACTTGAACAACAAAGAATACCTCATAGACTCTGAATGGGGTTCAGATCTGGCGACTTGGCCGGTCAGTCGAGCACTGTGATAGCATGGGCATCAAACCAGGTCTTGGTGCTTCTGGCGGCATGGGAAGATGAAATGTGCATCTCCATACAGATCCTCAGCAGAAGGAATCATGAAGTCCTCTAGAACATTCTGCTAGACTGTTACGCTGAGCTTGGATTTAAGAAAGCAGAGTTTCCAACACCTGCACCGCACATTGCACCCCAACATGACTGCCTGGAGATTTCACACTGGACCTCAAGCAGTTTGGATTCTGTTCCTCACCTCTACTGTTTAGTAGATGATTAGTGTCTCACTCTGTTTAAAACATTCATGTTCTGCTAAATTTGGGCTGATTTCTCCACAGTGTTCTAATGTTTTACACGTGAATTTCTGTTTTTGTGGGTTTTATGAGCTGGAAGTCCAAATTATGTGAAAATTAATAAATAAATAATTCATTCATTCATTCATTCATTATCTCCCGCATTATCCTATATTAGGGTCGCGGTGGGGTTCCCCATGCCCATCCAGGGGAGAACGTCTCGGGCGCTGGGAAGATAGACCCAGGACAGGGCGCCAATCCATCACTGGGCACACACTCACTCACACAGCCACACCCTATATGGGGCAATTTTGAGAATTCAATTGACTTGATCCATGTTTTGACCCGGAGGAAACCCACGCAGACACGGGGAGAACATGGAAACTCCACCCAGATGGGGATTCGAACCGGGAATCCCTAGCGCTGAGAGGCGAACGTGCTAACCACTAAGCCACCGTGCCGCCTAAATAAATAATTGAAATTTTTATTTTAATTGTGGACCCTGAATCTATAATCTATATATATAGATATATATTTTTAATGGAATTATGGAGATGAATCAACTTTTCCATGATATTCCTGTTGTAAAGGGTCTGTACAACATTCATTCATTCATTCATCATTATCCGCTTTATCCTCTATTAGGGTCGCGGTGGGGTTCCCCATGCCCATCCAGAGGAGAACGTCTCGGGCGCTGGGCAGATAGACCCAGGACAGGGCGCCAATCCATCGCTGGGCAGTCTGTACAACATTTCTTTTTAAATATTTAAAACTAACCTCCATACTTTGCTATCTGCCATTTCTCAATCACATTACAATCTGATTTAAAGGTTGTAGGTGTACATCCCAGCTCCACTGAAGTTACCATCATGGGCCCTTGAGCGAGACCCTTAACCCTCATTGCTCCAGGGATGCTGTATGGCTGACCCAGTGTTCAGACCCCAACCAAGTTAGGCTTAAAATGATCTAACGTTCTAACGTGATATAATAAATATCCTTAACTCATGAAAGCTCCTGGTGTACAGGTGTCCTGATACTTTTGTCTATGCAATGTATCCGGAAGCTCAACTCTCTTAGGATGCCGAACATTTGCATAGTACTCATTATTATGTTTATCAGTCTAAAGTTGTACAGGACGAAAGCATTACTCTTTTCCTGAGATGATGAAAAGAGTGTTTCATCTCTCTCTGTATACCTTGTGGAGATCTGTTTATCTTTTGCTTATTTAAATATTCACAGCAGCCGAAATCATGCCATCTGCCATCACTGCAGCCTTGTTATTGCTGCGCAAAGGGGTCACACGAGGCCTCGAATGCAAAAGGTTCACATACTTTTGCCTCAAAAATGTCATATTAGATTATCATCTCATTATATTGATTGCTTACTAGTACTCCTTTACTAGGGTCATGGGAGGAGAAGGTTCTCCATGCCCATCCAGGGGAGAACATTTGGGGCGCTGGACACCCCGCTGGACACCCAGGACAGGACGCCAATGGGAAGGGGTGGCATGGTGGCTTAGTGGTTAGCGCGTTCTCTTCTCAGCGCTGGGGATCCAGGTTCGAATCCCAATCTGGGTGCACGTCCAGAAATAAGCGCTGGGGATCTGGGTGGAGTTTCCACCGTGTCAGCACGGGTTTCCTCCGGGTTCTCCGGTTTCCTCCCACAGTCCAAAAACATGGATCAAGGTCAGTTGAATTCTCCAAATTGCCCCATATAGAGTGTGTCTGTGTGAGTGAGAGTGTGCCCAGCGATAGATTGGCTGTCCTGGGTGTATCTGCCCAGCGCTTGAAACGTTCTCCTCTGGATGGACATGGGGAACCCCCTCCCCCCCCCCAGACCCTGGTAGAGGATAAAGCGGAAGATAATGGATGGATGGACTGTGGGAGACACAATTCCAACATGCCGCTTTAATAATATTCCTTTCCTCACTAATTAAATAATTAAATTAAAACGGCTAATATTTTCGTCACCAAGTTGATGGAAATGAGTCATTTGAGTCATTGAAATGAGTCAAAAGGTTCCTTAATTCAGGTACCTGATTGGTTGGTTACATAGTGTTCGTTAGTTGTCCAGATTTAAATGTATTGTTGACGGAACTTCTTTCTTGGAATGTGAAAGAGCTTTTGATGCATTATGGGTAACGGGAGGCTCTGTTTGGTTCCATTTGGGATGACATCATCCTTTATCCATCACCTGTACAGCACAAATCCGTTTTAATGCGAGAATGACTCATGTACTGTTAGTTTCCAAAATGTAGTTTGCCAAATCCATTCCATATTATATTATTTTACCACCTTACTTTTTCAAAAGCTTCTGTTTTATGTATCAGGACGTCGAGCCTCAGTCTTACAGCAAGAAGGTCCTGAGTTTGATTTGCAGGCTGAGAAGAACAAATGTCATTTCTGTGTGGGGTCATGTCCCCATGCCTAATGATTTATCCCCACATTTCAAAGACCTGCCCGTGGTGCACTGAAAATACTACATTTCCAGCCCCAGCTTTTGTGTTTGTGTATGTCTGTGTGTGTGTGTGTGTGTGTGTGTGTGTGTGTGTGTTTGTCTTCCTCTGTGTGGGTGTGTGTCTGCGTGTCTGTCTGAGTGTGTGTATCTGAATATCTACGTGTCTGTGTGTGTGTTTGTCTTCCTCTGTGTGGGTGTGTGTCTGCGTGTCTGTCTGAGTGTGTGTATCTGAATATCTACGTGTCTGTGTGTGTGTTTGTCTTCCTCTGTGTGGGTGTGTGTCTGCGTGTCTGTCTGTGTGTCTTAATATCTACGTGTGTGTGTGTGTGTGTGTGTGTGTGTGTGTGTGTTGGTTTGTCCTCCTCTGTGTGGGTGTGTGTCCGCGTGTCTGTGTGTGTGTCTGAATATCTACGTGTGTGTGTGTTGGTTTGTCTTCCTCTGTGTGGGTGTGTGTCTGCGTGTCTGTCTGAGTGTGTGTATCTGAATATCTACGTGTCTGTGTGTGTGTTTGTCTTCCTCTGTGTGGGTGTGTGTCTGCGTGTCTGTCTGTGTGTCTTAATATCTACGTGTGTGTGTGTGTGTGTGTGTGTGTGTGTGTGTGTGTGTGTGTGTGTTGGTTTGTCCTCCTCTGTGTGGGTGTGTGTCCGCGTGTCTGTGTGTGTGTCTGAATATCTACGTGTGTGTGTGTTGGTTTGTCCTCCTCTGTGTGGGTGTGTGTCCGCGTGTCTGTGTGTGTGTCTGAATATCTACGTGTGTGTGTGTTGGTTTGTCTTCCTCTGTGTGGGTGTGTGTCTGCGAGTCTGTGTGTGTATCTGAATATCTACTTGTCTGTGTGTGTTTGTCTTCCTCTGTGTGGGTGTGTGTCCGCTTGTCTGTGTGTGTCTTAATACCTACGTGTGTGTGTGTGTGTGTGTGTGTGTGTGTGTGTTTGTCTTCCTCTGTGTGGGTGTGTGTCTGTGTGTGTGTATCTGAATATCTACTTGTCTGTGTGTGTTTCTCTTCCTCTGTGTGGGTGTGTGTCCGCTTGTCTGTGTGTGTCTTAATATCTACGTGCGCGTGTGTGTGTGTTGGTTTGTCCTCCTCTGTGTGGGTGTGTGTCTGTGTGTGTGTGTGAATATCTACGTGTGTGTGTGTTTGTGTTTGTCTTCCTCTGTGTGGGTGTGTGTCTGTGTGTGTGTGTGAATATCTACGTGTGTGTGTGTGTTTGTGTTTGTCTTCCTCTGTGTGGGTGTGTGTCCGTATGTCTGTGTGTGTGTATCTGAATATCTACTTGTCTGTGTGTGTGTGTGTGTGTGTGTGTGGGTGTGTGTGTATCTGAACATCTACTTGTTTGTGTGTGTGTTTGTTTGTCTTCCTCTGTGTGGGTGTGTGTCTGCGTATCTGTCTGTGTGTCTTAATATCTACGTGTGTGTGTGTGTGTGTGTGTGTGTGTGTGTGTGTGTGTGTGTGTGTGTGTGTGTGTTGGTTTGTCCTCCTCTGTGTGGGTGTGTGTCCGTGTGTCTGTGTGTGTGTCTGAATATCTACGTGTGTGTGTGTGTGTGTGTGTGTGTCTTCCTCTCTGTGGGTGTGTGTCCGCGTGTCTGTGTGTGTCTTAATATCTACTTGTCTGTGTGTGTGTTTGTCTTCCTCTGTGTGGGTGTGTGTCCGCGTGTCTGTGTGTGTGTATCTGAATATCTACTTGTCTGTGTGTGTGTTTGTTTGTCTTCCTCTGTGTGGGTGTTGTCTGTGTGTGTGTGTTAATATCTGTGTGTGTGTGTGTGTGTGTGTGTGTGTGTGTGTGTGTGTTGGTTTGTCTTCCTCTGTGTGGGTGCGTGACTGTGTGTGTGTGTGTGTTTGTTTGTCTTCCTCTGTGTGGGTGTTGTCTGTGTGTGTGTCTTAATATCTCTGTGTGTGTGTGTGTGTGTGTTGATTTGTCTTCCTCTGTGTGGGTGTGTGTCTGTGTGTGTGTCTGAATATCTACTTGTCTGTGTGTGTGTTTGTTTGTCTTCCTCTGTGTGGGTGTTGTCTGTGTGTGTGTCTTAATATCTGTGTGTGTGTGTGTGTGTGTGTGTGTGTGTGTGTGTGTGTGTGTGTGTGTGTGTTTGTTTGTCTTCCTCTGTGTGGGTGTGTGTCCGCGTGTCTGTGTGTGTGCCTGAATATCTACGTGTGTGTGTGTGTGTGTTGGTTTGTCTTCCTCTGTGTGGGTATGCGTCCGTGTGTCTGCATGTCTGTGTGTGTGTGTATATCTGAATATCTACGTGTGTGTGTGTGTGTTGGTTTGTCTTCCTCTGTGTGGGTATGCGTCCGTGTGTCTGCATGTCTGTGTGTGTGTGTGTCTGAATATCTACTTGTGTGTGTGGGTGTGTGTGTGTGTGTCTACCTACCTGCTTGTCCTTCTGTGTCTGTGTTGATGTGTGTATCTGTCTGTCTGTGTTGTTTTTTTTGTGTGTGTGTGTCTGTGTTGGTGTGTGTGTTTCTGTCTGTGTTGGTGTGTGTGTCTGGGTCTGTGTGTGTGTCTGTGTGTGTCTGTCTCTGTCGGTGTGTCTGTGTTGGTTTGTGTCTGCCTGTGTGTTTTTGTGTGTGTGTGTGTGTGTGTGTTTCTGTCTGTCTGTGCCAGTGTTGGTGTGTGTGTATATCTTAATATTTACTTGTGTGTGTGTGTCTGTGTCTGCTTGCTTGTCCTCCTGTGTCTGTGTTGGTGCGTGTATCTGTCTGTCTGTGCCTGTGTTGGTATGTATGTGTGTGGGTGTGTACAGGTTTATAACATTGTGGGGACCGAAAGCAGTTTATACACTTTACTTCACATACGCTGGTTCCTCTAATGTACCTCAGTTTTAAACTGAAATCCTGTTGTAACGTTATAATTAATGTTAGTGTGTGTGTGTGTGTGTGTGTGTGTGTGTGTGTGTGTGTGTGTGTGTGTGTGTGTGTGTGCATGTGTGTGTGTGTGTGTGTGTGTGTGTGTGTGTGTGTGTTTGCTCTTATTAGTTTGTACCTGTATATGTAATCTTTCCCTGGTTTGGGCTCCTCGCGTTACCGTGTGTGTGTGTGTGTGTGTGTGTGTGTGTCAGGGCAGCAGAGGGAGTAGAAGTGACAGCTGCATATTTATGAATTTGCAACAGTGAGTGAAAAAAAGTGCGCAGCAGACACAATTTATATCAAAAAGCACATTTCGGCGTGTAATTATGTGTGTAGTGGGGGACCGTCTGCCCAGCTAAACCTACTGTGAGTGTGTGCGCTGCGGAACCCGCTGGAGGATGCTTAGCACACGGGATAAGGGCTTAATCCAGCGCCTGAAAAGCAAACACACATACACACATGCGCGCACACACACAATGATGTTACCATGGAGACCAGGAAAGGAAAATTAAGATCCGCAGAGGACCGTCTGGAAGGGTTTTTTTTATTATTATTATTTATTTTTTTATTTTTTTATAGTCACTGTTATTATTTTTCGAACCCAGTTAAGAGAGAGAAAGAGTGCAGCATGAGAAATAAGAGCCAGAAATGGACGACGTAGTTAAAAATGCTGCTGATGGATGAAGGGCCACGCTGCAACGGGCTAAATTGAAAAGGACATAGATTTGTCTGCGGTGGTTTTCTAGATAAAGTTCAGCACCACGAGCAGCTTCCTCTCAGCACAGCACCGCACAGCCCCGACGAGCACTCAGCTTTTCAACCGTTCACTCTCTCGGCAGCCCGCTCTCCTGCCTTTTCGCCCGCCCACATACCCCAGCACTATGGCAGCTCTTGTGAGGGCCATATTCATCAGAAAGTGCGACGAAGGGGTGCTGGTTTAGCTTTTAACACATAACAAGCTGGATGAAAAACACACACACACACACACACACACACACACACACACACACACACACACACACATACATCCAATATTCTGAAATACAGCATCATCTTGTGCTTTTAGTTCTACAAAACCTGAAAGAAAACTTTTGATGCAGGGGTTTGTTTCACGTTTCTGGTTTTCGGTTAAAGGGCAGAAGGAATCTGAAGGATTTATTTATTATTATTTATTTTTTTGCATGTTCTTAAAAATGCAGGGCGTCTTGTTATATATTTCATATAACCGTGTGTGAGTGTGAATATGTGTATCTCTCCTTTCTCTCTCATATATACAGTGTGTGTGTGTATAAATAAATAAATATATATATATATATATATATATATATATATATATATATATTGTATATATTGTATATATATATATATACTGTATATATCCATCCATCCATTATACTAGGGTCGTGGTGGGGTTTCCTCATGCCCATCCGGGGGAGAACGTTTCAGGCGCTGGCCAGATACACCCAGGACAGGGCACTGGGCACTCTTTCACACAGACACACACTATATGGGGCAATTTGGAGAATTCATTTGACCTTGATCCATGTTTTTGGACTGTGGGAGGAAACCGGAGAACTCGGAGAAAACCCATGTGGACACGGGGAGGACATGGAAACTCCACCCAGATTGGGATTCGAACCTGGATCCCTAGTGCTGAGAGGCGAACATGCTAACCACTAAGCCACCGTGCCACCCTATATATATATATATCTTTGTTAATCCACATTAGCATGTTCTCCTTTGATCAGTTGAACTGATTGAAAAGTTGAACTTTTTGAATGGAATTATTGAATGCATCAACTTTCATTCTTTCATTCATTATCTCCCGCTTTATCCTCTAGTAGGGTCGCGGTGGGGTTACCCATGCCCATCCAGGGGAGAACGTCTCGGGCGCTGGGCAGATAGACCCAGGACAGTGCGCCAATCCATTGCTGGGCACACACTCACTCACAGACACACTCTATATGGGGCAATTTTGAGAATTTAATTGACTTGATCCATGTTTTTGGACTGTGGGAGGAAACCGGAGAACCCGGAGGAAACCCACGCAGACACGGGGAGAACATGGAAACTCCACCCAGATGGGGTTTCGAACCTGGATCCCTAATGCTGAGAGGAGAACGTGCTAACCACTAATCCACCGTGCCGCCAATGAATCAACTTTTCCATGATATTCAAATTTTTTGGCAAGGGTCTGTATTACATCTATAAGAAAACTGTTTGAACATCTGCTCAAGAGCAATCAGAGTATTTCCTGCATTCTAACCAAAATAAATCAGTGCAGAAATGTTACAGTACAAGAAGATAGCTGGATGTAGAACGTGTTTCCTTGCTGCGATATTCCTAAATTAGTATTAGTAAGTGTTGACCATGCTCAAACTTTAGCGTATTACTCCTTGGTATCATTATTATTTCACTGGAAAAGATGGAACTTACATGTTCTATATTGAAATATTTGAGGTCACATGTCTGTACGTCAACTTTAACCTACGGCTTCGGCACGTCAGGGCATTTTTGACTTACTTAGCTATTCATAGTGACTTTGCATGCCACTGTGCACGCACACATACGGTATATACCCTTAATATTTTATAGATTGGACACACCTGGGGTGGAGCAGAGAATTGAGCAAATTCAATTAAAACCTTTTTTTTTAAATCAGTGCAGAAATTTCACAGTACAATAAGCTGGCTGGACGTAGAACGTGTTTCCTTGCTGCGATATTCCTAAATTAGTATTAGTTGACCAAACGTCTGCTTATTACTTTGTGGTATTATTATTATTATTTCACTGGAAAAGATGGAAATCAGTGATCACATGTTCTATATTGACATATTTGAGGTCACAAGTCTGTACATCTTTACAACTTTAACTTACGGCTTCGGCAAGCCAGGGCATTTTTGAGGGATAAATACTTGAAATGATTTAAACGACATGCGTGGAACCAGAATCTATAATCTATGAAAGTTTTTAAATGGATTTATGGAAATGAATCTGCTCTATAAACCAAATCATCGTGTGTGTGTGTGTGTGTGTGTGTGTGTCTGTGTGTGCGTGCACAGTGAGGCTGACTCGGGGTATTTGCAGGCTGTGGACTCTGAAGGCACCCCCCTGTGTCTGTCCTGTCAGAAGCCCAGTGTGGCACACTCGGGCTGGGCGGGCGGGTTCTGCAGTTCCAGCTGCATGGAGGAACTCCAGCTGCGTTCCAGCAGCGGCTACGCTCGATCCCGCGTGCTCGAGACGGAACAGGGCGTGTGCCAGAGCTGCGGCTTGGATGCGCGCCAGCTGTACCAGCACGTTAGGGATGCGCCGCCCACACTCCGCAAAGAGGTCCTGGACAACACGTGGCTGGCACAGCTGCCTCTCAAGCAGGTGAGACTGCAGTCCACAACAAATGTGAAGAGCTGTTCACATCCCACTCCTCACGCTGAGCTTTTACTCACTTACCCAAATGGCTCCTTCACAGTCGTTAGACCGGGTACAATTCGGTTAGAACGATCAGTAGATATGGGAATTTCAGTCTCGACGAGCATTTATCGCAAAATTAAGATGTCTGTTGGAACTGGATTGCCATTCTGTGTCACAGTCAAGTTCTAATATCGTTCTAGATTGTTCTAAAAAGCCATCTTTATGTTGCGCACACTACCGGGTCGGAGCTGCTTGCCAGTTTGTGAATAATTTAGAGCACACCACCTGCATGATCGTAGAGGACAGCCAATGTTCTGCTGCAAATTCAAACAGCATAATAAAGCAATAAGGTCACCTCTCAGCGTTGGGGATCCAGGTTCGAATCTCAATCTGGGTGGACTTTCCATGCTTCCTCTGGGTTCTCCATGTGGGTTTCCTCCCACAGTCCAAAAACATGGATTCAAAGTAAATTCCATCCATCCATTATCTTCCACTTTATCCTCTACTAGGGTCGCTGGGGGGTTCCCCATACCCATCCAGGGGAGAATGTCTCGGGCGCTGGACAGATACACCCAGGACAGCGCGCCAATCTATCACTGGGCACACAAACACACTCTATATGGGGCAATTTGGAGAATTCTATTGAACTTGATCCATGTTTTTGGACTGTGGGAGGAAACCGGAGAATCTGGAGGAAACCCACGCGGACACGGGGAGAACATGGAAACTCCACCCAGATTGGGATTCGAACTGGAAATCAATATTCCTGTTGAAACCTCGAGGTTTGTGTGTTATTGTAAATAACTCACAGGAAGAGTTGTTGTTAGACAAAACGGCTTTCCTTTGGCTCAGCCAATCAGGTTTAAGGATGAGAACCTCCTTTTCCGTACCTGTAGTATTAAGCCCGTATCCTGTTACTCAGCAATCAGTGTTCACTTTAAAAACTGCACTAGATTACATTGCAGAAGACCAGTTTAATAATAAACACATTCATGAATTAAAACTTTTTTAATTAAAATGTCTTTATTTAATTATTATAGTGTGTTTGTAACCGATTTATAAAAGCAATAAGGCACTGGAAGTTGTGTAGTATTGTTGGTAAACATTTTCTTATTTTTACTCTTTTCTTTGGCTCACCCAATCATGTTTAAGGATGAGAACCACCCATTCCCTACATGTAGTATGTGTAGCCTGTATGCTTTTGCACAGCAATCAGTATTAAGCCTATATCATGTTACTCAGCAATCAGTGCTCACTATAAAAACTGGCCTAGATTACATCGCGGAAGACCAGTTTATTAACAATTAATAATTGTATTTAAAATAAACACATTCATGACATGATACGAAGCACCTTTCTTTTGGCTAAGCCAATCAGATTAAGAACGAGGAGATCTCCCCATCTCGTTACTCAGCATTAATATTCACATTAAAAACCAAACCAGATTACATTGTGGAAGACCAGTTTAATAATAAACGCATTTGTAAATAAAAACTTGTTTATATTTTGCTTATAGTGTGTTTGTAACCACTTTCTAAATGCAATACAGCCCTCGAGGTTGTGTAATATTGTGAATAAATCACGTGAAGGCGATGTAACTGTCTAACATCACCTCTTTTTCATGATTTATTCACAATAATGCACAATAACTCTCATGCCTTTTTGCCGTTGCTAGTAAAGTTTGGTACGAAGCAGCGGCGCAAACGTGAAAAACCAAGCACTTGATGGCGAAATGTGGAAGTTTTAATCAGTTTTAACCAAAGTTTCCTGAACATACCAAGCCAAGCAGAAAGCAATAAAATGTGTCCAGTTAGTATGTAACACTGGAACAAATAACACAAGGGCCTCTGGCTGGGGTTCATACTCTCACACACAAACGCACAGAACCGGAGGCTGGAGGGGGGGTCTCTGAAGGGTGCGGTGTTAACAGACTGCCCTGCTCTGTCAGATTGGCATTGATTTTTCCCACCGTGCGCTGCCACGAGGCGCGGGTTTGAATTCTGTTTGGCATTTCTGGCCAAGCTTTGGATCAATGAGAGACTTTCTACATCTAGCAAGCCCTAAGCACAAAAGCCCAGCACCTGACACACACACATACATTCTGATGCTACACCACTCTAAAGATTTACTGTGGAAGTACCCGAGACTAGAAGTGAAAGTTAGTGTGTGATTTCCAAGGAAAACCGTAGGTACGTATGTATGGCCGACAGTCCTGCAAAATAAATGTTAGCTTGTATTTACGGCAGTGTGTAGATCTGACGCTGGAGGTATTATAATGTATGACATACTTGTGTACGTATCGTTTAGGTTTTATGGTGTTTGGGGAAGTTACATCCTTGTTTCTTGTATTTTCCTCATCAGGTGGTCCATTGATACTTTGTCAACAATGTTCCAGCAGTTGACTCTGACCTCCGGCTCACTAAACATGTCGATGTGAACTGGAATGCTGATTGTTGAGTTACATGTCCAGTACCTTACCTTAAAATGTTTGGCTGATTTTCCTCTAATAATTCCCTCTATAGGAAACATACACTATTAATGCAGTAAGGTACGAAAGGGCGGCGTTATTGTGAATAAATTCCCGCGAGTTATTCCCAATACTACACAACCTCAGGTTCCTTATTGCTTTTAAAAATGGTTATAAACACACTATAATAAAAAAACAAGATTGAATTCATAAAAGCGTTTATCGAAAGAAAAAACGTTAATGAACTGGTCCTCCGCATTAAAATGTAATTTAGTGATCACTGATCGCTGAGTAATAGGTTTCCGGTTTCTTTAGAAATCAAATACCATATAACAAAATGCAATGTATAAAAGTTGTAGTTGCAGTTGCAGTTGCAGTTGTATATCACGCATTGATACGGATGTGAAGCGGTTAGAGGTGTGTGTTATTTGTCAATAATGTCACGGCTGGACAAACGGTTCAGCCAATCAGATTTAAGGATCAGAACTACCTGAACATAATAATGCGGAATAACTATAGAATGTAATTGTCAAAGCCCATCTATATCATCATATATATATTTATGTCTCATATCTATAAAAAATGTGTGTGTGTGTGTGTGTGTGTGTGTGTGTGTGTGTGTGTGTGTATGTATATATATATATATATATATATATATATATATATATATATATATATATATATATATATATATACAGTGGATATAAAAAGTCTACACACACCCCTATTCAAATGCCATGTTTTTGTGATGTAAAAAAATTACAGTAAGACAAATAATTTCACAACATTTTCCACCTTTAATGTGACCTATAACCTGTGCAATGCAATTGAAAAACAAACAGAAACCTTTCAGGGAGGTGATGTAAAAATAAACAACTGAGATAATGTGGTTGCATAAGTGTGCACACCCTTTTATAACTGGGGGTGTGGCTGTGTTCAGATTTAACCAATTACATTCAAACTCATGTTAAATTGGAGTCAGCACACACCTGTCACCAATTAAAGTGCCTCTGATCAACCCCAAATAAAGTTCAGCTGTTCTAGTAGGTTTGTCCTGACATTTTTGTAGCCACAGTCCATCAGTCAGGTGAAGGCTACAAAAGAATTTCCAAGTCATTAAATATACCATGGAACACAGTGAAGACTGTCATTATCAAGTGGAGAAAACATGGCACAACAGTGACATTACCAAGAACAGGACCTCCGTCCAAAATAGATGATAAGACAAAAAGAAAACTGGTCAGGGAGGCTGCCAAGAAGCCGACAGCAACACTGAAGGAGCTGCAAGAATTTCTGACAAGTACTGGCTGTGCAGTACATGTGACAACAATCTCCCGTCTTCTTCATATGTCTGGGCTATGGGGTAGGGTGGCAAGACGGAAGCCTTATCTTTCAAAGAAAAACATCCAAGCCTGGCTTAATTTTGCAAAAAGACATCTGAAATCTCCCAAACGCATGTGGGAAAATGCGTTATGGTCTGATGAAACCAAGGTTGAACTTTTTGGACATAATTCCAAAAGGTATATTTGGCGCAAAAACAACACTGCTCATCACCAAAAGAACACCATACCTACAGTGAAGCATGGTGGTGGCAGCATCATGCTTTGGGGCTGTTTTTCTTCAGCTGGAACTGGGGCCTTAGTCAGGGTGGACGGAATTATGAACAGTTCCAAATACCAGTCAGTGTTGGCACAAAACCTTCGGCCTTCTGTTAGAAAGCTGAAGATGAAGAGGAACTTCATCTTTCAGCACGACAATGACCCAAAGCACACATCTAAATCAACAAAAGAATGGCTTCACCGGAATAAGATTAAGGCTTTGGAATGGCCCAGCCAGAGTCCAGACCTGAATCCCATCGAACATCTGTGGGGTGATCTGAAGAGGGCTGTGCACAGGAGATGCCCTCGCAATCTGTCAGATTTGGAGCGGTTTTGCAAAGAACAGTGGGCAAATATTGCCACATCAAGATGTGCCACACTGATAGGCTCCTACCCAAAAAGACTGAGTGCTGTAATAAAAGCCAAAGGTGCTGCAACAAAGTATTAGTTAAAGGGTGTGCATATTTATGCAACCAGGTTATTTTAAGTTTTTTATTTTATATTTTTTCCGCTGTAAAGGTTTCTGTTTGTTTTTCAATTGCATTGTACAGGTTATAGGTCACATTAAATGTGGAAAAAGTTGTGAAATTATTTGTCTTGCTGTCATTTTTTTACATCACAAAAACATGGCATTTGAACAGGGGTGTGTAGACTTTTTATATCCACTGTATATATATATATATATATATATATATATATAAATGTTTTTGTGTGTGTGTGTGTGCATTTGTGAGGACTTGTGAGAGGACCTGACTCTCTGTTTATCCCATAGTTCTTTGATAGGGTTGAGGTCAGGGCTCTGTGTGGGCCGGTCAGATTGTTCACAGCAAACTCACCCAGCCATGGAACTTACTTTGTGAACTGAACTCATGATGGAACCAAAAAAGTTCCTTCCCACAAAAAATGGAATCTACTAAAATATACTTAATGGATTGCTAGGTGGGGCCCCAATGTGATTTGCCCCAATGTAGTCTATGTGAGTGTGTGTCCAGTGATAGATTGGCACCCTGTCCTGAGGGTATCTGCCTAGTGCCTGAAACATTCTCCCCTGGATGGGCATGGTGAACCCTCACCGTGACCCTAGTAGAGGATAAAGCGGAAGAAAAAGAAAGTATGAATGAATGGACATGTTAAAAAGTCAAACATTAAATGTCTGTACTTGGCAAGTTATACATAAGTTAATTTTTAATTGCCACATGTTTAATCATAAACCTATTAATCTCATCTTCTGCTTTCCTCTATTAGGGTCGTGGGGGGTTCCCCATGCCCATCCAGGGGAGAACGTTTCGGGCGCTGGGCAGATACACCCAGGACAGGGCGCCAATTTATCGCTGGGCACACACTCACCCACACAGACACACTCTATATGGGGCAATTTGGAGAACTCAATTGACTTGATCCATGTTTTTGGACTGTGGGAGGAAACCGGAGAACCCGGAGCAAACCCACGCGGACACGGGGAGAACAGTTACTCCTCAGATTGGGATCCGAACCGGTTTTATGAAGTATATCAATAATAAATGTGCTAAAACATAAACTTTCCTACAGACTTGCTCCGAAATCAAGTGGAAAACCTTAAAACCATCTTTAAAGTCTAAAGGATGATAAAGTTGGGATAATTAGGTGACTGCATACTTTTTAGCACACCCTATCTTCAAATTCCATCCTTCTGCTGGATAATCTGTAATAGAGCTGTTCTGCTGGTGGGAGGGGGGGGACGACTAGATTCAAATTTGTAGGTTCCGTTGAGACCTCGTGCCTAAAAACAGCCTCGGCAAGCTGAAATGCCAGAGCTTTGGTTCTGCTTTCAGTTCAGCTCTCACCGGAGCCCTGGCTCGCTCGCCAGCCTGCTTACACACACACTCTTGATCTCTCTCCTCCACTGGTGCTAAAGCTCCTCTGAAGCCCCCCTAAGTCCCTCGCCGCTGCTTGCTGTGCCAAAAACAGCCTCCAGTGCGAGTTGGAAAGGGGAAATACGCTACCCAGTATCCCGTGGGGCTCGGCAATAACAGGTCATCTGTTTCTTACTACAGCAAAAGGGAACCGGGGCAAGCAGGCTTTAATAAACAAGCTCAACCATAAACATCACAGTTTGCTATTCGCGTGAGGTTTTACATTACTGGGATTTCTTCTGAAAATGCACTTTATATTTTTAAATTGCGTTACTTTGCGAAAACGTCATAATATGATAAATGATGAATTGATAAGTGATAATGTAAAATACTTTTACATTATCACTTTGTCAACAAAGTTCCAGCATTTGAGTCTGACCTCCGGCTCACTAAACATGTCGGATGTGAACTGGAATGCTGATAGTTGAGTTACATGTCGAGTATCTTACCTTAAAATGTTTTGCAGGTTTTACAAAATGTAATTGTAATAGGTCCATCTATATGATCATATATATCATATTTATATTTATTTATATATATATATATATATATATATATATATATATATATATATATATATATATATATATATATATATATATATATATATATATGGTTGGTCCTCATATCACCCTAAAAATCATTTTTACATCATTATATTTTATATTTTACATATATACATTTATATATATATATATACACACACATTTTATTTATATATATATATATATATATATATATATATATATATATATATATACATATATATTTTATATTTTACATCATTTAATCATTATATTGTAGATAGGGGCAATCTGGAGAATCCAATTCACCTTGAAGCCCTGTATTTGGACTGTGGGAGGAAATCTGCAAATTTGTAGACAACCCACTCGGACACTCCACCCAGATTGGGATTCAAACCTGGATCCCCATCCCTGGGCACTCACTCACCCATATAGACACACACTCACACACTATATAGGGGCATTTTAGACCAGCAAGCTCACCTTGAATCCATGTTTTTGGATTGTGTATAAAAACCCATACAGACACGGGGAGTACATAGAAACTCCACCCAGATTGTGATTCGAACCTGGATCTCCATTCCTGGGCACTCACTCACTCATATAGACACACACACACTATATAGGGTCAATTTAGACCAGCCAGTTCACCTTGAATCCATGTTTTTGGATGGTGGATGAAAACTCATACAGACACTGGGAGAACATGAAAACTCCACCCAGATTGGAATTCGAAGCTGGATCCCCAACGCTGAGAGAAGAACATGCTAACCACTAAGCCACCCGCAAAAAGAATATAACATTTAAGACGAATTCTTCGATACAGCACTGTTTTTTGTGTCAGGACCTTAATAGCATGATGTTCTAATTGTGTATAATGTTAATAGCATAATGTTCAAGCACATGTCACTCACTAAATAAGAACCATGTGGTTTGTAGTTGAACGAGATGATCCGTCACCCTGTGGAGGGTCACTTTTGGCAGGTGGACCACATCAAGCCGGTCTACAGCGGAGGAGGACAGTGTCTTCTGGACAACCTGCAGACCCTGTGTTCTGTATGCCACCGCATGGTACAACCCAATTTAATATTAAATAATGAGAATACTTTATTATATATAATTCATTCATTCATTATCTTCCACTTTATCTTATATTAGGGTCGCAGGGGGGTTCCCAATGGGCGCCAATCCATCGCTGGGCACACACTCATGCACACAGACACACTCTATATGGGGCAATTTGGAGAACTCAATTGACTTGATCCATGTTTTTGGACTGTGGGAGGAAACCGGAGAACCCAGAGGAAACCGCGCAGACACGGAGAGAACATGGAAACTTTACCCAGATGGGGATTCAAACCGGGAATCCCTAGTGCTGAGAGGAGAACATGCTAACCACTAAGCCACCGTGCGGCCCTTATTATATATAATTGATTTTAATAAACTAGGGGTTCCCGGTTCGAATCCTCATCTGGATGGAGTTTCCATGTTCTCCCCGTGTCCACGCGGGTTTCCTCCGGGTTCTCCGGTTTCCTCCCACAGTCCAAAAACATGGATCAAGTCACTTGAATTCTCAAAAAATTGCCCCATATAGAGTGTGTCTGTGTGAGTGAGTGTGTGCCCAGCGATGGATTGGCGCCCTGTCCTGGGTGTATCTGCACAGCGCCCGAAACGTTCTCCCCTGGATGGGCATGTGGAACCCCACCGCGACCCTAATAGAGGATAAAGCGGGAGATAATGAATGAATGAATGATTTTAATAATGAATACTCGGTCATCTCTTACACTTGTTTTTGTTTTGAACTGTGCGATTAAAGCCCGAGTTCTATCCAAAGCTAATAAAGACAATGGGCACAGTGGCCATGTCTGCATTCATACTCTCATATTAGATGAGATGAGCCTTCATTTGTCTGAATAAAGTGCTGAGGGGACAGTGCTGTATGAAGGTATTAAAATCAATAGGTTAAAAGGAAAGATCATATATTTATTTATTTCATTTATCTTCTGCTTAATCCTCTACTAGGGTTGTGGGAGGTTGCCCCATGCCGATATATAGTATGAAGACCAGATACATCCAGGACAGGGGCCAATCTATCGCTGGGCACACTCACTCACACAGACATGCATACTATCCATCCATCCATTATCTTCTGCTTTATCCTCTAGTAGGGTCACAGGGGGGGGGGGTTCCCCATGCCCATCCATTGGAGAACATTTCGGGCGCAGGGCAGGGCGCCAATCTATCACTGGGCACACACTCACTCACACAGACACACTCTATATGGAGCAATTTGGAGAATTCAATTGACCTTGATCCATGTTTTTGGACTGTGGGAGGAAACCGGAGAACCCGGAGGAAACCCACATGGACACGGGGAGAACATGGAAACTCCACCCAGATTGGGATTCGAACCGGGAATCCCTAGCGCTGAGAGGCGAACGTGCTAACCATCAAGCCACCATGCCGTCCTCCAGTTTACCTTGAATCAATGTATTTGGACTGTGGGAGGAAACCCACGTGGACACGGGGAGAACATGGAAACTCCCGGTGCAGAGAAGCCAACAGTGCCGTCTTCACCCTAAACCATTCATTCATTCATTCATTATCTTCCGCTTTATTCTATATTAGGGTCGCGGTAGGGTTCCCCATGCCCATCCAGAGGAGAACGTTTCAAGCGCTGGGCAGATACACCAAGGACAGGGCGCCAATCTATCACTGGGCACACACTCCATATGGGGCAATTTGGAGAATTCCATTGACCTCGATCCATGTTTTTGGACTCTGGGAGGAAACCGGAGAACCCAGAGGAAACCCAAGAACCCAGAGGAAACCCACGCGTGGACACGGGGAGAACATGAAAACTCCCTGTGAAAAATCCCTAGTGCTGACAGGCGAACCTGCTAACCACTAAACCAGGGGGGTTTAATTAGCACTCAGTAGGGTCCTGTTGGGTCAAATTTCGTTAGACCAAAGTCCAGACCGTCATAATTTCTAACTTGTGTTATGATTTAGTGCCAGATCCTGTATAGTGAAGAAGGTTCTCCCAAGGTTTCCTCCTAAAACAACTAAGCAGGGAGTTTTTTCTTGCCGCTGTTGCTTCGGCTTGCTCTTTGGAGGTTTAAAGGCTTACAACACTGTAAAGCTGCTTTGTGATAATGTACTATTGTTAAAAAACGCTATAAAAATGAATGACTTCAACTTGTTTATTCATTGATTATCTTCCACTTAGTCCTCTACTAGGGTGAACTAAGGGGGGACTGGGGTGAGGGTTAAACCATACCCCCTCATTAGAGAACGTTTTAGGTGCTGGGCAGACACACACAGGACAAGGCACCAATCTAATTTGACATTTAGGCATTTTTAAAGATGCCGTCAGCTTTGTAGCCACGGTTAGGAGTCGAAGCGAGCGCCTTTGAGACGGTGTAGATAAAGACATGGCTCGCGACTGATACCACACTGAAAATGTAAAATTTATTCTGAGGATTAACGCTTGTTTACCTGATTCGCCACGAATTTTCACACACACAATTAGAACACAATCTCGTGAAGGTTCTTCCGACAGAGCAGGTGCACATAGATGGAGTAGAGAGAACACACCATCATGATGATGATCCATTTATCCATTATCTTCTGCTTTATCTAGGACTAGGGTCTTTAGGGGGTCTTTGGGGGGTTCCATGCCCATCCAGGGGAGAACATTTCGAGCACTGGGCAGATACACCCAGGACAGGGTGCCAATCTATCACTGGGCACACACTCACTTACACACTCTATATGGGGCAATTTGGAGAATTCAGTTGCCCTTGATCCATGTTTTTGGTCTGTGGGAGGAAACCCACGCGGACACGGGGAGAACATGGAAACTCCACCCAGATTGGGATTTGAACCTGAATCCTCAGCGCTGAGAGGAGAACATGCTAACCACTAAGCCACTGTGCTGCCCTTATAATGATGATGATGATGATGTTTGGAAATAGTATGGACAGTAAGTGAAGACGTGAGATGGTTTAGTGGCAACACTCCTTCGGTCATAGTGTGTGTTTTAGTATAGTATCTCAAGGCGCCCAGCTGTCCTGGGTGTATCTGCCCAGCGCCCGAGACGTTCTCCCCTGGATGGGCATGGAGAACCCTCCCAAAAGCCTATTATAGGATAAAGTGAAAGATAATAGATGGTGGAAGTATCTCAATGCTGAGTATGAAGTATGTTTTAAATTCATGCATTCATTCATTCATTCATTATCTCCCGCTTTATGCTCTATTAGGGTCGCGGTGGGGTTCCCCATGCCCATCCAGGGGAGAACGTCTCGGGTGCTGGGCAGATAGACCCAGGACAGGGCGCCAATCCATCGCTGGGCACACACTCACTCACACAGACACACTCTATATGGGGCAATTTTTGAGAATTCAATTGACTTGATCCATGTTTTTGGACTGTGGGAGGAAACCAGAGAACCCGGAGGAAACCCACGCAGACACGGGGAGAACATGAAAACTCCACCCAGATGGGGATTGGAACCGGGAATCCTTAGCGCTAAGAGGCAAATGTGCTAACCACTAAGCCACCGTGCCGCCATGTTTTAAATTATTATTATTAATATTATTATTATTATTATTTTATTAAATTTTTATTTTTTTGCAGAGAACAGCACAACAAGCCAAAGAGAGAAGTCAGGAGAAGAAAGGACAAGCAGCATCCAAGTTATCATCAGACATCAGCAGATTCTTTGTAAAGAAATAACTCTGAATTGACAGGTTCGCTCTCTCTCTCTCTCTCTCTCTCTCTTTCTCGCTCTCTCTCTCTATCTCGATTTGTGTGTAATAAAAAATATCACTAGTGTCTGTCAGTAACTGCAACACGTGTTGCCATGACGATGTCCCACCCACACATTGCACAACTGTTTTATTTTTTCATTTTGCCATTTTGGAAACAATAAATGTTAGTTCATTGTAAAACCCCAGATATTAATAACGTATGAGAGAGAGAAATGTGAATGACAGGGGTAATGAAGACGAGAGCGAACGAGAGAACGGCAGAGGAAATAAAACAGCAGGAAACCCGAATGAAAAGCAAAGAGTGGATTTAAGGAAATCGAGATGTGGGGAGGAGGCTAGAGGGGCAGAGGGAGGGAAAAAGAAATGGGAAAAGCTGAAACATAGGGGAGGAAATGAAATCGAGAACCAGGACTGGGGGCAAACGGAAGAGTCAGTCCTCAGCGGGTGCGGAAGGGCCGGCTGCATTGGCAACATGGAGTTCTTTAAGGCTTTGTTCTCCCACTACATAATGAAGCTGAGCTGTTCCACAGACTGGCCAGATCCGATGTTTGCTCGTATTTTTAACTCGCGCAGGCTTTAAAAAGCACAAACGCAGCCTGCAGAACGTCAGCGCTCGGATGTATTAGTGCGGCAGAGTCTGAGAAATGAATCTCTGTATGCATAAGGGTGGAGAAGGGGGAGCGAAGCCAGTGTTATATGAATGTCATTAAAGAAATCTGCCCAAGTTTTCATCTTCAATGTTCCACCACCAGCTGGTGCATTTTATTGAAAAAGTCATCTCGGGCTCCAAAAAGAAAAAGAAAAAAAAAGGAACGAAATAATAATAAAATAACACCCAGTACCTTATTTGAATCCATCACCGCTCCTTACGTAAACTCGGCAAACGCCGCGGGGACCCATGCGCCTTATCGCCATAGCAACGGGCCCCAACGACGGGCACCCGTGTGGATATGGCAGCTCCTCCAACCGCAGTTCTGTTTCTAGCGATTGTGTTCGAGTCAGTTTCGATGTTGATTAGAAAAACCCAATAAGGGAACGTTATTTTGCTCTATACATCTTATTTAAGGCTTCCAGTGGAAACATGGAAACTCTATGCTGAAGGAAGCGTATTAAGTTATTTATAGCTTATAGAGTTTGCAATGAAAGTTTGGGCTTTAAGGAACCGGCGCTTCTGCATACATTTGCACAGTGAGTGAGGTGCTTTATAACTGGGATTTCTTCAGGTCATGCCACATCTCCGATGAATTATGGTGGATCTTCTGACGTTCTCGAAATGACACTTTTTTTTTTCTTCTTTTTTCTCTCGGTCTCTGTTTCAGACTTTCTCCATCTTTCCTTCTCACTGTTGTGAAGACTTACATTTACATTTGATCATTTAGTTGACACACACAGCATCCCTGGAGCAATGAGGGTGAAAGGTCTTGCTCAAGGAACCACATTGGTAACTTTAGTGGACCTGGGATTTGAACCCCCAACCTTCTGATTGACAGCCCAACACTCTAACCAATGAGTTAGAACACCCTAATAATGGGAACATTTTCCATAACCACATTTTCCTCACCAAACCTTACCCCACTTCTCGATTAGATTCATTATTGGCATTACACATGTACAAGTACAAGGCAATCATTTATTTTACCATCCATTATCTTCTGCTTTATCCTCTACTAGGGTAGTGTTCACCATGTCCAACCAGGGGAGAACGTTTCGGGTGCTGGGCAAATACACCCAGGACAGGGTGCCAATCTATCGCTGGGCACACACTCACTCACTCACATATACATACTCTATATGGGGCAATTTGGAGAATTCAATTAAACTTAATCCATGTTTTTGGACTGTGGGAGGAAACCTGAGAACCCAGAGGAAACCCACATGGATAAGGGGAGAACATAGAACCTCCAACCAGATACGAACCGGGAATCCCTAGTGCTGAGAGGAGAACATGATAGCCACTGTGCCGTCCTCACCCTAAATCAGGGGGGTTTAATTGGCACGCAGTAGGGGAAATTTCATTAGGCCAAGGTCCAGACCGTCATAATTTCTAACTTGTGTTATGATTCAGTTCTGGATCCTATATACTGACGAAAGTTCTCCCAAGGTTTCTTCCTAAAACAACTAAGCTGGGAATCCCTAGCGCTGAGAGGTGAAGATGCTAACCTCTAAGCCACAGATACTATAGATAGATAGAAAGATAGCTATAGATAGATACATAGATATACATATATAGATAGAGAGATAGATATAAATAGATATACATATATAGATAGAGAGATAGATATAAATAGATATACATATATAGATAGAGAGATAGATATAAATAGATATACATATATAGATAGAGAGATAGATATAAATAGATATACATATATAGATAGAGAGATAGATATAAATAGATATACATATATAGATAGATAGATATAAATAGATATTCATATATAGATATAAATAGATATACATAGATAGATATATATATAGATAGAGAGATAGATATACATATATAGATAGATAGATATAAATAGATATTCATATATAGATATAAATAGATATACATATATAGATAGAGAGATAGATATACATGTATAGATAGATGGCTTCTGCAATGTCCCAAGATTTATTTCTGTGCAGTGTTGCATTAATTTTTCACCAAGATCTTTGCATTGATGATGGCAGAGTGACTGCTGTGCAAAGCCTTCTGCAGGACATCCCAAAGATTCTCACTGGGGTTCAGGTCTGGACTGTGTGAGAATGTCCCATGCTCCCTGAACCACGCACATCTCACAACCATCTCATAACTTGAACATGATGTTCTATTGTTTTCCTTCGATTTGATTTCACCAAACGTTTAAAGATAAGATTTATTTGTCCCGTAATGGGGAAATTTACATTCTCACATTCTCAGCAGCAAGTTACATTCAAAAAAAGGTATTTAGGAATTAAAAAAAATTAAAAAACAAAGAAAATTATATATATATACATATATATTCATTCATTCATTCATTCATTATCTCCCGCTTTATCCTCTATTAGGGTCGCGGTGGGGTTCCCCATGCCCATCCAGGGGAGAACATCTCGGGCGCTGGGCAGATAGACCCAGGACAGGGCGCCAATCCATCGCTGGGTGCACACTCACTCACACAGACGCACTCTATATGGGGCAATTTTGAGAATTCAATTCACTTGATCCATGTTTTTGGACTGTGGGAGGAAACTGGAGAAACGCAGACACGGGGAGAACATGGAAACTCCACTCAGATGGGGATTCGAACCGGGAATCCCTAGCGCTGAGAGGCGAACGTGCTGACCACTAAGCCACCGTGCCGCCCTATATATATATATATATATATATATATATATATATATATATATATATATATATATATGTGTGTGTGTGTGTGTGTGTGTATATATACAATAAATTCAATTTTTCAGTTATGTACAAGACCTATAACTGATCGCCGAGCACGTTCATTCAGGATTTTTTTTTTTTGCGGCCACATTTCTTCCTCGAAGATGATGGGTCCTCACTATCTTTCCAGTTTTAAATGAAGCGTTGGATGGTTCTTAACCCAATTTTATTCATTTCTGCAATCTCCTCAGATGTTTTTTCTGCTTGATTCATGCCAGTGATTGGAATCAAACAGACTAACATCTTGTCCAAGACCATGGGCTGGGTGTTTCATTGTTTAAGACATGAGTATGCCAACCAGTTGAGGTTAAATAACTTGTTGCCAGCTGAAAGATAAGCACGTTAACCTCTCAGCGCTGGGGATCCAGGTTCAAATCCCAATCTGGGTGGAGTTTCCATCTTCTCCCCGTGTCCGCGTGGGTTTCCTCCGGGTTCTCCAGTTTCCTCCCACGGTCCAAAAACATGGATCATGGTCAATTGAATTCTCCAAATTGCCCCATATAGAGTGTGTTTGAGTGTGTGACCAGTGATATATTGGCGCCCTGCCCTGGGTGTATCTGTCCAGCGCCCGAAACGTTCTCCCCCATGGAGAACCCCCCGCGACCCTAGTAGAGGATACAGCAGAAGATACTGAATGGATGGGTATATATATATATATAGGGCGGCACGGTGGCTTAGTGGTTAGCACGTTCGCCTCTCAGCTCTAGGGATTCCTGGTTCGAATCCCCATCTGGGTGGAGTTTCCATGTTCTCTCCGTGTCTGCGTGGGTTTCCTTCGGGTTCTCCGGTTTCCTCCCACAGTCCAAAAACAAGAATCAAGTCAATTGAATTCTCAAAATTGCCCCATATAGAGTGTGTCTGTGTGAGTGAGTGTGTGCCCAGCGATGGATTGGCGCCCTGTCCTGGGTCTATCTGCCCAGCGCCCGAGACTTTCTCCCCTGGATGGGCATGGGGAACCCCACCGCGACCCCAATAGAGGATAAAGCGGGAGATAATGAATGAATGAATGAATGATATATATATATATAGGTAGGTACTATGGTAAATGTAAACATAGAAATAGATGTAATTATATGTAAGATGGTGAAATGAGATGGACGTTTTAACATGTGTCCATTCTACATGAACCCCCAACCCAACTGGTAAAAGGAGCCTGAGGTTCCGATCGAACCCTTAAGGTCATTAGAAGTGCCCCATCGCAGTTCCCATTCCTCCTGCTCACAGTGCTGACTTCTTTTAAAAGCAAATAGATGTCTCCGTTGAGGCAGCATTGATAAAATCCATGATTCAAACTGTGAGGGGGTTTTAGTTTACAGTAGTTTCATTGAAACACCCCAGTGACACTGCTGGGATAGAAATAATGCACCGACCAAATAATCCCTGCTCTGTGGTGCTACTATTGGGGTCCTGAGCATTAGAACCAAGTAAGGGGAATGTACACAGTATGTACTGTAGAGCACAGTAGTTATTGACAGGTGGATTAATTCAGACGGATCATAAATTAATTAAACATTATTATTCATTATCTCCCGCTTTATCCTCTATTAGGGTCGCAGTGGGGTTCCCCATGCCCATCCAGGGGAGAACGTCTCGGGCGCTGGGCAGATAGACCCAGGACAGGGCGCCAATCCATCGCTCGGCACACACTCACTCACACAGACACACTCTATATGGGGCAATTTTGGAGAATTCAATTGACTTGATCCATGTTTTTGGACTGTGGGAGGAAACCCACGCAGACACGGGGAGAACGTGGAAACTCCACCCAGATGGGGATTCGAACCGGGAATCCCTAGCGCTGAGAGGCGAACGTGCTAACCACTAAGCCACTGTGCCGCCTTCATTAATTAAACATATTAAACACAATTATAATTTTTAAAAAGGTGCTCCAATTTATTATTTATTATTCAAACAATAACCTATATTAAAGCAAGAGATCAAACGGCAACAATATCCACTATGTCTATAGTGGTGACCAATATATTTGTATTGTCGAGTTTTCCACCGAGGTCCGCTCACATCCCAGCGTCGTTCATTCAGAGGTGATGGTCAGGTGTCCACTTACTTTCAGTCCAATAATACAGCTGAAGAAAACTGTCCTTGAAGAGAATGGCTGATTTTTTTTCTCCTTATTTCTAAATCTTGGGTCTAACAGCATGAGCTCTCTCTCATTTCTTCTTTAGTTTGAAAGATTCCTGCAGGTCTCGCCGTTAACGTTGGCTGCTTTCTCACCCCCCGCTACTGCACGTTGGTTTGATCTGTGCAGGACACCTCTTTCTAAGGAGCGAGAGCTTCCATTATTTTAGCATGAAGTCTTTAAAATGGTGGAATTTAACGTACCGGGGTAATGCCACCAGCCATGGATTTTCTGAAATAATCAGTTTTTAGGATCTTTGTTGGTATTAAATAGACAATATATCCAAAGATCGGGCGGCACGATGGCTTAGTGGTTAGCACGTTCGCCTCTCAGCGCTAGGGATTCCCGGTTCAAATCCCCATCTGGGTGGAGTTTCCATGTTCTCCCCGTGTCTGCGTGGGTTTCCTCCGGGTTCTCCGGTTTCCTCCCACAGTCCAAAAACATGGATCAAGTCAATTGAATTCTCAAAATTGCCCCATATAGAGTGTGTCTGTGTGAGTGAGTGTGTGCCCAGCGATGGATTGGCGCCCTGTCCTGGGTCTATCTGCCCAGCGCCTGAGACGTTCTCACCTGGATGGGCATAGGGAACCCCACCGCGACCCTAATAGAGGATAAAGCGGGAGATAATGAATGAATGAATCAGTTTAGACAATATAGACGATATATCTAAAGATCGGGCGGCACGGTGGCTTAGTGGTTAGCACGTTCGCCTCTCAGCGCTAGGGATTCCCGGTTCGAATCCCCATCTGGGTGGAGTTTCCATGTTCTCCCCGTGTCTGCGTGGGTTTCCTCCGGGTTCTCCGCTTTCCTCCCACAGTCCAAAAACATGGATCAAGTCAATTGAGTTCTCCAAATTGCCCCATATAGAGTGTGTATGCGTGCGTGTCTGTGTAAGTGAGTGTGTGCCCAGCGATGGATTGGCGCCCTGTCCTGGGTCTATCTGCCCAGCGCCCGAAACATTCTCCCCTGGATGGGCATGGGGAACCCCCCCGCGACCCTAATAGAGGATAAAGCGGGAGATAATGAATGAATGAATGAATATATCCAAAGATCACAAGGTTAAATAGAGATTTTCTTACTCATAATTAAAACATAAGATGTTATTTTTGATGTAGACTGGTATCATCTTTGGAGAAGATCTGCAAACTTTGAGCCAATACGAGCTTTGGGTTCATTCAATCGGGTGCGGGGGGGGGGGGGGGGGGGGGGGGGGGGGGGGGGGGGGGGGGGGGGGATTGCCATGCCCATCCAGGGGAGGGAAACTTCACCCAGATTGGGTTTCAAACCTGGCTCTCCAGCGATGAGAGGTGAACATGTTAACCACTAAGCCACCGTTTTGCATGTATAAGTGATTAAAGGTAAATTGAATGCTCTAAATTGCCCCATATAGAGTGTGTTTGTGTGAGTGAGTGTCGTCCAGTGATAGATTGGCTGGTTCACTGGTTGGACATTGGAACCCCCCCCCCCCCGAGACCCTAATAGAGGATTAAGCAGAAGATAATATGTGGCAGGGGCAGCACGGTGGCTTAGTGGTTAGCACGTTCGCCTCTCAGCGCTAGGGATTCTCGTTTCGAATCCCCATCTGGGTGGAGTTTCCATGTTCTCCCCGTGTCCGCGTGGGTTCCTCCGGGTTCTCCGGTTTCCTCCCACAGTCCAAAAACATGGATCGAGTCAATTGAGTTCTCTAAATTGCCCCATATAGAGTGTGTTTAAGTGTGTGAGTTTGTGCCCAGCGATGGATTGGCGCCCTGTCCTGGGAGTATCTGCCCAGCGCCCAAGACGTTCTCCCCTGGATGGGCAGGGGGGGGGGGGGGCACACACTCACTCACACAAACACTCTATATGGGGCAATTTAGAGCAATTTAGAGCAGGGGGGGGGGCACACACTCACTCACACAAACACTCTATGGGCATGGGAACCCTATCAACTTTAGTAGAGTATTAAGCGGAATATATTGGATGAATGACAAAATAAATTTACATTAAGCGCTGGAGATCGAGGTTCGAATCCCGATCTGAGTGCAGTTTCTATGTTCTCCCCATTCAATTTAGATTGAATGCTCTAAATTGCCCCATATAGAGTGTGTTTGTGTGAGTGAGTGTCTGCCCAGCGATAGATTGGCACCCTGCCCTGGGTGTATCTGCCCAACGCCCGAAACGTTCTCCCCTGGATGGGCATGGGGAACCCCCCCACCCTAGTAGAGGATTAAGTGGAAGATAATGGAATAAATTTATATTGAATCCATGTTTTTGGACTGTGGGAGAAAATCCATGAACCCAGAGGAAACCCATGCGGACACGAGGAGAGCATGGATCCCCAGCGCTGAGAGTCGAACATGCTAACCACTAAGCCACCCATGGTCAATTATCCATCCATTATCTTCTGCTTTATCCTCTAATAAGGACCCGGAGGAAACCCACACGGACACAGGGAGAACATGGAAACTCCACACAGATGGGGATTCGATCCGGGAATCCCTAGTGCTGAGAGGAGAACGTACTAACCACTAAGCCACCGTGCCGCCCATGGGGCAATTTGGAGAATTCAATTTATCTTGATCCATGTTTTTGGACTGTGGAAGGAATCCGGAGTATCTAGAGGAAACCCACACGGATACGGGGAGAACATGGAAACTCCACCCAGAATCCGGTAGCGCTGAGACCCTCACTAAGCCACTCATTAGAAAAAGCTATTATTATAAGCAAAGTGTTGCCCATCTCGAACAAATAAGCTGAAAATGTTCGTACATGGCTCTCATAAAGTAAAGCAAATGTAGATTAATGTGCAGCGGGGGTTTCAGATGAGACCTGCTAAAAAGCCGAGCGAGTCCTTGACATGCCGCTGCTCTTTCCTGACACAAATGAAGCTTAAATGAACCTGCCCTTTGCAATTCATTTGCACTCCACCACTTTCCTGGCCGTTTGAGTTCACAAGTCATCCTGTTACAAGAGATAGGACTGTGATGTATTACCCGCACCGGTCAACTTCTTCCAACCGCACGAGCTACGTTCACCTCTGTCATTAATGGAAAGGTCAAAGAAATGGATGACCGGTTTAAAGAAAGAGCGTCCGAAGTGAATCGTGCCGCAATGATTAGAGAGAAAATCTATTACTTTAGGAATTAAATATGTGCGTATTAAGGATTTGGGACTGTAATTTGCTCTCTGGCGCTCTGGCTGACCTATTCACACCTGAATGAAATGAGATGCCCAGAAGGGTCATGTGGGTACGAACCACCTTCTGAGCAATTTGCATTTGATTTCCCAGTTATTGAAGTATGTGTGAAACACCAAACTGTTAGATTCTCTATAAGCCATTAACAGTGCGCAGAAGTACCGCACACACACCCTTCTTGCTTCATCGTCTATTTCTTCCACTTACCATATACTGTAGATGGACTTTGTAGTTTTACAATTACAGCCTGTAGTCCATCTGTTTTCTTGGTTCTGTGTTCTCTGTTGGTCAGGAGCATCAGAACAGGTCTCATTTGGGTGGTGGATTGTTTATTGTCAGTTCTGCAGTGACACTGATGTGGTGAGGGGGTTTTAGTGTAGTTTCATTGAAACACCTTAGTGACACTGCTGGGATAGGAATAATGCACCAACCAAATAATAACTGCTCTGTGGTGCTACTATTGGAATCCAGACCATTAGAACCGAGTAAAGGGGATGTACACAGTATGTACTGTAGAACACAAACAGATGGACTCCAATCTGACATTGTAGAAGTACAAAGTCCACCTTTACTTTATGGACGTGGTATCTCAGTGTTTAGGGTGTTGGGCTATCAATCAGAAGGTTGGGGGTTCAAATCCCAAGTCCACTGAAGTTACCAGTGTGGGTCCTTGAGCAAGACCCTTAACCCTCATTGCTCCAGGGATGTTGTGATTAACTCTGTGCTCACCTTGTAAGGCACTTTGGATAAAAGCGTCTGATAAATGACCCAATGTAAATGTTTACAGTAAGTGGAACAAAAAGGGGCATGGCCAAACGTTTGGCTGGTTCTGTATATTTCTTCTAGTTAAATATGCTGATCAACTATTATTATTACCAGATTATTTTCCCTGTTCCAGGTTCTAGTATTCAGGAACGTCACAAGATCCTTTTGTGCCTATGACGGAATTTGTCAGCAGTCAACTTAAAGGACGTTTGTGAGATGAGATGCTGATGATGAAACAAGAACTAGGGTTAAATTATTCATCCATCTATCCATTATCTTCTGCTTAAGCCTAAACCAGGGTCGTGCAAGGGGGGTGGGGGTCAACTCCTCATGCCCATCC
The DNA here is from genome assembly GCA_019802505.1 of Corydoras sp. C115. Lineage (NCBI taxonomy): Eukaryota > Metazoa > Chordata > Actinopteri > Siluriformes > Callichthyidae > Corydoras > Corydoras sp. C115. The sequence goes on along the minus strand of JAFMOC010000036.1, from coordinate 822,017 downwards.
AGGGGAGAACGTTTCGGGCGCTGGGCAGACACACCCAGGGCACACACTCACTCACACAGACACACTCTATATGGGGCAATCTACAGAATTCAATTGACCTTGATTCATGCTTTTGGACTGTGGGAGGAAACCGGAGAACCCGGAGGAAACCCACGTGAACACCGGGAAAACATGGAAACTCCACCCAGATTGGGATTCGAACCTGAATCCCCAGCGCTGAGAGAACATGCTAACCACTAAACCACCGTGCTGCTCCCAACAAAATACATCCATCCAATATCTTCCACTTTATCCTCTACTAGGGTCGCGGGGGGGTTCTCCATGCCCATCCAGGGGAGAACGTTTCTGGCGCTGGGCAGATACACCCAGGACAGGGCAACAATATATTGCTGGGCACACACACACTCTATATGGCGCAATCTGGAGAATTAAATTGACCTTGATCTCATTATTTCCCACTTAATCCTCTACTCGGTTTGCGGGGGGGTTCCCCATGCCCATCCAGGGGAGAACGTTTCGGGCGATGGGCAGATACACCCAGGACAGGGCGCCAATCTATTTCACTCACACAACACACAACATGGGGTCATTTGGAGCATTCAGTTCACCTTGAACCCATGCTTTTGGACTGTGGACGGGGAGAACATGGGAACTCCACCCAGATCGGGATTCGAACCTGGATCCCCAGCGCTGAGAGGCGAACCTGGTAAGCCACCCGTTATAAAAATGGAATATTACGCAAATAGATTTTAAACATTACTTTTAGCTTCATAGTGCTTTGGGCAGTCGTAGGCTTGTGGGGAAGGAACCAGCCCTGTGACCTGAAGGTCCCCGGTTCGTTTCCCGGTCCCACCAAGCACTATGGCTGAAGTGCCCTTGAGCAAGGCACCTGTGTTTATGTGTGTTTCACTGCAGGGATGAGTTAAATGTGGAGGACAGATTCCTCTGTGTGTAAGCAAAACCGATCGTTTACATTTACATTTAGTCATTTAGCAGACGCTTTTATCCAAAGCGACTTACAAATGAGAACACCACAAGTCAGAAGCCATGGAGAAAACCAACTATACTGTAAATTCATCAAACCTGATTGTTATTCGATGCTGTGCCCCCCCCCCTTTTTTTTTTTATTTGATTTTTTTATTCATTCATTCATTATCTCCCGCTTTATCCTCTATTAGGGTCGCGGGGGGGTTCCCCATGCCCATCCAGGGGAGAACGTCTCAGGCGCTGGGCAGATAGACCCAGGACAGGGCGCCAATCCATCGCTGGGCACACACTCACTCACTCAGACACACTCTATATGGGGCAATTGTTTTGAGAATTCAATTGACTTGATCCATGTTTTTGGACTGTGGGAGGAAACCGGAGAACCCGGAGGAAACCCACGCAGACACGGGGAGAACATGGAAACTCCACCCAGATGAGGATTCGAACCGGGACTCCCTAGCGCTGAGAGGAGAACGTGCTAACCACTAAGCCACCGTGCCGCCTTTATTTTTTTATTTATTTATTTTTTTTTTTCAACAACAGGTATTTGTTAAAGAGATGTGTCTTGAGTAGTTTTTTAAAACTGTTTAGTGATTCTGCCTTACGGACAGAGTTGGGAAGAACGTTCCACCATTTTGCAGTGGGTGGTGAACGCCACGGAGTGAGAATTAGCTCCTCGGTGAGGTGGAACCGCCAGGCGGCAATCATCACTGGAGAGAAGTGAACGAGTCGGAGTGTATTTTAAAAAGACAGAGTGAAGGTAGGAGGAGGAAGATCCAGAAATCTTCTTAAACTTAAACAGAAATCTCACTTAAACGCATGATTAGTTGATTAGATAAACGAATAATTAAACAAACCCCGGGCGGGGGTGTTTACATACTTTTAGTCATATATTATACAGTGTGTCGTTGTTGACTCTGAGGGTCGGCTTCTGCAACATAATTTGGTCTTTCAGGTGCGGTGGCCCCAGCCCTGCTGTAATAAGGTTCTTCAGCTGACAGGGTGAGTAATGAACATGTCAAAGCAGAACCTGCTGTCGGACCCTCTCCGTCCCCGGCACCTGCCCGCTTTATTACAGAAAAAGATTCCACAACAACTAATAATGCAGGGACAAGAGTGATGTGACGTGCAGATGAATACAGACGGCCCTCGGCGGGGAGTGCGCACAAGGCCGCCCTCGGCGCTGATGATTTCGCTTCGGCAAATCCGACTAGACGCAGGAGTGGAACAACGGCGTAAGTGGCGGTAACAAAGGCGTGGACCGCAGACCTTGTCATGAAATCCAGGATTCGAAAAGTCAAGGCTGCAGAAGAATACATCTCGCTGCTTGAAGTTACTCGTGTTTCAGTGGGTGACCTTCACTCCACTTCACGCTGGTGAAGCACCCGCCAAAGTCCTCCTCACTCCTGTAGACGGACGTGCTTTGTCTCCCTGGTCTTTACATGTCAAACTATTCTGAGGAAATTCTTTTGATATTAAAGATTACAATCTGCATCTTATTTAAAGGCACCCACAAGCCATGTAATCGCTATTGTGAGATCCATAAAGTATGTGGACAACTGACTATCATCCATACTGTACATAAGCATTTTCGGTGGCTTAGTGGTTAGAGTTCGCCTCTCGGCGCTGGGGAGTCAGGTTCGAATCGCAATCTGTGTGTAAATAATCCTCCTTGAATAAATAAAGTTACTGCTGGTGGAAGAGCGTTCTCCCACAAGGCTCCTCAACTTTGGAATAGCCTTCCAGTTACTGTTCGTGATTCTGAATCACTATTAATCTTTAAAAATAAATGAAAAACACATTTATTTAATCTTGCGTTTAACTAATCCCCTGTAGATAAAGATGTAGGTCTCAGACTTGGCTGTGTTGGGGGGTAATCTGTGATCAGTGTATGCTGGCGTTTCACCTCTTCACCCACCTCATCATTAATGGGGGGGGGGGGTGTGGCGCTGAAATGATGCTGTTCCGGGGAGCCATCTCAACTATGTACCCTGCAGTATCTGCCTCTTTTAGTTCTGCTGCTCTAGTCAGTGATGCCGGAGTCACATGCTGCACTGTGTCAATTAATTACTTATTAATTAAATGCCGTGCTTTATTATTAGCTCTAACTGCCTTCCTCGTCTGTTTCTTTTGAGGTGTTCCCCGGTTTCCTGGAGATCTTCATCCATGGCTCTGCTGACGAGTACTGTATGGAACCTGACAAGGCGGTCCTGCAGGACGCCCCCTAATGGACTCACGTATAGTTTTCCAGTTGTTAGTTTTTCCATTTGTTTAATATCTGTACATAGCTGTCCTACACTGTTGTTGCTGCCTGGCCGCTCAAGGAGGATGAGTCCCCCACTGAGTCTTGGTCCTCCCAAGGTTTCTTCCTTAAATAACAACATAAAAGGGAGTTTTTTCTTGCCACTGTCGCTTCGGCTTGCTCTTTGGGGGTTTAAAGGCTTTTCATTCTGTAAAGATGCTTTGTGACAATGTACTGTTGTAAAAAGCGCTATAGAAATAAAGAACTTGAACTTGAACTTGAAATAATAAAAAAACAAGGTTTGATTCATAAATGCGTTTATAATCTGATCTTCTGCATTGTGATCTAGTCGGGTTTTAAAAGTGAACGCTGATTGCTGAGTTTCATGTTTCCCGTTTCTCTAACAATCAAATTTCAGAACGCAGTTTATAAAAAAAAACCTTGGGAAAATAAAGTATCGTATATAACGCATTAATATGAATGTGAAGCGGTTAGAGTTGTGTGTTTGTGTCGATGATGTCACGGCTGGTCAAACAGCTCAGCCAATCAGATTTAAGGACCCGTTGTAAATACATATATGCATGATATACAATATCACAAATATAAAACTTTTATAAAACGCGCTTTGTCTCCCTGCTCTTTACGTCAAACTCAACTATTATTCTATATATATATCTATATAAATTCTTTCTAAATTAAAGATTACAATCTGCATCTGAGGCGGCACGGTGGCTTAGTGATTAGCACGTTCTCCTCTCAGCGCTAGGGATTCCCGGTTCGAATCCCCATCTGGGTGGAGTTTCCATGTTCTCCCCGTGTCTGCGTGGGTTTCCTCCGGGTTCTCCGGTTTCCTCCCACAGTCCAAAAACATGGATCAAGTCAATTGAATTCTCCAAATTGCCCCATATAGAGTGTGTTTGTGTGAGTGAGTGTGTGCCCAGCGGATTGTCACCCTGTCCTGGGTCTATCTGCCCAGCGCCCGAGGCGTTCTCCCCTGGATGGGCATGGGGAACCCCACCGCGACCCTAATAGAGGATAAAGCGGGAGATAATGAATGAATGAATTAATCTGCATCTGATTTAGAGGCACCTGCATTCCCACCAGCCATGTAATCGCTATAGTGAGATCTCTAAAGTATGTGGACATCTGACTATCATCCATACTGTACATAAGCATTTTCAGTGGCTTAGTGGTTAGAGTTCGCCTCTCAGCGCCGGGGAGTCAGGTTTGAATCTGAATCTGTATGTAAATAATAAAAAAAAAACAAGGTAACTGTGTTTAATGAAAGCAAAATCAGGTCTTCTGCAACGTGAGCTAGTTGGGTTTTTAAAGTGAACACTGATTGAGTAACATGTTTCTGGTTTCTCTGACAATCAAATTTCAGAACGCAGTTTTAAAGAAACCTATTGTATATAATGCTTTAATAAGAATATGAAGTGGTTAGAGGTGTGTGTTATTGTTGATTATGCCACAGCTTCTCAGCCAATCAGATTTAAGGACCGGAACTACCCGTTTTAATAATTAAGAATACAATATCACGCATATTAAATGGTTTTATAAAAAGAGCTTTGTCTCCCTGATCTTTCCATGTCAAACTATTATGAGGAATTCAGGTTCGAATCGCAATCTGTGTGTAAGTAATAAAAAACAAGGTTTGATTCATAACTGCATTTATAATCTGATCTTCCGTAATGTGATCTAGTCGGGTTTTTAAAAGGAACGCTGATTGCTGAGCAACATGATTCCGGTTTCTATAACAATCAAATTTCAGAATGCAGTTTTTAAAAAAACCTTGGGAAAATAAATTATTGTATATAACGCATTGATACGAATGTGAAGCGGTCAGAGGTGTGTGTTATTGTTAAAGATGTCACAGCTACTCAGCCAATCAGATTTAAGGACCAGAACAACCCATTTCAATAATTAATTGTTAATTAATTAATAATTAATGCCCACAAGGCATGCAGATGTTCTTCCAGGGAAGGACATTTTGGGCACTGGGCAGATACACCCAGGACAGAGTGTCAATCTATCACTGGGCACACACTCACTCACACAGACACACTCTATATGGGGCAATTTGGAGAATTCAATTGACCTTGATCCATGTTTTTGGACTGTGGGAGGAAACCGGAGAAGCCGGAGGAAACCCACATGGACTACTAAGCCGCTCCCAGGATTTCTTCTCACTAATAAACAACCTTGAGTGCCTTATTGCTTTAATAATACCTGTAAATATTGATGTGTTCTAAAACTATTAGTCAACAGTGTACTAGTACATCTGCATAGAACATTTATTCATGTGTTGAGACAATGAATGAAGAAAAAAACAAAGCAATTTAGAAGTTTCATGCACCGCCGGTGAAAAATAATGGTATAAAGTTTTATAATAAATAAAGTACCTGGCTACCCGAAGTGATGGAACTCGTGTTAAATGATATAAACCCCAGTGCTGGGTCTTTAAAATTGTTGAGCCAAGTATGTAGCAGACATGCACTTATTAAAAGTGAAATCATTTTCCAGCTAGTCTTCCTTCCGAGTTTTTCGAATAATAAAACAAATGCAAATCACTGACGAATACAAACAGTAGGCTGCACATCAAGGCTGTTAGCAGCGATGAGAGCGAAAAAAAAACACTCTACCCACTAAAAATTGTCAAATAGGGAGGGAAATAAAAAATCATCTTTTAATTGGTGACCTACTTCCAAAACCAGCTGGTAGCTCAAGATGCTGGAAGCAGCATCTGGCACATTTTTTTAGATCAACAATTCATCATGCTAAATGTTTTCTGTTAGCTTAGTAATAAGTGCGAGTTGGAAGACGAATCCAGGACAGTTTAGTCTGTATACACACTCGATTGGGACGGCGTTACAGGCTTCAAAACGCTGCTTTAATACCTTCAGCTAGCACAGATTTGTAATGGTGCTTATAATTACAGTAACGTTTTGGAAATGATCGCATTAACCATCAGAATGGGAGGTGGGGGGGTCAGTGATTCATACCATGGCATGACTGTTGCTGCCAGATGAGCAGGTTTAAGGGTCTTTATAAAGCGAAAGTTCCGAACCCTAAATCTGATTGCGTTATATAGCAATAAAGCAGTGATTCTCAATTATTTTCTGTTAAGCCCCCCCTAGGAGAAAGAAAAATTTTGCGCCCCCCCCCCTCGTCCACTACGACCACTGTAGTATGATTTGTCTATAAATTTGTTATAAGTACACCTCTTTTATAACAATGTCTTATTAACAATAAAGAAAACAAAAAAGAAAGAAATATAGATCAACTTAGAACAAAGAATCAAAGTTTTATTAACTTTGTTTTGTAGTTTGTATCAGAAACAAATGAAATCCTTATTTAAACTACAAATATTTTTGAACTGACTGGCATTTGATACTGAAAAATGAAATAAAATAAAATAAATAAATAATAATACATTCAAATTCATCAGCAACATTTTTTTAAATCAAAATAATGAAGACAGAACTCATGTCTCCAACGCGTCCGTTTTGCAGCACAGCTTTTCTCAAGTAGTTTTCATAAAGCGGGATGATCGCTGGCTCTACGCGTCACGTTTTCGATTAAAAACTCAAGCGGTTATCAGCGTGATTGGGGTGTAATGTCTTTAAGTGACGCCTTCATTTATTTGGCTTCACGCTGTCCGCTGCCAACATTTTAAGACACAGAAGACACACCGGTCTTTCTTCGTCTCCCACCTCAGTTACAGTGAAGTTACAGTTACAGTGAAGCCAAGCGCTACATAAGCTTCGACATTGTTTCCTCGTTTTAACTTTCGGTTGACTTTTGTTGCTCTCGTTATTTTCGTCTCTCTCTTCCTTTCTCTCAGCCATCTCCGTTAAATATTTTTCCATGTTGTCTCTTGAGGGTTTGTTCAGTACACTTAATATCACTTGCTCTGTGATATCTTGTTATAGATATATATTTGAGAAGCACTGCAATAAAGCAATGAGATATGAGAGGGCGTGTCTCTTTCCCGTGATTTATTCGTAATAATATACAACCTCGAGGATCTAATTGCTTTAACAAAAAGTTACAAACACACTATAACAAAAAACCACAAGGTTTGATTCATAAATGTGTTTATTGAAAGCAAAATCATATAAAATCAATAATCTGGTCTTCCGCAACGTGTTCCGGTTTTTAAAGTGAACGCTGATTGCTGAGTAACATGTTTCCGTTTTCTCTAGTGGACACAGAACACAGTTTCTAAAAAAACATCGGGAAAATAACGTATTGTATATCACGCATTGATACGAATGTCAAGCGGTCAGAGGTGTGTGATATTGTCAGTAATGTCACGACTGGACACACGGCTCAGCCAATCAGATTTAAGGAATCTTTTTTTTTATTAAGAATAACGCTCACCTCTGACTGCTTCACATTCATATCAATGCATGATATTACAATATATTTATATACAACATGATATACAACACATACATATTTTAAATTGCATAATACAGATTCATATAATCAGTGAGCCTGTTCTTGCTGTTGTTTATAAACTGTGTTCTTTAATTTGGCCATTAGATGGCAGTATTCGATTCAATTCGATTAGAGAAACCAGAATCCTGTTACTCAGCAATCAGTGTTCACTTTAAAAACCGGACTAGATTACGTAGAAGAAGACGACATTATTAACGATTATGCTTTCAATAAACACATTTATGAATCAAACCTTGTGATGTTTTATTGTAGTGTGTTTGTAACTGTTTTATTAAAGCAATAAGGCACTCAAGGTTGTGTATTATTGTAAATAAATCACCTGCTCTGCTTTGCGTTGGGTCTAATAAGTTCAAGTTCAAGTAATTTATTTATATAGCGCTTTTTACAACAGTACATTGTCACAACGCAGCTTTACAGAATGAAAAGCCTTTAAACCCCCAAAGAGCATCTTCTATAATCTTCTATTAGGGTCGCGGGGGGGGGGGGGGGTCCCCATGCCCATCCATGCCCAACATCTCGGGCACCAATCTATTGCTGGGCACACACACTCACTCACTCACTCACTCACTCACTCACGCAAACACACTTTTGCAATTTGGAGAACTCAATTGACCTTGATTCATGCTTTTGGACTGTGGCAGGAAACCGGAGAACCCGGAGGAAACTCTATTATCCTCTATTAGGATTAACCTATAGGTTCCCAATGCCCATCTGGAGGAGAATGTTACAGGGGAGAACGTTAAACTGAAAAATAAAGACTTTTTATTTAAAAATATAAAAACAATACTACTAATAATAAAAATTAGATAGATAGATAGATAGATAGATAGATAGATAGATAGATAGATAGATAGATAGATAGATAGATAGATAGATAGATAGATAGATAGATAGATAGATAAAACCATGATCATCCAGGGGCTTAGTGGATAGCACGTTCACCTCTCAGCGCTAGGGATTCCTGGTTCGAATCCCTATTTGGGTGGAGTTTCACTGTGTCCACGTGGGTTTCCTCCGGGTTCTCCGGTTTCCACTCACTTTCCAAAAACATGGATCAAGGTCAATAAAATTCTCCAAATTGCCCCATATGGAGTGTGTCTGTGTGAGTGAGTGTGTGTCCAGTGATAGATTGGCGTCCTGTCCATGGCGTATCTGCCCAGCGCCCGAGACGTTCTCCCCTGGATGGTCATGGGGAACCCCACCGCGACCCTAATAGAGGATAAAGTGTAAGATAATGGATGGATGGATGATCATCCATGTTTTTGGGCACTGGACAGATACTCTCAGGACAGAGTTCGCAAATGTATAACTGAGCACACTCATACTTACAGACACATACAAGTGATATAGGGGCAATTTAGATGGGGCAATTTAGAGCAGCTAATTTAAAACGTTTAACAGAAAAATAAAAAATCTAATTCTTATTATCCTCTATTAGGGTCGCGGTGGGGTTCCCCATGCCCATTCAGGGGAGAACGTCTCAGGCGCTGGGCAGATAGACCCAGGACAGGGCGCCAATCCATCGCTGGGCACACACTGACTCACTCAGACACACTCTATATGGGGCAATTTTGAGAATTCAATTGACTTGATCCATGTTTTTGGACTGTGGGAGGAAACTGGAGAACCCGGAGGAAACCCACGCAGACACGGGGAGAACATGGAAACTCCACCCAGATGGGGATTCGAACCGGGAATCCCTAGCGCTGAGAGGCAAACGTGCTAACCACTAAGCCACCGTGCAACCAGGGGCAATTTAGATGGGGCAATTTAGAAAGTTAAATTCCATCCATCCATTATCTTCCACTTTATGCTTTACTAGGGTTCCCCATGCCCAAACAGTGGAGAACTTTTCAGGCGCTGGGCAGATACACCAAGGACAGGACGCCAATCTATCGCTGGGCACACACTCACTCACACAAACACACTCTATATGGGGCAATTTAGAGAATTCAATTGACCTGGATCCACGTTTTTGGACTGTGGGAGGAAAATGGAGAACCCAGAGTAAACCCACATGGACACGGGCAAAACTCCACCCAGATCGGGATTTGAACCGGGAAGTCCTAGTGCTGAGAAGCTAACGTCCTAGAAAGTTAAATTGAAAAATTAAATGATTGACAACCCGATTTTGCATGTGCAAAATAAATAGATCTCATCTTATTGTCCGTTTAATCCTATACTAGGGACGAGGGTTGCCCCAATGTCATCCAGAGGAGAACGCTGGACATACAGGGTTCAAATCTGTGACTGAGAACACTCTCACTTACAGACACATACAAGCAAAATATCTATTAGCGCTTTTTTATCATGGGGCAATGTAGATGGGGAGAATTTTGAGTTTTGAGGTGCTGGGCAGATACACCCAGAACAGGGTGCCAATCTACTGAACTCTTTCTCACTTATCTCACACAGATACACACAAAATATATAGGGGCAATTTAGCACAGCCAATCACCCTGTATCCATATTTTTGGACGGTGAAAGGAAACTGTAGAACCCAAGGCAAATCCACATGCATGAGGACAAAATGGAAAGTCTATGCAGCTCGGGATTCGAACCTGGATCCTCAGTGCTGCGAGGCGGACGTGCTAACCACTAAAGCACCTTGTTTTCCATTAAGTCATCTAACTCATCAGATCCAAAGTTATGGCTCCGAAAGCCAAATACTGTGCTTGTGTTCAGTCTGCTGTGAGGGGGAGATCCGTGTTCTAGCAGCACATGAGTTAGGGATCCATCCAATTAATTATAGTAATCACTTCAGGGAAACCGCAGCAGTAACTAACGGACGGCCAAGTCGGTGAGACTCCCGGCCAAACGACGAGGAGCAGATGGAGGGGTGAGTGCAGGGGAGGGAGGATGAACATGAAGCGGGAGGCGGGAACGGAGGAGCGCATGCAGGTGTTTGGCTCCTAACACGGGGCGGGACGGTTGTTAAGGTGTTAAGAGAGTTGGGTTGATCCGGCGTAATTCCTTCCTTCTGTCTCTGTCTGTACATATAACCATTAATCAGGCCGTTCCCATAAGCATCACCGAACTGATTACCCCCCTCCACCCCCCCATCCATCCCACACCCCGATAAAAAACAAAACAAAAAGGGAATCAGCTGGACTAAGCACATTAGCGTGTGCAGACATGCTCATACACCCTTGAAAACATTGGATGGAGGCTCAGGCTAAATGAGTTTCTAATGGCATGCAGAACGTTCCGTGAGGCTAGTGTTGGTGCGGGAAAAACTTAAAGGCTGAAAAAGTGCTTAATGGGCCACGTTTTCCGAAATCATTTGGTGACCGGAGAAATGAATGGCGCTGTTAATGCCACTGGAGGCGTCTCGGGCTCCGGCGCCCGGTCTTCATCTGTCTTCTTGCATCCTGGCTTCATTCGGGGGCCTGTGCGGCGTCTCGCGGGACGCATTGGGCCTTGGCGGATAATGACCAAAACACAATGAGGGACCTCAAAAGGGATCATCGATGGCGGGAGAGAAGGAAGGAAGAAGAATGCTTAGTTGCATCCCAAGAACATCATACCTACTGTGAAGCATGGGGGTGTACATGTCATGCTTTGGGGCTGTTTTTCTATAGAGGGGCCAGGATGACTGATCTGTGGTAAAGGAAGAATGAAGGAACTTGCACAATCAGTGGCTGACTAAAGATTTTTTGGCCCCATTGTTGTGGGCGTGGCGGCACGGTGGCTTGGTGGTTAGCATGTTCTCCTCTCAGCACTAGGGATTCCTGGTTCGAATCCCAATCTGGGTGGAGTTTCCATGTTCTCCCTGTGTCCGCATAGGTTTCCTCCCACAGTCCAAAAAACATGGTCCAAGGTCAATTAAATTCTCCAAATTGCCCCATATAGAGTGTGTCTGTATGAGTGAGTGTGTGCCCAGCGACCCTAGTAGAGGATAAAGCGGAAGATAATGGATGGATGGATGTTGTGGGCATTGTTGGTGGGTCATCCAATGACCCATGAATCATTTCTTGGGCCATTTCATTCATTCACGATGTCCATTATGCCACGATGTTTCCTAGGCTCATGAAGGAACAGTTTAACAGTAGGCATGGGGTTCTTTAAGGGTTGTCAATGAAGTCCCATTGTGTAACGATTTGCTTCATTGTGACCATAACCGTACAGGGTGCATCTGCAGGTACCTTTTGGAATACTAGCCAGGCTAGTTTTGGTGCGGGCAAAACTTAAAGTCTGAAAAAGTGCCTAATGGGCCACATTTTCTGAAATCATTTGGTGACCGGAGAAATGAATGGCGCTGTTAATGCCACTGGAGGCGTCTCGGGCTCCGGCGCCCGGTCTTCATCTGTCTTCTTGCATCCTGGCTTCATTCGGGGGCCTGTGCGGCGTCTCGCGGGAAGCATCGGGCCTCGGCGGATAATGACCAAAACACAATGAGGGACCTCAAAAGGGATCATCGATGGCAGGAGAGAAGATAAGGAGCTTAAGATAATTCATCTCGCCTTCAGTCCATGGCAGATTAATGACTGAGCTTTAGTCCTTCTCTCCCCAAATATTACATTATCCATAAACACGCCTCACCTACCCGTTCAACTCTTCAAACACAGGGCGCCTTGGGCTGCCTTTCTTTCTGACAGCTCCAAAGCCAGCTGACATCCAGCATTCCGCGAGAAAATTATAAGATCGAATATTGATTCCCGAGATGAGCGATTCTGCGAAAGTAAACAGCAATTTACTACGGCTGAGACGTGGCCTCCGGCAACCAATAAAGACCTGGCGAAAGCAAACGGACTCCACTGTTCTTACTCACCTTATGGATTTTATAAAGGAGAGCCTGGTCTCACCATGTTCAAGTTCAGTATTTACCAGCAATGGGGCATACAGGGCTGTAAATACACCACCAATAAAACCACACTCTCAAAAACACTGTTTGTGTACTATAGTACATACTGTGTACAGCCCCTTTACTCTGTTCTAATGCTCAGGACCCCAATAGTAGCACCACAGAGCAGGTATTATTTGGTTGGTGCATTATTCCTATCCCAGCAGTGTCACTGAGGTGTTTCAATGAAACTATAGCAGCACTGCTGCACTAAAACCCCCTCACTGCATCAGCGTCACTGCAGAACTGACAATAAACAATCCACCACCCAAATTATAACTGTTCTGATTATCCTTACTAGAGAACAGAGAACCAACAGAAAACAGATGGACTACAGGCTGTAATTATAAAACTACAAAGTCCATCTATATGGTAAGCAAATGAAAAGGGGTGTGTCCAAACTTTTGATCGGTACTGTATATATTCATTCATTAATTCCCTACTAGGGTCATGTAAGGGTTCCGATGCCCATCCAGAGAACCCAGAGGAAACCCATGCGGACATGGGGAGAACATGGAAGCTCCACCCAGATTGGGATTCGAACTGGGAATCCCTAGTGCTGAGAAGAGAACATGCTAACCACTAAGCCACCATGCCGCCCAGCAATCTTTAAACAAATATAAATCCATCCATCCATTATCTTCCGCTTTATCCTCTACTAGGCTCACAGGGGGGTTCCCCATGCCCATCCAGGGGAGAACGTTTTGGGCGCCAATCTATCACTGGGCACACACTCACTCATTCAAACACTCTATATGGGGCAATTTGGAGAACTCATTTGACCTTGATCCATGTTTTTGGACTGTGGGAGGAAACTGGAGAAGCCCTGCAATCTTCATAAAAATATAAATATTTATATTTTATATACATTTCATACTTTATATAAATAATAACAAATTGAGAAAATACACATTGAAGGATTTGTAAGGAATTTATTTGTAAATTATGGTGGAAAATAAGTATTCGGTTACCCACAAACAAGCAAGTCTTCTGACTAGGGGTGTCTTCAACTAAGGATTTTCATAGTCGAATCTGATTTGTCAGATTTTCCCTATAGTCGACTGATAGTCGAATCAGTTAAAATTTCACCACAAGTTTTTAAAAAAGATTTTTTTGATATTTTACTTGTTTTTCTAGAGCACCGTAAAAGGGATCTGGACTTTTTTCCACTTCAAAGGAAAAACCTAAAACACTCAGATCAATGAGTAAACATGGTAGGTTGGCTTTATTTAGCTTTTATTTATTTATTTACTGAAAACGGAGAGAACGTCGTTAACAGAAAAAGTCAGCCATGGGCACCCCCATGTGGTCAAAATGGTACATTCGACTATGAGGTTCATAGTCGACTACGGTTCTTCGAATCGAATCGTCGAATCAGCGAATATTGCAGCTCACCCCTACTTCTGACTCACACAGACCTGTAACTTTTTCTTTAAGAGGCTCTACAGTCCTCCACTCGTTAGCTGTATTAATGACACCCGTCACACTCCAAACTCGACCATGGCCAAGACCAAGCGCTGTCGACGGACAAGTAACGAAGGCTACCATCAGTAACACAGTAAGCCAAGAGGGACTCAAATCCTGCAGTGTCAGGCATGTCCCCGTTTAAGGATTGGAAGAATGTCATGAACTTTTTTGGTAAAAACTCATCTGATCGTGTTGGGAGGACGAAGACTGCTTAGGTAGCTTAGTAGCATGGGGGTGTACACATCATGCTTTGGGGCTGTTTTTCTATAGAGAGGCCAGGACGACTGATCCGTGGTAAGGGAGGAATGAAGGAACTTGCACAATCAGTGGCTGACTAAAGATCTTTTGGCCCCACTGCTGTGGGCGTGGCAGCACGGTGGCTTAGTGGTTAGCATGTTCTCCTCTCAGCACTAGTTATTTCCAATCCCAATCTGGAATTCGAATCCCAATCTGGCTGGAGTTTCCATGTTCTCCCCGTGTCCGCGTGGGTTTCCTCCCACTGTCAAAAAACATGGACCAAGGTCAATTAAATTTTCCAAATTGCCCCATATAGAATGTGTCTGTGTGAGTGAGTGTGCTCAGCGATAGATTGGCGCCCTGTCCTGGGTATATCTGCCCAGCGCCCGAAACGTTCTCCCCTGGATGGGCATGGAGAAACCCCCCCCAACCCTAGTGGAGGATAAAGCAGAAGATAATAAATGGATGGATGTTGTGGGACCTCCAATGACCCCATGATTCATTTCTTGGGTCATTTCATTCATTCATAATGCCATTATCTCACATGCACAATGTTTCCTAGGCTCATGAAGGTACAGTTTAACAGTAGGCGTGGGGTTCTTTAAGGGTAGTCGATAAGGCCACACGTTTTGCTTCATTGTGACCACAGAACATGATATCACCCAAGTGTCCAGTAGCTCCAGGCCCCTAATTCCAAGTATCACAAATGACGTGTTGGCACAGAGGTAGCATTAGACTGTGGCCCCATGATGCTACTGCTTTCTGTAAATCTTCAGCTCGTTCCTTGTCGCCACCCTCCTCACACATGCTGTCATGGACTGCTGCTCAAAAGTTCAGAGATAACGTAAAAACCATAACATATAAATAGCAAAACTGCAGGTACATTTTGTTTCCAGGGAGACCAGTAATTGTGACACATGGTTTTGTTAAAAATAATCCTTCTTGATGACTTTTTCCTCTCATAAATATACTGTAATTAAAGGTTGACATTTCTTTCTTATTCCAGTGTGATATTCCGCTAATTAGTCTGGAGTTTCTTATAACCTTTTATGCCCATCTTTACCAGGGCAACCAGTAACTGCGTAGGGGCTTGTATATAAGCTCTGAGGCCACCCTGATTTGGTGGCTTAGGGGTTGGCACGTTTGCCTCTCAGCGCTAAGGATTCCATGTTCTCCCCGTGTCCACGGGGTTTCCTCCGGGTTCTCCGGTTTCCTCCCACAGTCCAAAAACATGGCTCAAGGTCAACTGAATTCTACAAAGTGTCTGTGAGAGTGAGTGTGTGCATAATGATGGATTGGCACCCTGTCCTGGGTGTATCTGCCCAGCGCCCGAAACGTTCTCCCCTGGATGGGCATGGGGAACCCCACCGCGACCCTAGTAGAGGATAAAGCGGAAGATGATGGATGGTTGGATGGATGGTCATCCCGATTCATAACCATCATAAAAGTCTTAATTCTTTTATAAAAATTCTTTTTTAGACGTTCTTTTTGTGGGATTTCAGGTTAATAGAATCTGGGCATTTGACTCCGAGGCCACATGGCTGTAGGACATCTGGGAACTGCAGTTAGCTCAGCTAACTATTCATCACAGGCTTTTTAGAGAGCCGACTGTTGCATATTTTGAAGAAATTCCGATTTTGGAGGGATATTCATAGCGTTTGGGCTGGGGTTTCCACGCTCCCCGAGCCGGCGTGGAGGGAGTGCTCAGTGGCCCCAGATAGCTAAACGGGTCAGCCTCTTAGCCATAATTAGTTCAAGTGGTGGTGTCTTTTGAATAATGGATGAAAACGAAAGCCAATCAAATAGTGCCGCATATGCAGGCTGTCGGATTTTAAAGACTTGGGGCCCCCATCAAGGCCTGAATGTGGCCAAATTCTTTACAGTGATCTCTTGCCAGGTGAACCTCATTTCCTTTTATGGGCAGATGGGAGACATCCACAGTGGGCCTGTCATTCAAAGCTATTTGATTTAAATATATAAAAAAAAAATGTTTTCCTCCATATATTCCACTAGTTTTGAGGTTAAGCTGCCTTTGCCTTCGTATTTGAGTGAAAATGCCAGTCACAACATCCAGGAAAATGAAATGATCAGGAGTCATATGTCTACAAGGTTAGCTTGCACACATTCGGGCGGCGAACAAGACTTCACCCCGTTGCTGTAATCAAGAAGGACGTGCTGTTATTGCTGCTAGCTAATGCATTAATGTGAGCCGCTGTTCTCCCTGTAAACAAAGCTAATCCATATAATTACCTGGCCTGCCAGCCTCGCGATCTCTTTCCATTATGGCCCATCTGTGTTTCGAAGCAGAGAAAGAGGGATGAGCGCAGCTGCGTTCTGCTTAACATCATTCAGAAAGAAAAAAAAAGAGGCTATGGATGCTGCCTTGTTGATGTACTAAGCCTAATTGTGGTGTTTTTAGCACGTCTGGTCTCTGGGAGCCCGGCTTATTTCGTTGTAATTGGCCTTGTTTGACTTCTTTATCTGCACATTTGGGCGTTCACGTTCACCTAGCTCCGGTTAATACGAAGAGGAGAGATACCCGATGCGAACCTGCACCACCAGGACAGGAGCATATGGGCAAAGAGAGGCTTCTTCGATCGAAATTCCAAGGTCTGCCTCGTGCTGTTCTGGGATCGGCGTTAGGTATGACCCGGAGGCAGGTGGCATTATGAGAGCTGATGGGAGATCAGCTGGTGACTGCAGCTCCGTGAGGCTGAGGGCTTGATTAAATTAGCATCCAGGGAGAGAGTCTACTTTCAACTAAATCTGATTTCAGACCTCGCTCGCTCACTGAGCTGGACCTTGGAGAGAGGACGAAAGACAAAGCCCGTTTGCCAGGAAAAGATGGAATGAGGACACACACGCATTAATAAAATGCTAAAAGCCTTACGCTGGCTTCTTTAGCGTGCTAAAGGATATCAACACATTTTGCACAGTGTAGTTGAAAACCATTATTATCTTCCACTTTTATCCTCTACTGGGGGGGGGGGCTTTCCCCATGCCCATCCAGGGGAGAACGTTTTGGGCGTTGGGAAGATACACCAAGGACAGGGCGCCAATCTATCGCTGGACACACACTCACTCACACAGACACACTCTATATGGGGCAATTTAAAGAATCCAATTGACTTGATTCATGTTTTTGGACTGTGGGAGGAAACTGGAGAACCCGGAGGAAACCCATGTGGACACGGGGCGAACATGGAAACTCCACCCAGATTGGGATTCGAACCGGGAATCCATAGCGCTGAGAGGCGAACGTGCTAACCACTAAGCCATCGTGTCCGCCGAAGTTGAAAACCACTAGATTCATTATTCTGAATAATGGTATGAAGGGAAATGAAGTGAATTGCAGAGACGAATTACCTCAAGGCATGTCTAAAATTGTACAGTCACAAACCGACAGGCTGATACTGTTTTTACATATAAACTCCGACTAATGAGCCGAGACTCAAGTACCGACATCATGCAGAGATTTTAAACATGCAGCCCACAACAGGTACAATTTAAAACGTATTGATCTATTCCAGTGGCATTGGCTTTGTTGTTCGCCTCTCAGCACTAGGGATTTCCAGTTCGAATCCCAATCTTCCCAGTGTCCCCGTGGTTTTCTCCAGGTTCTCCGGTTTCCTCCCACAGTCCAAAAACATAGATTTTAGGAAAGTTGAATGCTTTATATTGCCCTATATAGTGTGTAAGTTTAGCACATTCGACTCTCAGCGCTAGGGATTCAGGTTCGAATCCCAATCTGGGTGGAGTTTCCATGTTCTCCCTGTGTCCGTATGGGTTTCCTCTGGGTTCTCCGGTTTCCTCCCACAGTCCAAAAACATCAATTGAATTCCCCAAACTGCCCCATATAGAGTGTGTCTGTGTGAGTGAGTGTGTGCCCAGTGATAGATTGGCGCCTGAAACGTTCTCCCCTAGATGGGCATGGGGAACCCACCCTGTGACCCTGGTAGAGGATAAAGCAGAAGATAATGGATGGATGGATGGATGGATGCATGGATATATGATGTGTAAGTGTAAGGGAAGGTGCCCAGCGATAGACTGATGCCCTGTCCTGAGTGTATCTGCCCCACACACTAAAGGTGTCCCTTTAAATGGTCCCCCACGACCCTGGTAGAGATTTAGGTGGGCGATAATGAATGAATAAATGACCTATTACAAAACGGGTGTCTGTGTAGAGTGGGACTTTAAGGAAAAACAATAATTTGAAGTGATAAACAATGGAGAACGTCTCAGTTAGAAACAACCAAGTATCCTGCCAGTCTTGAAATTTACCTGACAGCGCCGCTGTCTTGTCTTCACTCTTGGATGTTTGTAAACTTCTTGTTTCACTCCAGTCTGTTGATAGAAATATCAATAAAATGCTCAGAATAAAAATCTTCCAGAACATGAGTTGTTCTATTCACACATGGGCTTGAACAGTATGACAGAACATTAGGGCTAATGTTCAGAAAAACCCAGGGTTGCATTGCATGGGTGGGTGGTGTTTGGGTGTACTGGAAAATAACACAGAAAAGATAGTATGGTCCTAATTATTAGGCTTTAAAATTGTTATTAGTCTTAACTTAATATATCCAAAGACCTTGGGTGCCTCTCAGCACTGAGGATCTAGCGCTGAGAAGCACCCGAGTACAGTTACACCTCTTTACCGTGATTTATTCACAATAATTCACAACCTTGGGTGCCCAATTGCTTTAATAAAATGGTTACAAACACACTAAATTAATAAAAACAAAGTTTGATTCATAAATGTGTTTATTGACCGCAAAATTGCTAATAATCTGGTTTTCTGTTTTCTGTGTTTAAAACGTTTTTTAAAGTGAATGCTGGTTTTCTGTGTTTAAAAACGTTTTTTAAAGTCAATGCTGATCGCTGAGTAACAGGATTTCAGTTTCTCTAACAATAAAATATAGTGGCCAGATTAGGTGAAGAGGTCAGAGGTGTGTGTTATTGTCAATAATGTCACGGCTGGAGGAACAGCTCAGCCAATCAGATTAAAGAACCGGAACTGGATGCTTTTACTTAAACTGAATCAAAATAGGGCGGCATGGTGGCATAGTGGTTAGTAGTCCGCCTTACTGCACTGATCAAATCCTGATCTGGGTAGAGATTCCATGTTCTCCCCATGTCCGTATGGGTTTCCTCAGGGTTCTGTTTCCTCCCACAGTCCAAAAACATGGATTGAATATAAATTGGTTGCTCTAAATTGCCCCTTTATAGTGTCTGTACGTGTTTGTGTGAGTGAGTGGGTGCCCAGTGATGGATTGGCTCCCTGTCCTGGGTGTATTTGCCCAGCGCCTGAAACATTCCCCATGGGGAACCCCATGTGGGAGATGAGCTAAGCATAAAAGTCCCAGAAAACACCAATCAAATACATATCTTTCTAAAAATAGGAAGCTATTAAGCCACACACACTTGTAGAGCACCGTTGTCTCACATCCAAATATAATTTGGGGATCTAACCATCGCAGAATAAGAGCTTGTTGGACAGCTTATTCCCGATCCCACAGACTTTAATATATGCTTACTCCCCTTTGTAGCCATAAAGCCTCCGTGTTGTTGGGAAAGTCTTTTCACGGGATTTCGAAGAGCAATTTGGACTCCAGAGCCACTCAGTCTAAAGTAACTCAGTGAGGCAAGGCACACAATCAATATTCCATAATTGGTCCAATGGGACAGGTTTCTCCGCTTCCCTCACACCAAACTCACGAAACCAAGGGCAGAGTCATGCTGGAACGACGGAAAAGGAAGGAAAGGGCATGCACAAGAACACTTTTTGATCAGGGGTTGTTTGAATTGGACAGGTCAGTTGTGAAGTTAATGTACCGAATAACCAAGTTATCCTACAAATGATATATTTTTTCATTTTTTTGATGCCACTTCTTACCTTGGCTGCTTTCATTAATGCAACATCTTAATAATAAGCTCTGGAATAACTAGGAGAGAAAAAAACTGCCCCTTCGTGCTGGAAGAATGACATTCCCACCTCCATTACTGAGCAGAGCAACACTCACAGGGCCATCATTATCTTTGCATGAAAAGCAGTTAATGGGCTGCATTTACATTTTATTCTTGAGAAATAGTAGCTTTCAACGTTCCAAACAGCTAGCGTTTAGAATAAACTCAACCATAAAGGGCTGGGCCGAAAACATTTCCCACGTCAGACTTTTAAACTGTTCATCAGTCAAAATAGTGGGAGCTCATCTATAATGGATGGCTCTGCTCAATGCCCAGCGTTTGCCTCTGGCTGCTCACTTGTCTGCATAGACACCGGCTTTCAGAGACACATTTGGCCAAAGACATGGGATTTTACTTTGTTGGCTGGTTTGTGTTCTTCTGCAGCACAGCGCAAAGCCAACGTTCTTTTCTTGCACTTTTCGGCCAAAGACAACAACACCGGGCTTAATTAGCTTTTCTCCTGCTTCCTTTGCAGATTCGCTTACTTCATTTAGTGTATCCAATGAAATATGGGCCAGAAACCAATCTGCCAAAGCTCAGCGCAGACAAGTTTGAAGACCTGGTTTGAAGAAGTCTTGACTTTTACTTTCTATAGCAGAAGATAATCAACTAATTTGGAAAGCTTTTTTTCTTGTTTATTATTAGTTGTTGAGTGGATTTTCATTAATGGGGCAATAAAACGGTGGTGGCTTAGTGGTCAGCTCAGCAGGGATCCAGGTCCGAATCCAAATCTGGGTGGAGTTTCCATGTTCTCCCCGTGTCCATGTGGGTTTCCTCCCACAGTCCAAAATGAAAGACATTGCATTAATCTGGATATTTATTGGATTGGCAGTCCTGCAGGACGCCTTCAATGGATGTATAGAGTTTTACAATTGTTAAATACGGGTCACCTGATCATCACACAATCTGTACATGGCTGTCCTACACTGTTGACGCTGCCCAACCGCTCAAGGAGGATGAGTCCCCCACTGAGCCTTGGTCCTCACAAGGTTTCTTCCTTAAAATAACAACATAACAGGGAGTTTTTTCTTGCCACTGTCGCTTCGGCTTGTTCTTTGGGGGTTTATAACACTGTAAAGCTGCTTTGTGACAATGTACTATTGTCAAAAGCGCTCTATACATAAATGACTTGAACTTGAACTTGGATGGCACGGTGGCTTACTGGTTAGCATGTTCTCCTCTCAGCACTGGTGATTCCCAGTTTGAATCCCAATCTGGGTGGAGTTTCCATGTTCTCCCTGTGTCCGTGTGGGTTTCCTCCGGGTCCTCCGGTTTCCTCCCACAGTCCAAAAACATGGATCAAGGTCAATTGTATTCTCCAAATTGCCCCATATAGAGTGTGTCTGTGTGTGTGTGTGTGTGTCTGAGTGAGTGCCCAGCAATAGACTGTCCTGGGTGTATCTGCCCAGCACCCGAAATGTTCTCCCCCGGATGGGCATGGGGAACCCCCCCGCGACCCTAGTAGAAGATAAAGCGTAAGATAATGGATGGTGGATCTTGAACTTGACTGTGGTGTTTTTTGGATTAGCTGGAGAAGACTTTATGGAGAAGTTTAACTCTCCCAGCATCAACACCTGATGTTGGCCAAAAGCAAGCATCCGTTGCATAAAGGGTGTTCGGTATACACCACAGTGAACGTGCTTCGTAATTAAAACACGAGTCAGTCCAACAAAACATTCAAGATTGTGACTTTTTTGGGGTATATGTGTATATAGTGTACATGTATATGTTCAAGGTTACAGCCAGCTCTTTCTCCTTGACTTGAGCCGTGTGCACAATGTCCATAAATACTGTCATAAAGCAGCTTAAACCGCAGGAAGCCACATCAGTGTGCCAGAAATAATGGGTGCAGAATGTTATTAGTAAGATGAGGTGAATTACCCTTTACTTTGAAAACAATACGTGACCTGTTAGAACAAGAGGATTCATTTAAATCAGATTATTTACCCTGCTGCTGGAGCGCCTTTGAAACAAACCAAAATGTACTTGCAATATAAACATAAATCGAATTAGTCAGATATTAGAAAATATTTCATTTTCCCCATTGTAATCTGAGTCTTCTCTAATTATGTTTGTGTATTAGATTAATTACATGAGATGCACACAATCGTCCCTGGTAATAAAAACAATATATACCTCTTATATACCTTTATCCCCCTCAAAGTTTGATGTTTTCCCACCACTTTATTATATACAACACAGGGATTTGGTAGCTTAGTGGGTAGGGTGATGAGCCAGCAATCTGAAGGTTGAGGGTTCCAATCCCAGGTCTATTTAAGTTACCAATGATCCTTGAGAAAGGCCATAAAATGTCATTGCTCCATGGGGCTGTCTGACCAACCTTTTGTTCTGACCCCAACCATTCCATCCATCCATCCATTATCTTTACTTAATCCTCTACTAGGGTGGGGGGGGTTCCAATCAATCATTGGGCACACTGACTTACACAAACACCCTCTATATGGTTCAATTTGTTGCTTTGGATAAAAGCATCTGCCAATTGACCAAGTGCAAAGGTACAACACCTAGTTTATTATCATTCATTCATTCATTCATTAGCTTCCGCTTAATCCTCTAATAGGGTCGTTGGAAGGGTTCTCCATGCCCATCCAGGGGAGAATGTATCAGGCACTGGGCAGATACACCCAGGACAGTGCGCCAGTCTATCGCTGGGCACACACACACACACTCACACACTCTATATGGGGCAATTTGAAGAATTCAATTGACCTCAATCCATGTTTTTGGACTGTGGGATGAAACCAGAGAACCTGGAGGAAACCCACGCGGACACGGGGAGAACATGGAAACTCCAACCAGATTGAGATTCGAACCTGGATCTTCAATGCTAAGAGGTAAACCTGCTAACAACTAAGCCACTGTGTTGCCCTAGTTTATAATTATGTGTTTTATTTATTATATGGATGAACTCTTCCCAGTTGGAATCCCAAACTGACTAGAGTTTCCATGTTCTCCCCGTGTCCATGTGGGTTTCCTCCAGGTTCTCCAGGTTCCTTACAAAGTCCAAAAACATGGATCTAGGTCAATTGAATTCTCCAAATTTCCCCATATAAAGTGTGTTTGTATGAGTGAGTGTGTGCCTCCTGCCCAGTGCCCGAAATGTTCTTCCCTTGATGGGCATGGGGAACCGTCTCGTGACCCTAGTAGAGATTAAAGTGGAAGATAATATATATATATATATATATATATATATATATATATATATATATATATATATATATATATATATATATATATATATTAGTTTGAATGAGTGTGCATACCTCTTGCTGAACATGTCTGAAGGTCAGATTGTGGTTCTGGTCAGCTTCGCTACAGCGGACAGCACATCGGTCTTTTCTCCGAATCTCTTTAAACCAGCATCTAACGGGAGCCGATAACATTGTGCAAAACGGAGTCGACTGTGGACTTCTCGAGCTGGCTGAGCTGAACACCTCTTTAACCCCCCCCCCCCCCCACACACACACACACACACACACACACTTCCTCCTATATGTGCTCGCTTTCGTACAGAATAGCAGCCTGCAACAGCAGCACTTAACATTTCATAAGGTGCAATCTAGCTAAACACGGCCTGTCTCCACACGGCCGCGCCACAATGTACCCACGTCGCCTCGCCGCCTCGCCTGATGATGAGACAAAATTAATCGCCCCTTCTCTTTCAGTGCCACCCTCCTCGCCGCCGTCCTTCCCTCTCCTTCCTCCACCCGGGCTATGACGATTTCATGTCATTTGCCACAATAGGACCTTTTCAGAAGGCCAATTCACTCAGCTGAAGGAGGTGACATCCCACCGTGCCTAATCTAGAACCATTGTATTATTCAGGCTCTGCTGCACTATTAAACCCGAAAACTTCAGCTACACAAAATCCATTGTTCTAGCTGGGCCAGGACCTTTGCAAAATGAAAGCGTCCTCGAGGTCTGGGGAGGCTTTTGGCATTTGAAGCTGATAAAGAATTGGCTTACCCGACTCAAATCCTATTCTCGAGTAGCGATGGGGCGGGTGGGCGAATAATGCTCTCGCTATAGCCGTGCCGTCTGCAAACACGGCTTAAAGTAGATAACGAGCTACTGTTAAGGCTACAGTAGTCACCAGGGCAGCTGACAGATGAGAAAATATGATAGATCTCATAATTTAATGGCATTTTACTTAATCCAGTCTGGTTCAAGCATGTGAAAACGCTGCTGCATGATGTGGAGCCTGATGCGAGTTGCCATATCAACATGTCCTTGTGCAAAAATAAAGCCAAGCTAAAAAAAAAAAACCCTGCACATTAAGCTTTTAAAGGTCTAACAAATTAAGAAGAAATGAACAGTTAGTTAGAGTTGGTATTAACAGCTCTCGGCTTTGAAATACTTGTCAGGATGGCAGTGATGGTGAGGATTTTACAGAAAGGTTACTTTTAGCAAGTCCACACTCATCCACTGGCCATAATATCAGCTCCACTTACTATATAGATACACCTTGTAGTTCTGCAATTAGACTGCAGTCCTTCCTGATCTAATAGTCAGGACCCCCACAGAGAAGGCAGGTATTAAATCATGGTGGATCAGAGACACTGGCATGGTGGTTATGTGCTTGTTACTGTGTTGCTGAGCTGGAATTGTTAAACACTCAAGTGTCACATAGAACTAAATATAAAAATGAAATACTATATATATATATATATATATATAGGCGGCACGGTGGCTTAGTGGTTAGCACGTTCGCCTCTCAGCGCTAGGGATTCCCGGTTCGAATCCCCATCTGGGTGGAGTTTCCATGTTCTCCCCGTGTCTGCGTGGGTTTCCTCCGGGTTCTCCGGTTTCCTCCCACAGTCCAAAAACATGGATCAAGTCAATTGAATTCTCAAAAATTGCCCCATATAGAGTGTGTCTGTGTGAGTGATTGTGTGCCCAGCAATGGATTGGCGCCCTGTCCTGGGTCTATCTGCCCAGCGCTCGAGACGTTCTCCCCTGGATGGGCATGGGGAACCCCACCGCGACCCTAATAGAGGATAAAGCGGGAGATAATGAATGAATGAATGAATGAATATATATATATATATGGATGAAGTCAATTGAGTTCTCCAAAATTGCCCCATATAGAGTGTGTATGTGTGCGTGTCTGTGTGAGTGAGTGTGTACCCAGCGATAGATTGGCGCCCTGTCCTGGGTGTATCTGCCCTGTGCCCAAAATTCTCTCCCCTGGATGGGCATGGGGAACCCCCCCGCGACACTGATATAGGATAAAGCGGAAGATAATGGATATATATATATATATATATATATATATATATATATATATATATATATATATATATATATATATATAAAATATGTTACTTACATTTACATTTACATTTGGTCATTTAGCAGATGCTTTTATCAAGTTTAGAAACCTGGTTGGAGTCAGAGCACAGGGTTGAATCAGTGCCCCTGGTGCAATGAGGGTTAGGGATCCTGCTCAAGGTCCCACATTGGTAACTTCTGTCACGCTACCGGAGGAAACGCAGGAAGCGTGAAGTTTTCAGCAAATAAACGAGTCTTTATTGCATAGGCAATAATCAATACAGTCAATAGTCTTGAATGAGTAAACAGAGGTACAGCGTTGGTAATGACGTCACCGGTCGTCGGAATCCCCAAGAGACCAGATGATGAGACGGTAAGGAATGCATAGAGGTGAACTCGAGGAAAATGGAGTCCGTAATCCTTCACCTGCACACAGGTAAACCATCCTAGAAAACACCAACGGGCAGAACGAGCAACGGGCAGTGAGTACGAGGCGAGAGCCAAATGAACAGAAACACCATAGCATACGAACGTAACCAGAAAACTCTGCAATGGTGGATCCGGGAAGCCGGCTTAAATAGAGTGCCTGCTAATGAGGTTCACCTGATCAGTACTCAGGAGAGGGAGAGCGCTGATTGGTGGAACGTGCCTCAGGAGAGGGAGAGTGCTGATTGGTGGATGGTGCATCAGGTGTATCAGTGGGTGTGTGTGGATGTGAGGTAGGCGGAGCAGTGGAAGTGGGTGTGAGTGTGACAACTTAAGTGGACCTGGGATTTGAACCCACAACCTTCAGATTGATAGCCCAATGCCCTAACCACTGAACCACCACACCCTCGATCAACGATCTACCGAACTAGATTACATTGCAGAAGTAATCAGCTTAGTGGTCAGCATGTTCACCTCTCAGCGAATTTCCATGTTCTCCCTGTGTCTGTGTAGGTTTTCTTAAGGTTCCCCAGTTTCAACCCAAAACCGTGATCCATAAACATGGATCACGGTAAATTTTAAAAATTAAAAATTAAAAATTGCCCCATATAGAGTGTGTTTGTGTGTGTGTCTATGTGAGTGAGTGTGTACCCAGCGATAGATTGGCGCCCTGTCCTGGGTGTATCTGCCCTGCGCCCAAAACATTCTGGATGGGCATGGGGAACCCCCCCCCCCACGACCCTAGTGGAGAATTAAGCAAAAAAAAAAATTATGGATGGATGGATGAATCAAACCTTGTTTGTTATTATTATAGTGTGTTTGTGACTGTGTTATAAAAGTATATAAGACATATTCTGATTTGCTGAGCCGTTCATCCAGCCATGATGTTATTGGCAATAACACACACCTCTGACCGCTTCACATTCGTATCAATGCATTACATACATAATTTCCAGATGTTTTTTGTCTTGTCATTTAGCCTCTAGATGGCAGCATTTGCATCCTTTTTGAAGCACTAGAATCCTGTTACTCAGCTATCAGCATTCGCTTTAAAAACACGACTAGATTACGTCACGGAAGACCAGATTATTAAAGATTATGCTGTCAATAACGCATTTATGAATCAAACCTTGTTTTTTTATTATTATAGTGTGTTCATGACTGTGTTATAAAAGCAATAAGGCACCCGAGGTTGTGTCTAATTGTTAATAAATTAAGGAAAAGCGGTGCTGTTAGGCATGAGTACTGTTACACCTTTTTATTAAACATCTCAGTGACACTGCTGGGATAGGAATAATGCACCAACCAAATAATCCTTGCTCTGTGGTGTTACTATTAGAGTCCTGACCATTAGAACCGAGTATAGGGGACGTACACTGTATGTACTGTATGGACTACAGGCTGGAACTGTAGAACTACAAAGTCCATCATTACAGTGGAGCGTAAAGGGGGCGTGGCTAAACTTTTGACTGGTTCTGTACATAAACCTCAGCAGCAGTGCTTATCGTGTGTAAGCAGAAGAAATAAATCTGTTCTCCCTGGCTGCAGCAGGAAATAAGCCGATAAACTTTTGGGAATGCATTTCCATCGTTTTCTTCAATTCCTCTATCGATTTGTTGTTAAGACCATTAAAAGCTTAATGTTGCTAATTTGGGTTCGGCCCATTGTTTGGCAGCGGAGGGAGCATTATGAGGTCGCTTTTGTTTTATGGAATGAACTGTTGATTCATATTAATTATTCAGTGGATTTATTTATTACTAGCCAAATCTCTAAAATGAACAATATGGACTACAGTAGTGTGGCGATAAAGTCGGGAAAAAAAAAACACTATTGCTTCTTACTACATAGTAATTACAACTAAATATTAGTATTGTTCAAGCTCACTGTTCTTAAAAAGTGTTTACCACATCCATGCACATGGAGATTTTACAGTTACAAGAGAATTCAGAACAAAGAACTAGTTAGAACTAGTTAGTCTAGATGTTAGTCTAATCTGGGTTTGTAAACGAACCAGTTCTT
This sequence comes from Corydoras sp. C115, assembly GCA_019802505.1. Taxonomy (NCBI): domain Eukaryota; kingdom Metazoa; phylum Chordata; class Actinopteri; order Siluriformes; family Callichthyidae; genus Corydoras; species Corydoras sp. C115. The sequence goes on along the minus strand of JAFMOC010000036.1, from coordinate 794,076 downwards.
GGTAAGATTAATCCATCTATCCATCCATTATCTTCTGCTTTATCCTCTACTAGGGTCAAGGGGTGAGGGGGTTCCCCATGCCCATCCAGGGGAGAACGTTTCAGGCGCTGGGCAGATACACCCAGGACAAGGTGCCAATCTATCACTGAGCACTCACTCACGAAGACATACACACTCTATATGGGGCAATTTGGAGAATTCAATTGACCTTGATCCATGTTTTTGAACTGTGGGAGGAAACCAGAGAACCTGGAGGAAACCCACACGGTCACGGAGAGAACATGGAAACTCTACCCAGATTGGGGTTCGAACCGGGAATCCCTAGCGCTGATCCCAATCTGGGTGGAGTTTCCATGTTCTCCTCGTGTCCAAGTGGCTTTCCTCTGGGTTCTCCAGTTTATTTCCACATTCAAGGTCAATTGAATGCTCTAAATTGCCCCATATAGCGTGTGTTTTTGTGTGACTGTGCGAGTGAGGGGCGACACTTAGTGGTTAGCTCGTTCGCCTCTCAGCGCTGGGGATTCCATGGGGAGTTTCCATGTTCTCCTCGTGTCCAAGAGGGTTTCCTATGGGTTCTCCGGTTTCCTCCCTAGTAGATGTTTAGACAGAAGAAATGAATGAATGACTGAATTATTGATAATCCTAAACTGAGGGCCTATACATAGGCTTATGCATGTTCTTCCCTTGTCCGAGTGGGTTTCCTCCGGGTTCTCCGGTTTCCTCCCACAGTCCAAAAACATGGATTCAAGGTAAATTGAATGCTTTAATTCGCCCTATATAGTGTGTCTGTTTGATGAAGTGTACCCAGCAATAGATGGGCACCCTTTCCTGGGTGTATCTGCCCAGCGCCCGAAACGTTCTCCCCTGGATGGGCATGCGGAAACCCCCCTGCGACCCTAGTAGAGGATCAAATGGAAGATAATGGATGAATGACTTGCGATTGATTCCCGGTCCCACCAAGTACTATGGATGAAGTGCCCTTGTGCAAGGCCCCTAACCACAATTGCTCCTGGGACGCAGTATACAGGGGTGGCCACCACTCCGGACACGTGTGCTCATTTCACTGCACTGATGAGTTAAATGTGGAGGACTGATTCCTCTGGGTGTAAGCGATTCCTCAGTTGGCTCACTTTATCACTACTAGGGACGAGGAGCGCAGGTTCCTCATACCCATCTAGGGAAGTTCTCGCACACACGCTTTATAGAGGCTAATTAGAGCAGCCAACCGGTGGGAGGAAACTGGTGTTTCATATTTTGGCCCCTGAAAGCAGATAGGAAGTGTACAAGAAGCCGTGAAAACGAGAGCCAAAATAAATCATGAGGGTTGCACAATAACACGGGCGTTCATGCGGTTACCAACCGTGTAGAAAAACCAGGGAGGTTTTCACTGTCTGTCATGTTTTCTAGCTTTCTGCATTCTATTATTGAAAGTCACTCCGTGAAGTTTTAACTAAAGAAGTAATCACTTTTTTGAAAGTGATAGTTATTTTAGCTTCGGCTTGCTAAATGACTAAATGTGAATGTAACAAATCACCATATTAGAAAAATACATACATGTTTTATTAGTTATTCGTTAGTAATTTTATTCGCAACGTATATTTCTATTAGTTTGGTTATTTTGAACGAGGAGAAATCTACATTGTCAATGGAGGAACATATATTAAGGTGTGTTGGATATAAAAACTTATGTAAGAGAGTAATTATTGTCATTAATATTAATATTAATAGAATATACTATAGGCGGCACGGTGGCTTAGTGGTTAGCACGTTCGCCTCTCAGCGCTAGGGATTCCCGGTTCGAATCCCCATCTGGGTGGAGTTTCCATGTTCTCCCCGTGTCTGCGTGGGTTTCCTCCGGGTTCTCCGGTTTCCTCCCACAGTCCAAAAACATGGATCAAGTCGATTGAATTCTCAAAATTGCCCCATATAGTGTGTGTATGTGTGTCTGTGTGAGTGAGTGTGTGCCCAGCGACGGATTGGCACCCTGTCCTGGGTCTATCTGCCCAGCGCCCGAAACGTTCTCCCCTGGATGGGCATGGGGAACCCCACCGCGACCCTAATAGAGGATAAAGCGGGAGAATGAATGAATGAAAGAATATACTATTACTTATTTAGGTTATATATAGGGTTAATAGGCGGCATGGTGGCTTAGTGGTTAGCACGTTCGCCTCTCAGCACTAGGGATTCCCGGTTCGAATCCCAATCTGGGTGGAGTTTCCATGTTCTCCCCGTGTCCGCGTGGGTTTCCTCCGGGTTCTCCGGTTTCCTCGCACAGTCCAAAACATGGATCAAGGTCAATTGAACTGTCCAAATTGCCCAAATAGAGTGTTTTTGTGTGACTGAGTGTGTGCCCAGTGATAGATTAGCGTCCTGTCCAGTGCCCGAGAAGTTCTACCCTGATTAGGCATGGGGAACCCCCCGCGACCCTAATATAGGATAAAGCGGAAGATAATGGATGGATTGATAGTTGCACTACAGGGACTAGGGAATGGCAAGTAATTGGTTTATTTTAGGGGACATCCAAACTTCTAATGAACCCACACGGACACGACATAGAAACTTTAGCTCGGGATTCGAACCTTGATCCCCAAAGCTGGGAGTCGAACATGCTAACCACTAAGCCATCATGCCGCCCAGAATGACCTGAATGCAGGTTTTAGCTCATGCCAGAACATAGTGGGGAGTCTTTCCAGAACCCCATAATGTCCAGTAGGAGAATATCTAGCTGATCAGTGAGTGGTGACAGTACATTACAGCCTGAACGGAAGGTCTGCAGGATAAAGGACCGGTTCTATTATTCATTCATCCCCAAGTTTGCGCAGAACATCCACACTTGTTTTAAGGTTATATGAAGCAGGAAAGTGGAGCATCTGCCCTGCTTTGCTGAGTTTGTGGTGAGATGAGCGCACACCTGCACAATGGAGGCGCTCGCTTGCTCGCTCAATGCCTTCCGAGTATCGCACTGTGACACTCGCCATAAATCAAAGCCAGGTCTCACGGGGAAGGAAGCAGTCTCAGGTGGCTGTGATTGGGTTAGCAGCATCTACCTGCAGACCATCTTTATCCTGCTCAGAGGATACTGACGCACACACAACTCAACACCACCACCTAGTGGCGGGAAATCTGCAAAGACTCCTGAACAACGGATGTTTGTTGTTCTTGCACCTTATGCCATGCTGCAGATATATAAATATAAATATATATATAAAACTACACTCCCTGGCCCCTTTATTAGGTAAACGTTCTTGTTTTGATATGCTGCTCGAATACCTATACCTGTTTCTCAACATATAGTGTTGTTCTCTCGTTAGGAAACCACCAAAACCACAGAGGGCTTTGGATTTTGAGACCTCCATCCATCCATCCATCCATCCATTATCTTCCGCTTTATCCTCTATTAGGGTCGCAGGCGGGTTCCCCATGCCCATCCAGGGGAGAACGTTTCGGGCACTGGGCAGACACACCCAGGACAGAGCGCCAAACTATCGCTGGGCACACACACACTCACTCACACAAACACACTCTATATGGGGCAATTTGGAGAACTCAATTAACCTTGATCCATGTTTTTGGACTGTGGGAGGAAACTGGAGAACCCGGAGGAAACCCACGCGGACACGGGGAGAACATGGAAACTCCACCCAGATTGGGATTCGAACCGGGAATCCCTAGTGCTGAGAGGAGAACATACTAACCATACTAACATACTAAGCCACCGTTCTAAGCGTTGTTTTATTGGAACAGCAAAATGGTAAATCTTATAAAACCATATAAAAATATGGTAAATCTTTACTAACAATAAATTAAGACAACCCACTAGAATGATTTCCCAAGCAGATTGGAAGAAGCCAATCAAATAAAACAGATCTGTTATTTCATTGGGCATCTATCAGGGGTGTCATGTTGGCTTAGTGGTTAGCAGGTTCTCTTCTCAGCAGTAGGGATTCCCTGTTCGGATCCCAATCTGGGTTCTCCGGTTTCCTCCCACAGTCCAAAAAAAGATGGACCAGGGTCAAATGAATGCTTCAAATTGCCCCACATAGAGTGTGTTTGTGTGAGTGAGTGTGCCCAGTGATATATTGGGTGGAACATTGGTGATCTGATAAATTGCTTACACAGAGGGATTCCCATCCATTATCTTCCCCTTTATCCTCTACTAAGGTCACGGAGGGGGTTCCCCATGCCCATCCAGGGAAGAATGTTTCTGGTGCTGGGCAGATACACCCAGGACAGGGCAGCAATCTATCGCTGGGCACACTCACTCACACAAACACACTTTATATGGGGCAATTTGGAGAATTCAATTTACCTTGATCCATGTTTTTGGACTGTAGGAGGAAACCGGAAAACCCGGAGGAAACCCACATGGACACGGGGAGAACATGGAAACTCCACCCAGATGGGGATTCGAACCGGGAATTACCGTAGTAGTTCTTGGTGGGACCTGGAATCGAACCGGGGACTTTAACCCCAAACCTACAAATGCCCCTGATCAGGGTGGTTTTCACGTTCTCCCCATATCTCTATAGGTTTTCTATGGGTTCCTCCCACAGTCCGAAAACAGTGTTAAACGTAAGTGAACCGGCGACAAGCTCCCCACGATGAGATGTTAAAGCTTATAAAGGCCGCACGCGGTCATCAGGGGGCGCTGCACCAATTCCTCTCCTGATAGATGTCGCCAGCTCCGCCTTCCTCCCCCACACATGGATTTAAGGTGAATTGCTCTAAATTTCCCCTATATACATTCATTATCTCCCGCTTTATCCTCTATTGGGGTCGCGGTGGGGTTCTCCATGCCCATCCAGGGGAGAACGTCTCGGGCGCTGGGCAGATACACCCAGGACAGGGCGCCAATCCATCGCTGGGCACACACTCACTCATACAGACACACTCTATATGGGGCAATTTTTTGAGAATTCAATTGACTTGATCCATGTTTTTGGACTGTGGGAGGAAACCGGAAAACCCGGAGGAAACCCACGCAGACACGGGGAGAACATGGAAACTCCACTCAGATGGGGATTCGAACCGGGAATCCCTAGCGCTGAGAGGCGAGCGTGCTAACCACTAAGCCACTGTGCCGCCTCCCCTATATACAGTCATGGCCAAAAGTTTTGAGAATGACACAAATATTATATTTTCACATGATCTGCTGCCCTCTGTATTTTTATGTGTGTTTGTCAGATGTTTTTATAACACGGAAATATAATTGCAATCACATTATGAGTAACAAAAGCTTTTATTGACCGTTAGAATGAGTTAATGCAGCAAGTCAATATTTGCAGGTTGACCCTTCTTCTTCAGGACCTCTGCAATTCTCCTTGGCATGCTCTCAATCAACTTCTGGACCAAATGCTGACTGATAGCAGTCCATTCTTGCACAATCAATGCTTGCATTTTGTCAGAATGTGTATGTTTCTGTTTGTCCACCCGTCTCTTGATGATTGACCACAAGTTCTCAATGGGATTAAGATCTGGGGAGTTTCCATACTCTTCCCTGTTAGGCCATTTTTGTGCAGTGCAATGATGACCGCACGTGTTTCTTTAGAGATAACCATGGTTAACAGAAGAGAAGCAATGATGCCAAGCACCAGCCTCCTTTTAAAGTGTCCAGTGGTGTCGTTCTTACTTAATCATGACAGATTGATCTCCAGCCCTGTCCTCATCAACACCCACACCTGTGTTAATGGAGCAATCACTGAAACGATGTTAGCTGGTCCTTTTAAGGCAGGGCTGCAACGAAGTTGAAATGTGTTTTGGGGGATAAAGTTCATTTTCTAGGCAAATAGTGATGTTGCAATTAATTGCTGTTAAGCTGATCACACTTTATAACATTCTGGAGTATATGCAAATTCATTCATTCATTATCTCCCGCTTTATCCTCTATTAGGGTCGCGGTGGGGTTCCCCATGCCCATCCAGGGGAGAACGTCTCGGGCGCTGGGCAGATACACCCAGGACAGGGCGCCAATCCATCGCTGGGTACACACTCACTCACACAGACACACTCTATATGGGGCAATTTAGGGAACTCAATTAACTTGATCCATGTTTTTGGACTGTGGGAGGAAACCGGAGAACCCGGAGGAAACCCACACAGACACGGGGAGACCATGGAAACTCCACCCAGATGGGGATTCGAACCGGGAATCCTTAGCGCTGAGAGGCGAACGTGCTAACCACTAAGCCACCATGCCGCCTATATGCAAATTGCCATTCTAAAAACTGAAGCAGTAGACATTGTAAAAATGTATATTTGTATCATTCTCAAAACTTTTGGCCATGACTGTAGTGTCTGCCCAGTGATGGACTGGCACCCTGTTCTGGGTGTATCCACCCTGTAGCCGAATTGGTTCCAGCTGGATGGTTCCCCCTGCGACCCCATTATAGAAGTAAAGGATTCCTAATTTTTTGGAACAACTTATTAAAACGATTTGTTTAGGCATCAAGAATATTTAATTGACTGAATTTGCATACTGTCTAGTGCACTTTTCACATCCGAGACTGCACGGTTACGACATAATAGCTCACTCAAAACACCTACTACTGTACCTGTAACCGTGTTAACATGAGTTAAAATAATACATAGCGTTCTTTACGGCAATATCGGAGCATCTGGCAAAGAAAAAAAGCAAGTATTTTTTTAAACATTTATTTCTACATTTTCCATTAAGTAATGTAACAAAGCACATATTAGTCTGAAGCTTTATTCCTAGTTGCCAGGGAGTCATTTGATTAATTAGGAGCCTGTCCCGTTAGTCTTGTGGGAATTAACAATGAAAATGGAAAATGGAATTAACTTCTGGTGGTTTAGTGGTTAGCATGTTCTCCTCTCAGCGCTAAGGATTCCTGGTTCGAATCCCCATCTGGGTGGAGTTTCCATGTGGCTAGTGGTTAGCAGGTTCTCCTCTCAGCACTAGGTATTCCCTGTTCGGGGAATACCTAGTGCTGAGTCCAAAAAAAGATGAACTTCTGGTGGCTTAGTGGTTAGCATGTTCTCCTCTCCTCTCCAATCTTTTTTTGGACTGTGGGAGGAAACCGGAGAACCCAGATTGGGATCCGAACAGGGAATCCCTAGTGCTGAGAGGAGAACCTGCTAACCACTAACCACATTGAAACTCCACCCAGATGGGGATTCGAACTGGGAATCCCTAGCGCTGAGAGGCGAACGTGCTAACCACTAAGCCACCGTGCCGCCAGAAGTCAGTGCTAGGGATTCCCGGTTCGAATCCCCATCTGGGTGGAGTTTCCATGTTCTCCCCGTGTCCGCGTGGGTTTCCTCCCACAGTCCAAAAACATGAATCAAGTCAATTTTCTCCAAATTGCTCCATATAGAGCGTGTGTGTGTGCGTGTCTGTGTGGGTGTATGTGTGCCCAGCGATAGATTGGCGCCCTGTCCTGGGTGTATCTGCCCAGCGCCCAAAACGTTCTCCCCTGGATGGGCATGGGCATGGGGACCCCCCCTTGGTGCGTATTATAAACGTGTAAACCAGACCAGGGTTTCAAAATGACAGTTTCCCTTTAAAGTGTTACAAGCTAAACCTATTTATTAAACTAAAGCAAAAACCATTTCCATAAACTGGAGGAATACACTGGTAGGGCTGCAACTAACGATTATTTTGATAATCGATTAATCGGCCGATGATTTTTTTTCGATTAATCGATGAATCCAATACATTTTTTCCCCCATGTCTTTACATTTACATTTAATCACTTAGCAGACACTTTTATCCAAAGCAACTTACAAATGAGAACATCACAAATCAGTAGTTATGAAGAAAACCAACTACACTGTAGAATTATTAAGCAGGTCAATAAATGTCTGGTTTTATTTACAGTATGAGTTTAAGGCATCCAATTAGCCCAAAGAGCAATTAAACACAAATCTCACACACACTGGCACAATATGTAGCACAGTGTGAACAAAATACTAAATTACACAAATTTGTGTAGCTGTAATGTTAATCCCCATAGGGGGCAGTGTCTTCACTCATACCGTCAGAAAATTGAAACGTGAAGCTTGATCATTTATTCACCACCATTGTGTACAAGTTGTATTTGTAAAGCACATTAAACACTGCTTAAGATAATAAAACGAATATATAAAGTACCACACGTTCTCCATCACTGTGATTATCCAGTTAACAACCAAAAACAGCATGAAGCGTGCTCTGGTTCTCATAGTGTGAGTGCACCGTTATGTTCATTCACTTCAAAACTAAAGAACCTCGGGATGTTGTAGTGATTTATCTGCTGTTGAGCTCCTTCATCCTCATCGGTGACTCCAACAAGTTTACTTTCAGGTGGTGGATCATCACTGTGGTGCTCCCTGCAGGTCAATTCATTTTCGCAGAGCTCGCATGTTCCACATTCTATATATTTGTGTGAAGTGCAGTTTTCTGCATTTCATTTGTACGATTTATCAACTTGTTTTGCAGATTCCGCCTCATTCTGTTCAACCCACAATTTTTTCCCAGGTTATTGAAGCCCTGCAGGTGACATCAGCGGTTACAACGCGGAAATCGTGCGACCCATATTCATATAACCAAATTCATTATCGACACCTTTCACAATCGATTTTTTATCGAGTCGTTGTTGCAGCCCTATACACTGGGGTTTGTATGCTGCGCTGACATACGCCATGATTTCCGAGAATGCTGGCACAATTCGGAAGCACAGTGTTTTATAGAAAGCGGATGCCGTCACACATCTCACACATACAGGGCTTTCTGCGGGTAGCAACAAAATAAACCCGTAATAAAGCGCTTATACAGAGGTCACACACTGTTTTGCAAGGTGGTTTATTAGATAATCATCCAACATTTCCATCAGTTTTCAACTGCAATTCAAGGCTGTTACAAAGTGTTGCATCGAGGAGGAACACAAAAGCACTTCACAGCGAAGGGAAAAACCACAAATCTCTCCTGAAGCACTGGAATCAGAGGTCTTTCAGCTGAGCCACTTTGGCATTACTTATTGGACCCTTCTGGGAAAGCGGCAGCTTTTTAGCTAATCTGAAGCTCTAAAGTTTGCAGTTCATCGAAAAGCATCAGATGGGGCTCTCAGAAGGGCAAACTGGTCCTGTGTAAGCGTCCAAAAAAAACAAAACAAAAAAAAAAAAAAAAACACGCACACAAGACATCAGCCTGAGGAGCACTTCTAATGCTTTTTGTTTAGATTTTTGATCAGTCTAAGCAGGTTCAAAGATGCAGTCGGATGCAAAAATCTAGGTAAATCAGGCAGAGGGTAAGTAAAGGTGCTGCAGAGCCGTGTGATTTATTAAGCTCCGTCTAGGTTTAACTTCTACACCGTTGATCATCCGAGAAGACTTCTTAGTCCAAGTCGAATGGCTCCACAGACAAGCGCATTACCGAGGGTTCCAGACCGAAAAAAGTCCCGCAGTCCTAAGCGACCCCCCCTCAGGGCCTTCAGGCTTCCTTGCGAGTTTAAAGGGCCATGAGGTAGGAGGACAGGGGAAAAAAAGCTGAGTGAGGGCCAATGTGAAGCCTGGGACGAATGCAGTTGCTCCACCGCGGCAGAGGTAAATACAGAAGATTAGGTGAATATTGGAGACGTGTCACAAGCACGTGAATCGCTATGTAGATAAATGATCGTAAATGTTACGTTACACATCGAAGGATGTTAAAAACCTGAGCGTTCGGAGACTTAGACGTACATTAAAAGAGGGAGAAATTAAAGTCACCTGCGCCTCTCGTACGTAAACCTTTAAATGTCTTTCGGAAATTCATCCCTTTGATTTAAAAAGAATCAAGTATACAGTACACACACACGTATTAACGACTCGTCTGTACGCCGGCGCTCAACCGCCATCACTACGGAGAGTGTGAGAGTGAGAGAGAGCGCTTCACAGCACGCTCATCTCGGGGTGAGCTTTAAAATCAATGCGTTGCTGACAACCACTTCCACTTTCTTTTTTTCTTTTTCTTTTCCGGGGTTTACTTTTTTCAGTGGCGCAACACAGCATGGTTAAATTAGAGTGAATATGAAATGTAACGGACTAAAACAGTTTGTTAACAGACTTTTCTTTTCTTGCAGTTTCTTTTTTTTTTTTCTCCACGTAAAACAATCTCCCCCCCCTCCCCCGTTCGTTTTTAATAGTTCATGTTCTGCGCGTTAAGCAGCGAGTCGAGCATGTTAAATGTGTTGGCGTAGTCCACGTGCTGCCCATTGAGGAGAAGGGAGGCCCCGCTTTCGCCGCTCGACCCCTCTCCCGGCCGCCTGTCGAGTTTCCCCAGCTGGGTGTGGCTGGCTGGGGGTAAGGGGACGGTGCCGGCGTGGCTCTTGGAAGAGCGGTGGGCTTTGTGATGACTGGGGTGTGTGTGGGAGTGTGTGTGTGCGACGTCGTGCTTGGGCGCTCGGTGTTTTTCCCGGCTCGAGCGAGGGCTGTGTCTGCTCTTACCGCCGCTCTCGGACATCTTGATCTTCATCTTCAGCTCCTCCTGACTGGCGACTCCATTCTCTGCAGAGGAAGAGGAGGACGAAGGGTGGCGGCGCTTTAGCGAGCTGCTTTTGGCTTCTTGTCCGGACTGGGCGTATTTTACCCGCGTCGCTGAGCAGGAAGACGAGGACGACGAGGATGACGACATTAATGCTGCAGATAAAGACGAAGACGCAGCGAGAGCGGAAGGTTCTGGCAGCAGGTGGCCGTGTTTGCGGCGCTGCTGTAGCTCGGCCGCGTGCTTCTCCCTGTATTTTTCCAGGCTCAGTTTATTGGGAGTTGGATGCTGCTGCTGCTGCTGCTGCTTGCTGCTAACAGGAACTCCCTGCAGACTCGGGTGGGCGTCAGGCTGGATGTAGGAGGACATTGGGTTGGTCAGGCCGTTGAGGGCACTTGGGTTTATAGGGAACAAGCTGGCCGAGTCTGGGTACATGACCCCCATCATGTCAGTTTTATCATCCAGCAGCAGGCTGTCCTGACTCTGTGGTCCGGCTTGAAAGGAACCAGCTGACTGACTCTCTGTCTTGGACCTTTTGGCGGCCTGAGTGGCCTAAAACATAGAAAAACAAACTTATGAATGTTTTTCATATATATATAAATATATATAAATAAAGACTTTACTGAAGTACTACACCTTACTACATAATAAGAATCAATAAATTCACCTACCCGCCAGTTTCTGATCCTTTTTAATCTACTTGGTGTTTTTTCCAAAATCTGTAGAAACTCATGTGTTAGTTCTGAAAGAAAAATTAAGAAGCGTGTTAAGGACGTATTTATATAAAAAAATATTTATATGATAAATAATCATACACATAAAACTACAGGAAAAAAGACAAACATTGTTCAAAAAATTTGACTAAGTCTGAAGGTTATTTAAAGACATATTTTAAGTGTGGTAGCTTAATGGTTAGAGTGTTGGGCTATCAATCTGAAGGTTGGAGGTTCAAACCCAGGGCCAGTGAAGTTACCCATGTGGATCCAAGGGTGCTGTGGCCCTGTGCTTGCTTTGTAAATCACTTTGGATAAATGGGTCTGTTAAATGGCCAAATGTAATATAAATGTAAAGACGTGACGGTATTTAAGATTACATTTACCAGACGCTTTTATCCAAAGCAATGAGAACACAAGTCAGTAGTTATGGAGAAAACCAATGTGCTACAATGTGGAATTATCAAACCTGATCGTTATCTGATCCTGCACCCCAATCCTTTTTTTATTATTATTATTTTTTACAGCAGATGTTTGATGCGTCTTCAGTAGTTTCTTAAAAATGGCAAGTGACTCCGCCTTACGGACAGAGTTGGGAAGATGGTTCCACCATTCTGCAGTGGTGAACGCCACGGAGTGAGAATTAGCAATTTGAAAAGATAGAGTGAGTGATGTAAGGGGTAGCAGATTCAGAGATTGTCCTCTAGGTCAGAGTCAGTGTCTTGTACTCAATATGAGCAGCTACAGGAAGCCAATGGAGAGAAATGAGTAGTGGAGCGACATGAGGTGTGTCAGTCTCAAAGGATGCAATATTAAAAAGTGATTAGACGAAAGCATTTTGGCTCAGATTTCAAAATCTGGTTTGCACTAAAATTAATGAAAAGTGAATCATGTTTTACTTTAGTTTCTTCAGCAGAGCAAAATCTATGACAGTCATTGTGAGGCAATTTTTTTGGGGGATTTTCAGACCAGTCAGGTTATATTATAAATTGAAACTCATCCTAAGCTTTATAAGTGTCCTGGTGCTGAATCAAGTTATTAGTGAAATAAGATTTACATAAAAAGCAAACTGGGAGTGTTAATATTTATTCATTCATTATCTCCCACTTTATCCTCTATTAGGGTCGCGGTGGGGTTCCCATGCTCATCCAGGGGAGAACGCCTCGGGCCCTGGGCAGATACACCCAGGACAGGGCGCCAATCCATCGCTGGGTACACACTCACACACTCAAACACACTCTATATGGGGCAATTTAGAGAACTCAATTAACTTGATCCATGTTTTTGGACTGTGGGAGGAAACCAGAGAACCCGGAGGAAACCCACGCGGACACGGGGAGAACATGGAAACTCGACCCAGATGGGGATTCGAACCGGGAATCCCTAGCGCTGAGAGGCGAACGTGCTAACCACTAAGCCACCGTGCCGCCCTTAATAATATTAATATCAATTAATATTAATAAAACACAAATCATGACATTCACAATATCACTAGCAAAACAAGAAGAAAAACTATGCTAGAAAAAAAGTCAATATTTGAGACTCACGGTCCAGTAGCAGCAGTGTTACTGTAGGATCTAAATACTCCCACCAGTGCTTTCCATCTGACGAGATCGGAATCTCCCAGTTGGACCACTTGCAGGCGAGATGGATGCACACGCACGCCACCACTGTGGGCCTGTACTGCAAGCAGAACGTAGTCAAATGCAGGCTGCAGGACAGAAAGAAAGAGAAAAGCAGAAAGGAGACAAATTATTTAACATAAGCAGGTTTACAGGTTAGTATTAATCAAAAGCAGCAGACTGGCATGAACGTTAACCTGGGCTGAGAATCTTAACTATGAAAGCTTCTGCGATAATAATTTCTGGAATCAGCTCTAAAGCTGAAATGACCTTACACACAAAACTAAGCTTTTTACACATGGTGTGTGTGTGAGTTCCAAAGAGGCAAATCTAAACAAAAGCAGTTAATTGCCAAATATCCATTAAGTCTGCGACAGAACATACAGTGTGAATCGTCTGGGTCCAGCAAAATAACCTAAGGACAAGTAAACATATTTATACGCTCTTGGCGATTTAAAGCAACGACATACGAGAGTAATTATAACACTCGGACTTTTATTATACAGTATGCAGACGCACACACGAGCCATTTCATTCTATACTGACTCTTTTCTATAGGTTTACCACTAACATTTTACTTCTAAACGTTTAAACGCATTAAGAAAGACGGAAACTATTAAACTGTATATTGTGGAGAAGTTTTTAATGTTATTGTTTTAACCTCAATAATATTAATTATTACAAAAAAGGGGTTAATTAAAAAAAGGTGTAATTCGTTAAATTTGAACCTTATTTGATATCAATCTTGAAAATGGAAAAGGCTTGGGTAAAATTATCCTCACTGCTCAGGGACAGTCATATTTATGCAACCACAGTCCCTCCCCACCCCCCCAGGCTTAAGTAGTTATACTGTGCTCCTATTAGTTTGACTGACTAATCTACAGGCAGTTTTGTCAGATTGGTCCACCAGTCCTCAACTTGATCTACACTTTTTTTATAGTACATACTAAAAACAGCCATGTGTAAACAATTCTGCTGTCATTTTCAAGTACTCTCCTGCTTTATGTGCATTATTTAAATTTAAATAATGTGCATTATTTAATCAGTATGCCGTGCAGCTGGTTAGAAGAACTCAAAGTAGAGTATTATTGGGAGATGGTTTAAGGAGTCTGATCAGTGATCACGCATGACATTACTTCAAGTGGCCAGAGTGTAAGCCATAGGCATAGCAAGTTCGGCTTATAAAGTATAATTAACTAAATCCCTAAAGATGGCAAAACATCGTTCATCGCTTTAAAATTGTTTAAAAAAAATTAAATAGTTATTAACTAAATGTTTCACACGAATGTTAAAATCTGTACTCCCTCTAGAGATCGGGTCATATTATTTATGAACATTTTAAGAAAGGGAAAGTTTCAGTTATATTCATATTTAGTCAAATTTCAAGGGTAATCTTTTTGGAATTTCTCCAGCCCTAAAGAGAAAAAAGGATTTAATGTGTAACAGATTGCTTACAACCCTGCAAATAAAAATAACCAGCTGGTTTATTAACATATTAAACCTAAAACAAAAAAATTATTTCACCTTAATACACAATATTTATACACAAAAATGTTTTGTTATTTTCAGTGGAACATTAAGATTAGATAGCGAGACAGAGATAGATAGATAGTCGTAGTTATAACAGTAGTAGCATAGTGGAGTCAGCTGATAGTAAAAATCTACATTCACTGATGACAGACAAAATTCCACACTTCCTTAGTAACCTTCCTTATGTTTGTTTGAGCTGTTAGTGTGTGTGTATGGGTTTGTTTCGTTACTAAACTCTATTGGCAAGTCTCAAAACATTTATATCAGCACCTTTATTCCAGATATCTAGTACAAATTGTTTTCCCTTGGATGGAGATGGGAAGAAGCCTCATATAGAAAAGATTATCACATAGGAGCCCAAGAACATTGAACCAGAGATGTATTTAAAGACAAATACATATATACATCCGCCTGTCTTTCCTCTTTATTTCACTACTCAGTACTGTGATGAAAATATTCACTTTGATTGTATTCCTGTACTGTGGACTACAAAATAAATGTGCAGTGGATCAAGTTTTCTCTTCATCCTGATAAGTGTGGTGTGATGGGATGGGATTTCACTTCAGTAGGAGTTCACCTGTCAGTCTTCACTAAAACCAGGACTCAAAAGTATTGTGCTTTTTTTTCCCCAGCAGTCTTCACTTACTTCGTACTTTTGCATTTACAGCATTTTTTTTAACAAAAGACAAGAACAAGTCAAGATTTCTACATGCACTCTGCTTTACATCAACCCATCAAACCCGCCCTGCCACAGGATATTCATCCAACTCTTGACACTTTTGTGTTGATTATTGATTTAAACAGGCTGATGCCTATGTGCTGGGCATCAGAATGAGGCACTTTTAACAATGACATTTCAGAATATTTATCAGTCCAAAGACACACTGCATCATTCAAACCAAAAAATACCTTAGATCCTATTATTAATGCATTTTTTCCTGTCAAAGTCAGTTGACAGTACATTAAATATTAACGCTACGGAATAAAGAATGCTGCATTAAAATGCAATGGACAAAAACAGCTCAAAAAAAGATGCTTGACATCACTGCATGAATAAAACCTGCAAACCGTAGAGGTAAAGTTGCCTAACTAATGGAATTTAAATTAAAACTAGTTAATATTGTTTAATCTGGTTTAGAGGCCAAATAGCAGGTTTCATTCACAACAATAGACCAGATTTCATTAACAGAGGGTAAAACACACTTGTGAAAATTTACATGGGGGGGATTCTTGGTCTGAAACATACTTCATATGTAGATGGAGTCCTCTCAACTCCTCTTAATTCATATTAAAAATCCAAATGGTTTTAAAAGGATCTGGGATCATACTGATTACACGCAGCTTTAGGACAGTTTAAAAGCTGCGCTACAAAAATATTCAAGACTGGTGGGTTAATTTCGACTCAGAGAAAGTTAGTGTTTCCTCTAACTAAAACAAAATTTAGTTGAATTTAACAAAAATATGTTGCTTTCTTAAATGGAAGTTTAAAAGCACAAAGCTTTTAAGGCGTATTGAATTATTAAAGCTCTTCTGGAGGCAAATACTAATCACTAATACAAAAGCATTAGTATCATTTTCGGCTATTTTGTCCATCGCCGTATATAACTGAGGAGTTCATTTGCAAAAAAGGACAAACTCAATCTAATTAACAGTAATAATAATCAATCTACCCTAAGTTAATTAAAATATGGCACATTATTAACTCTATAAACTGTGCTGTTACTTTATCATTTACAGAGCTTTGCAGGGTCCACGTCGAGACCCTGTTTAGTCAGAAATATCCCATCTGATGTGTCTGACTAAAGTCTGTGCTTTTATGCTTAACTTTACTTGAATTCAAACTTTTTTTTTAACTTAATAATCCGCAAGAGTATCGATTAATGTGTTTGAACTGCTGCTGCTTTTTCGTTTGCCTATTTTTAACATCCGTTCCAACATGCACATAATACCTACTTCAAAGCTACGGGTGGCGCTACCACAATGTCTTGTAACTTTCCTTATACTTTACAAGAGGGAGACCATAAGGAAAGTAAAATGTTTCACACGCCAGTCGGCTTGAAGCCATGGGTGTGGAACTATTGCGGCTTTGGGAAAAACTGATGGAGCAGTGCCATAAAATATGGAATCTTGCTTTATTTAGTAATTAAAATGTTGAGAATTTCATGAAAAGATGTCCACAAAAAGATTTCCACTTCTCCAAGATGTGGCAGTGCACAGACCCATAGCATGTGCCGGTTACTTAACGCTCTACATCACCACAAAATTGCGCCGCTCACCCTGCACCATTCAAATAGCAATTTGCCAAAGTCAGACCCGACTCTCGAAGAGAATGGCAAGTGACATGCTGATTGGTTTATTGATCGTGATGCACAAAACACACCCGCACCATCATCTTCACGACAGCAAAGACACACTGACATGCTCTGAATCAAGCTGCGTGGCATGACACATCGCTAAAACAGGGCCCGGAATGCTTGTAATTATTTTTGTAAGCACCTAAATCTAATTTAAATCTATGTAAATCCAAGCATCCCTTTCTAGAACATCTAGGGCAAATAACTTTCAAATAGGGTTCTAGTCTACTGCAAAGCAACCACACCAACACATCGACACCTACAGGCAATTTGAGTCTATGGGAATAACCTCACCTGGACCCACTGAGAACATGCAAATTCCTTAAGACAACAACTTTAAATTATTACAGATAAAGTGCATTGTGTTATTGATATGATATCAAATCTACCACAGAGTGCAGTCTATTTGATCTACAACTAAAGGAAAGGAATTAAAACAAATTCATTTAAAAAAAAAAATAGAGATATCTGTTTTTGCAAATGGACTCTTCATTCATAAAAGTTTTGTTAGCGCTTGACTCGGCAGAGAATAAAAATTAAACCCCACAACTACAATTATTCAAAAAGAAATATATTAAAAAAAAATTGAAAAAGGGAAAAAAAAAAAAAAAAAAGAACTGCGAGTCAATTTACTTACCGTCACGGCCTCTAACTTTACCCTGAGCTGATATTCAGGCTACCAATTGAGTCATTAGACCTACTGCACTCAGAATCAAGCAATAGTCACGAGCACCTCTACATCTCGCACCATGCGTTCAGCCTCCCGCACCAACACTGGGCCCTTGTACATTACACCGCACAGCGCCGGGCGCTGTCAGGAGGTTGCCTGCAGGCACACCACCCCGCACCCAGGCACGAGAGAGGGCGTTGGCTACAGGGAGGCGAAGCAGGTAGAACAGGAAGCTATAGGGTGCCATGGTAGTGCAATAAATACGGTCAGGGTAACAACCTGTTGGTAGCCATAAAATAGGAGGTCTGGGCCAAGTCCTTGCTCGCTGTAAGAGCAGAAAAAAAAAATAGTTACTAATTTTTGACCCCAGATATTGAAGTATTTCCACAACCTGATTAAGGGGGTATTTTTACCTCGTACTAGCTGGGAACATCTCACCACATCGGTGTGTGGATGATCAATTGTAATTTCAAAACCTGTAAAGAAATACAAGCGTTAGACATAAAGAGAAACCCGACAAGAAAACAAACCGATCACGGGAACATTTCAGCAGCACAAATGGGCTCAGATACAGAGCGCAGAAATAAAAGTGACCTTTATGTTTGATTTTGTGTGGTTTAATAACAAACACACATACACACAAAAACCTGTTGTGCCAAGATTCCAAATTCCAGCTCACATGTGATAAGAATAACCATGTTTAGGTCATTTTACCTGAAAATTCACTTTCACAGATTTAATTGAGTACACGTTCCTTCCCAGACTAACCCATTTTGAGGGATTGCTATTGTTTTTTTTTCTTCTTCTTCTTTTAATCAGATTATAAATGCATCTACTTTATTGTGTTTTGAAGCTGATAGCCAGTGTGTATTCTAAAAACACACACAATATGAAAATAAAGGGATGGAAGGGATTAGTAATCACCCCTAATAGCAAACTCCATCACGTAACAAGCCATATATTGGAAAGCCTGGTGCAGTACCAACAGACAGAACAAACCCTTGAAACGACCAAATCACAAATGTAAAGGAGACAGAAAAGGACCAGGAAATAAGCAGTGCTGTTTGTTTACATGCACACGGGCCAAAAACAAATGGAAGGAATGTCTTGTGACAAATGTTTTCAGGCAAGATGAAATCTGAGCCATGTTGTGGGAGAAATAGAATACCACCAAAAATATACCACATGTACAGTGAAGCATGCACACACAAGCACACGCTTACCAAGGGTCTGCAGTACTATGGTTTCAAGTAGCACCAGCTCTTGAGCTTGCAGGAGGTATGTCTGTGAACAGACGGACATTCTATACATTACAAACCCATTACACATTTCACACGCTTGCTACATACAGCAAGCTATGTTACCATGCAAATCCAAATGCAAGCAGCACCAAGTGTCACTGTGAAGCACATAACTGAACAATCTCATGATCACGAGGTTCTTCGGTTATTAAATCAATAACCTTATAAAAGCCCGGCTACACCCACCACCTTTGTTACACTGCTGACCGATCCTGCTGAGTTGTTTGCTTTGGGATCGCCGAGTGACTCAGCTCACAGATGATTTTAAAGACACAGGGAGTTAAAATACCAGCATTGGAGAGGAGTGATTTCTGAAAAGCACTTAACGGAAAAGTTTTCAGTGCTCTTAAACTGGTCTGGGGATGTTCACAGAAACGTCATATTAACCAAGACCTTAGTAAACTCACTGCATACATGTTGGGTTTTATTAATCTAATCTTAGATTAAGGCTGGTGCACACCTTTACATTGTAAGAGGAAACTGGAGTTCATGGAGGACATACAGACTCCTCAAGGAATGGACTTTTGTCTGCCACAACCAGGAATTAAACCCAGGTATCAAATCAAGAAATTGAATCAGGTCAATAACAGAGACTGGAGGATATATTTTCTTCGATCAACTGAACTATATCTTAATATCATAAGGACAATAAGTAATTAATTACGAAGCTGCATCTTCACCCTGAACTAAAGTTATATAATTTATAGTAAGAATAGTTTTACACGACACGACAAGTAAACCAGTAACGCAGTCTAATAACGTAAAGTTGCCAACCCAGAACAAAATATAGCAGATTTTGATCTGTAACATTGACTTGAAAAGGCAATGTAGCCAATCACAACCACGCATTTTTGTAAATCCTTCAAAAGTTTCGCTTCAAAACAAATCAGTTCAAATCAAATCCATTATTTCAGCATACAACACAACTGTGACAGTGTCTATGTGCTTCGCATGTATGATGTAGAAATGATCAGAATTGATACAGTTTGTCATATTAATAGATATCATTACAGCACTTAGCGTGTACTCACATTGCTATTGGTATCCAGTGGAGGATCTTGGGGGTTAAGACAGGCATGTGCCACTTTGATGACATGTTCAAGTTTTCGGGGCTGCTCTTCCACTTTAGCAGCCAGAAATAGGGTCGTGGGAGAAATAATCTGCAAAGGGAACAGCATCCTGATATTAAGCACCTTTAGGCTGTACTCGGGTCTTTCTTAGCACGACATAAGCAAAAGAAAAGTTGACTGATATTGCAATGCATTATTTACGTAATACTTTTTTAAGCTTATGTCACAGATAGCTAAAAGCATAACGATGTAAAAAAGGTCTCGTGCTGCCTAGAACCATAAGCCTTGATGGTGTCTAATGCAACGTTTCTCAGTGCTGACTCTCCCATTTACACTAATGATCAATATATTTGATGATACGACTTAAAGATTATTATTATTTTTAATTCTAACCGCAAACACACAACCTGCTTCACTACGTTTGTGTTTCATGCTTAATTGCTCTACACTGTAAGTGCCGCCTGCTGAAATCTTAATGAAACCAAGAGACATACTAAGAGAACACTGAAAGGTTGTGGAGGTCACTATACAAGTCTACGACACCATGACACTAAACTAACAAATAAGCACAACTAAGCGCTGTTTTATGAGAAAGTGACAATGACATGAGGACATGACAAGCCAATTTATGGACACTACATGGTGGACAAAGGGCTTACAGTCTACCAAGTGTGAAACACCCTAGGTTTATTATAATAATAATAATAATAATAATAATAATAATAATAATAATAATAATAATGTTAAAACTTTAACATCTAGACAGCTAATATACCATTTTCCCCTACATGAAATGCATCAAACTATTAATTTGGATTACAGGGTGGGAACTAAACTCCAGGAGGAATTAAGACTTCACACACAACCACAGAAAAAAAATAAAAAAAAAAATAAAATAAAAACACAACAAAAACCTTAAACCAGCTTGTACTAACTATTACACCAGAGTTAAATAATTATAATTATAATATATTATTATAAAACAGATTATATTATAATATTCATGTCTTGAATATTAAAAAGCACCTTGTTCATGACAAAGGCCTATATGGCAGAAAGCAGCTGATCTAGGTGATTAATAGGGGTTGTGGTTGATCTCTAAACACATGATCAAACATTTCTAAGCTCTGCATCATAGGAAACAAGATACTCACGTTTCGATGGAACTTTGTGAAGGAGTTCAGCATATAAAAGCGATGCATATAGACGATGGCAGTGTTAATGGTGAGCTGAGAGCTGTAGGAACACACTAAGGAAAAAACTGCCACAATAAAAAGCACAATATCACTCATACCAGGTGCAGTGTCAATCAAACTCTGGTTATAACTTAAACGCTGTGCTTTATCAGTTTAACTGCTTTTCTTGTTGGTTTCTTTTGAGGTGTTACTAATTTCCTGGATGTGTCGTCAGCTCGTCATCCATGGTTCTGCTGAAGCACTGCGGCTACGACGATTACGGGACGGAACCTGGATTTCTATTGGACTGGCAGTCCTGCAGGACACCCTTAATGGACTTATATAGTTTTTAATTGGTAAATACGGGTCACCTGATCACCACACAATTTGTACATCGCTGTCCTACACTGTTGATGCTGCATGGCCGCTCAAGGAGGATGAGTCCCCCACTGAGCCTTGGTCCATCCAAGGTTTCTTTCTTAAAATAACAACATAACGGAGTTTTTTCTTCATCGGCTTGCTCTTTGGGGGCTCAAAGGCTTATAAAACTGTAAAGCTGCTTCATGACAATGTACGATTTTAAAAAGCGCTCTATAAATATAGGGCATGGTAGCTCAGTGGTCAGGGTGTTGGGCTATCAATCTGAAGTTTGGGGGTTCAAATCCCAGGTCCATTAAAGTTACCATTGTGGGTCCTTGAGCAAGACCCTTAACCCTCATTGCTCCAGGGATGTCGTGATTAACCCAGTGTTCACCTTGGAAGTCGCTTTGGATAAAAGTGTCTGCTAAATGACCTAATTATAAATAAATTACTTGAATTTAGGCCATCAATATGAAGGTTGTGGGTTCAAATCGCAGGTCTACTGATGTCACATTTGGTCATTTAGCAGACGCTTTTATCCAAAGCGACTTACAAGGTGAGCACTGGGTTCATCACAACATCCCTGGAGCAATGAGGGTTAAGGGTATTGCTCAAGGACCCACACTGGTAACTACAGTGGACCTGGGATTTGAACCCCCAACCTTCAGATTGATAGCCCAACGCCCTAACCACTGAGCCACCGCTCAAGGACCCACGTGGGTCGTTGAGCAAAACCCTTAACCCTTATTGTTCTAGGGGTTCTGTATGGAACCCTGGGTGACCCCATCCATTAAGTTGGGATGCCCCTAAGTCGCTTTGGATAGGAGCGTCTGCCAAGACGACCAACTGTAAACGTAAAACCTAAATACCGGGTATGCCATCAGGTCACCAAGTGCACTACGTAGCCATTTGCACTCTGGCAAGTGCACTCAGATAGGGATGAGGACGCCATTTTGGATTAGACCCATCACATGCGGCGTTTAATTCCATTTCCCTCGGCTTCTAAATATCAATCGGCATACTTACTAACATTCAATACTAACATCAAAACCACGTGACAAACACTCCGCGGCTCGCGTTGTAAAGCTACACGGTGTTCCACCGCCAATCGTTACGTAACCCTATTTATTTACCTCAACGCTTTTAGACTCCCATACCTCAAACGACCTGAAATGTAGGTTATAATACGTCGTAGGTGTATTAAGTAGCGGTTAAGATAATAGAAATATGAACTAATTAAGAAAAACGAACACTTTCGCTTTGGGCAAACGCCGACGTTTTACCCACCCGTATTCGTTTAGGGGGACCCCCCGCTCCGACCGGATTGGCTGACGCGTCTTGATGACTCGTAAGCAGCCAATCGTGATCGCCTACCGCTCCGTACGTGCGGCCAGGGAGGCGGGACTTACCGGAAAAGGAGTGGGGGTTAATCACGCCATGGCGACGGTTAGCTTTAGCGAATGTACGCAGGGACTTCCTCCTCCCGCTTTGGGGCAAACGGAACGGGTTAAAGGCGAAACGCGGGCGTTTCGGGCGACGCAGAGCGCGCAGGTAAAGCCGAGAAGGCGCTTAGGAAAGCCGGCCGCGTGTAATCCAGCAGATTAAAGCGGCGAAAAGGGCCGAAACAAAGCGTTAGCCCAGGGCCGCGCGCCGCCTTTAAAGCAGAGGATACACGTTGAGTCTCTGGCCCATGTCCTGGATTAAATTGGCCGCCTGCTGCCGGTAAGAGAGCTCGCGGTCCGGCTCGATGCCGCAGCGGCGCGACGGCGTGTTTTCCAGCTGCTCCCGGGTGAAGAGCCATTTGGCGGAGCCGCGCAGCACCGTCGCCATGTTCATCCCGACCCCAGCGCGCCGCTTTCCGCCGACGTCGCTACAAGATCCGGAACTGGCGTCCGCCGGTCGTTTCATCGCGCCCTGCCGACGGGGGTGAAAACAGCAGCTCAGGAGGGCTAAAGACATTCATTCATTCATTCATTATCTCCCGCTTTATCCTCTATTAGGGTCGCGGTGGGGTTCCCCATGCCCATCCAGGGGAGAACGTCTCGGGCGCTGGGCAGATAGACCCAGGACAGGGCGCCAATCCATCGCTGGGTACACACTCACTCACACACACACACTCTATTCATTCATTCATTATCTTCCGCTTTATCCTCTATTAAACGGCACGGTGGCTTAGTGGTTAGCACGTTCTCCTCTCAGCGCTAGGGATTCCCGGTTCGAATCCCCATCTGGGTGGAGTTTCCATGTTCTCCCCGTGTCTGTGTGGGTTTCCTACAGGTTCTCCGGTTTCCTCCCACAGTCCAAAAACATGGATCAAGTCAATAGAATTCTCAAAGTTGCCCCATATAGAGCGTGTCTGTGTGAGTGAGTGTGTGCCCAGCGATGGATTGGCGCCCTGTCCTGTGTGTATCTGCCCAGCGCCCGAGACGTTCTCCCCTGGATGGGCATGGGGAACCCCACCGCGACCCTAATAGAGGATAAAGCGGGAGATAATGAATGAATGAATGAACGTCACTAGGTCTTAGCCCGGCGGCACGGTGGCTTAGTGGTTAGCACGTTCTCCTCTCAGCGCTAGGGATTCCCGGTTCGAATCCCCATCTGGGTGGAGATTCCATGTTCTCCCCGTGTCCATGTGGGTTTCCTCTGGCTTCTCCGGTTTCCTTCCACAGTCCAATAACATGGATCAAGTCAGTTGAGTTCTGCAAATTGCCCCATATAGAGTGTGTCTGTGTGAGTGAGTGTGTGCCCAGCGATAGATTGGCGCCCTGTCCTGGGTGTATCTGCCCAGCACCCGAAACATTCTCCCCTGGATGGGCATGGGGAACCCCCCGCCCCCCACAACCCTAATATAGGATAAAGTGGATGATAATGGATGGATAGATGGATTTTCATATGTATCCCAACATTTATTTGAAATATCAGAAGGGGAGTACTAGTACTGGGATTAAATCTTGGATTTGTTATCCATCCATCCATTATCTTCCGTTTTATCCTCTACAAGCCTCTATCGCTTTTTGGACTGTGGGAGGAAACCGGAGAACCCGGAGGAAACCCACGCCGACACAGGGAGAACATGGAAACTCCACCCAGATGGGGATCCGAACTGGGAATCCCTAGCTCTGAGAGGCGAACGTGCTAACCACTAAGCCACCGTGCCGCCCCGGCGTTCATTCATTCATCCGTTATCTTCACTTCATCCTCTACTAGGGTCGCGGGGGACAGAATGTCTCCGGCACTGGGCAGATACACCAATCTATCGCTGGACAGACACACATGGGGCAATTTGGAGAACTCCAGTCACTTGATACATGTTTTTGGACTGTGGGAGGAAACCGGAGAACCCGGAGGAAACCCACGCCGACACGGGGAGAACATGGAAACTCCACCCAGATTGGAATTTGAGCCGGGAATCCCCAGCGAACGTGCTAACCACTAAACCACCATCTATATATCCAAAAACATGGATCAAGTCAGTTGAGTTCTCCAAATTGCCCCATATAGAGTGTGTCTGTGTGAGTGAGTGTGTGCCCAGCAATGGATTGGCGCCCTGTCCTGGGTCTATCTGCCCAGCGCCTGAAACGTTCTCCCCTGGATGGGCATGGGAAACCCCCCTTCCCCCGCGACCCTAATAGAGGATAAAGCGGGAGATAATGTGTGTGTGTGTGTGTATATATATATATATATATATATATATATTCATAGTTGTATATTCTATTATATTTCACATATCTATATACTGTATTTAAAAAAAAATCAAATTTTCTTCTTTAAAATTTTAATTATAACTTTAAAATAACAGGGTATTCGAGTTCCGTGATCCATAATTTGGTTGGGTGGTTCAATTGACCTGAGGCGAACGTGCTAACCACTAAGCCACCGTGACGCCCCAGTGTCATTCATTCATTCATCCATTATCTTCTACTAGAATGACAGGGCAGTTCCCCATGAGCAGTCAATTTACCTTAAATCCATGTTTTTGGACTGTGAGATAAAACCCAAATTCATCTCTCGGCGCTGGGGATCCAGGTTCGAATCCCAATCAGGATGGAATATACATTTTCTCCCCATGTCTGCGTGAGTTTTCTCTGGTTTCCACCCACAGTCTAAAAACATGGATTCAAGCTTATTTTAATGCTCTAATTTGCCCCTATCTAAATTGCTACTATTTAGTGTGTGTGTATGTGTGAGTGTGCAGGGTGATAGATTGGCGTCCTGTCCTGGGTCTATCTACCCAGAGCACAAAATATTCTCCCCAATTTACTGGGAGCGACCAATGTTCCATCCTCAATGTAGACAATGCACTGGACCAATCAGGATAAAGTACAAAAGCAGCCCCACCCCCTCCCTGGGTGGTTAAACTCCCCCCCCCCCCCCCCCCCCCCCCCCCCCACATGGAACACAAGGATGGAGGGTAGCACAAAGAACAGTCGTCAGTGTTCTTACGACATGCAGTGGCCTTATCTCCAAAAATGTATTACACTTGTCGAATCGACAGAGAAAAAAAGGGGTTTAAATGTGTGCATTGCAATTCCAAAACCAAACTGTTGTCAACATTTAAGACTTTTAGCACCAACATAAGAACTCACATTCATGTGACCCATTCATTTCCTTACTGCAGGAGGCTTTAATGACAAATATGCAAATTAATACCAAAAAATTTCTCTTCAAGCTTTAGAAATAAGTGAAAATAACATCATGTAATGAATGTTAACTCATGCTGACCTACCGCAGGGGGAAACGCCTGTCTGAAGGTCTGAAATTAGATCAGCATATACGTAGGTGTTTTTTACAATAAGATCCAGTTATTTGGACTGAATTATATATATTATATATATATATATTATATTATATATATTATCAATTTACAGTGTATTTGACTCTCATGGTTGCACTGATCAGGTTGGTACAACTTCTGAGGAGTTGTTATTTTTGTATTTCTCGTATTTGTGTAGCTCAGCTTGCTGTATTTCTTTTGGTAGCGTTTGAGTAGTAAAGCGTCGATTATTGTTATTGTAACTAATAGCTTAGCTCACTATATTTTACAAGTAGCTTGCTCAACACTGCCTACATATTTAAACCCACATTATATCTCATTAAAAGTCTAACATTTCAGTGTTAAGACGCATCGCTCTTACCTGAACTTTGTAAAATCTTAAATGATCTGCCAATTTGCAGCCTTCTGCAACTCACTCAACCTGAGCTTCATCTGAAAAGTAATGTTCTTTTAGTTTAATCGCCATGACAACCACCACTTTTAACATTCCAAAGTTGGCGGGAACGTCGCATTATACTCTGTGGACAATATAGGATTTTTAAAACCTAGAAAACCCAGTTTATTTTTTAGTTTCGACATATTTGTACCTTCTTTTTTCTCTCCCACAACTTAGGTGATGAGGTCATTTCGCCACTTCCAGCGACTTTTAGGACAGCCAATACCCTACCCAGTTACCCTATCCCTTTACAGGTTCAAATTGAACTGCTATATCAGGGAAATTAAGAGATAATTTGAATAAAAAGTTGATAAAATAATCAATTAAACTACACAGAGCAGATATAAGTTTGGGATAATATAAAATACTATTCTTTAGGAAACACATACGTTAAGTACTAGTCCGTTGTGCTCTGCTAACTATAATTAACTAAACCAAAAATGCTGAGGATTTTTTTTTGTAAATAAAAAAAATAATAATTTAAGGTCTTAGAATTGCATTTCCCCCCTTAGGAGCACTGTCACAAAAAAAAGATGCAGTTTTAAAACTACAGTCCTGACTCTGCAGCCTCCAGTGCTGCAGCTACAATAATAATAATAATAATAATAATGCGGCACTGTGGCTTAGTGGTTAGCACGTTCGCCTCTCAGCACTAGGGATTCCCGGTTCGATTCCCATCTGGGTGGAGTTTCCATGTTCTCCCCGTGTCCGCGTGGGTTTCCTCCGGGTTCTCCGGTTTCCTCCCACAGTCCAAAAACATGGATCAAGTTAATTGAGTTCTCTAAATTGCCCTATATGGAGTGTGTCTGTGTGAGTGAGTGTGTACCCAGCGATGGATTGGCGCCCTGTCCTGGGTCTATCTGCCCAGCGCCCGAGACGTTCTCTCCTGGATGGGCATTGGGAACCCCACCGCAACCCTAATAGAGGATAAAGCGGGAGATAATGAATGAATGAAAGATTGGCGCCCTGTCCTGGGGGTATTTGCCGAGTGCCAGATTCGAATCCTAATCTGGGTGGAGTTTCCATGTTCTCCCAGTGTCTCGTGGGTTGCCTATGGGTTCTTCGGTTTCCTCCCACAGTCCAAAAACATGGATCAAGGTCAATTGAATGCTCCAAGTTGCCCCATATAGTGTTTATTTGTGTGTGTTGTCACCCTGTCCTAGGTGTATCTGCCCAGCACCCAAAACTTTTTCCCCTGGAGGGACCCCCCAGTGACCCTAATAAAGGATTAAGCAGAGGATAATGGATGGATGGATGGATGGATGGATGGATTTATAATGCACTTTTTATTTGTAGCAAATCTCAGTGTGCTCACAGTATAAAACCAACAATTAAAAGCTCATAATCAAATAATACTATTAAAAATACAATAACTTATTGATCATTTGTCCTAAAAAGATATGTCTTTAGTGCCTTTTTTAAAAAATGTACCTGTGTGTGGTGACATTAACAGTATGAAAACGTCCCAAACATGTTTATCACACATGTTTATGTAAATGAAAGTAAATGCGTACAAGTGCTTGAATTTACCTAATTACTTAAAATGTAATGAAAAATATGTTGTTAATGAAATAAATAAATATAGCTCTGTAACCGACAATGTATTGTGGTGTAGTGTTTAAGTGCAGTGTGAGTGTTGAGACACCAGAGGGCAGCACGAGGACTCATCTTTTGAAAAGTCGAAGTATCGCCTGTTCTTTTACACATATCATTTAAAGAGATATTGAATATATTGCCTAGTATAGACTATATTGAATAATCCGAATAAGCTATATATATATATATATATATATATATATATATATATATATATATATATATATATATTTTTTTTTTTTTTTATTAACATTTATTATTTTTTTTATATTCTGCAAAGAGTAACTTTTTAACTTTTTTTTTATTTATTTATTTTTTTACTTTTTTCTGCTAATAAAATTTTTGGGAGAAAGCAACGACTAAAAACCTTGATGCATGGGGATGACATGTTTCTCAAATGTTGTATTTTATGGAGTCATAGAGTTATAGAGCTGTATTTATTCTTTTCTTAACAACATCTGTTTTATTAGATTTAAAGTAATTAGGTAAATTTATGTATGAGTTCCCTTTTATTTACATAACCTTGTGTGATCATTTGGGATGTTTTTATAGTGTTAATATGTTAACACACTTTTTATTGCACAGATAATATTTAGTAACTGAATTAACCATATTTTAACATATTCACTTATTCGTTCATTATTTTCCACTTATATTCTACCTTATTATCACTATGGCTTCCCCATGCCCAAACAGGGGAGAATGTTTCGGGCGCTGGGCAGATACACCCAGGACAGGATGCCAGTCTATCTCTGGGTACACTCACTCACACACACACACACACACACACACTAACACACTATATGGGGCAATTTAGAGCATTCAGTTCACATTGAAGCTTTGTTTTTGGACTGGGGAATAATAATAATTCAATCAGGAAAAAAATTCATGAAGCCTGTGGAGAACTCGTCTCATCTCATTATCCTCTGCTTATTCCTTCACTATCCCCATCCAGGGGAGAACGTTTTGGGCGCTGGGCAGATACACCCAGCACAGGGCGCCATCTATCACTGAGCACACTCACTCACACAGACACACTCTATATGGGGCAATTTAGAGCAACAAATTCCAAATCGTGGCACGGTGGCTTAGTGGTTAGCACGTTCGCCTCTCAACACTAGGGATTCCCAGTTCAAATCCCAATCTGGGTGGAGTTTCCATGATCTCCCCGTGTCTGCGTGGGTTTCCTCCGGGTTCTCCGGTTTCCTCCCTCAGTCCAAAATCATGGGTCAAGTCAATTGAATTCTCAAAATTGCCCCATATAGAGTGTGTCTGTGTGAGTGAGTGTGTGCCCAGCGATAGATTAGCGCCCTGTCACGGGTCTATCTGCCCAGCGCCCGAGATGTTCTCCCCTGGATGGGCATGGGGAACCCCACCGCGACCCTAATAGAGGATAAAGCGGGAGATAATGAATGAATGAAATTCCAAATCCACATTTTTGGACTGTGGGTGGAAACTGGAGAACCCTGAGGAAACTCACACGGACACGGGGAGTACATGGAAACTCCACCCAGATTGGGATTTGGACCTAAATCCCCAGTGCTGAGAGGAGACTAAACCACTAAACCACCATGAACTGAACCCAGTCGAGATGGTTTGGACCAACAAGTGCTAAGCATCTCTGGGAACTCTTTCAAGACTGTTGGAAGACCATTTCAGGTGACTCTGTTGAAGCTCATCAATAGAATGCCAAGAGTGTGCGAAGCAGTAATAAAAGCAAAAGGTGGTTACTTTGAAGAACCTAGACTATAAGACATATTTTCAGTTGTTTCACACATTTTTGATAAGTATATAATTCCACATGTGTTAATTCATAGTTTTGATGCCTTCAGTGTAAATCTACAATTTTCAAAGTCATGAAAATAAAAAAATCTCTTTGAATGAGAAGGTGTGTCCAAACTTTTGGTCTGTACTGTATACATATTCAGAAGCTCCTTTCGAACAAGGGTGTAAAAGTGTAAAAGTTACATCACATCAACATGACCTAGAATAAACTTGAAAACTGTTTGATTTCAGTTTGTAATAATGCTTATTCATTCATTCATTATCTCCCGCTTTATCCTCTATTAGGGTCGCGGTGGGGTTCCCCATGCCCATCTAGGGGAGAACATCTCGGGCGCTGGGCAGATAGACCCAGGACAGGGCGCCAATCCATCGCTGGGCACACACTCACTCACACAGACACACTCTATATGGGGCAATTTTGAGAATTCAATTGACTTGATCCATGTTTTTGGACTGGGAGGAAATCGTAGAACCCGGAGGAAACCATTGGACCATTTTTTTTGTTCCTTATAAAAATTAAAAGGTTGAAAACTCTGTTGCGTAATAATTCGGAACATGCATTTCGAGCGCATTTTGAGTGTTTTATTTTATTATTTTAATAATATACTGTTATCATTGGCAGTTTATTCAAAAACCTTTTTAATTGTACTCTAATAGTTGATGACTGGAAAATTACAATGACTGCAATTCATACAGGTCATTTTGGAAAATCATTCATTCATTCATTCATTATCTTCCGCTTTATCCTCTATTAAGGTCATGGTGGGGTTGCCCATGCCCATCCAGGGGAGAACGTCTCGGGCGCTGGGCAGATCCATCACTGGGCACACACTCACTCATACAGACATACTCTACATGGGGCAATTTTGAGAATTCAATTGACTTGATCCATGTTTTTGGACTGTGGGAGGAAACCGGAGAACCCGGAGGAAACCCACGCGGACACAGGGAGAACATGAAAACTCCACCCAGATTGGGATTCGAACCGGGAATCCCTAGCGCTGAGAGGCGAACGTGCTAACCACTAAGCCACCGTGCCGCCCTTTTGGAAAATCAGATAAAATATTATTTGCATATTAATTTGGAACACAGTGTATATATATATATATAGGGTGGCACTGTGACTTAGTAGTTAGCATGTTCTCCTCTCAGCGCTGGCTTATCCAGGTTGGAATCCCAATCTGGGTGGAGTTTCCATGTTCTCCCCGTGGTGTGGGTTTCCTCCAGGTTGTCTGGTTTCCTCCCACAGTCCAAAAACAGGGATTTGAGGTAAATTAAAGGCACTAAATTGCCCCATAGAGTGTGTGTGAGTGTGTGCCCGCCCAGTGATAGCTTGGCACCCTGTCCTGGGTGTATCTGCCCAGCACCTGAAACGTTCTCCCCTGGATGGACATGGAGAACCCCCCCCCCCACGACCCTAGTAGAGGATAAAGCAGAAGATAATGAATGTATATGTATCATTTTAGCTCATGTAAACGAATATGTTGCCTGTTTAAAGGCTTATTCCTCTTACTGTATCTGTAATAACTAATATGAACCAATAAAGTAAACGTGACAGTGGAACTGTTCTCTGGTTTTTCGGGAGTGTTTAATGTGTTTAATTAGCGCATGCCTGCCGCATCCTGCCGCCCCACTTAACGCGCGCGGGCTTGTGGCGCGTGTGGGGTGGAGTGTGTGTGTGTTTGAGTGTGTGTGTGTGTGTGTGTGTGTGTTTGAGTGAGTGAGAGAGTGAGAGAGTGAGAGAGACACACACACAGAGCGGGCAGAAGGTGCGCGTCTCCTCTCTATCGCTTCGCACGCAGGTGCGACGTTCCACGCGTGGCGCGCATCCCGCAAGTAAGTATGGCGCAGGATCCGCAGCGCAGCGACACCCCCCCGAACCCAGAGGACCCGAACCAAGGGACCGAGGACAGGGGACAAGGCAGAGAAAAGGAGCCCGACGGGGACAAGGACGGAACGCGGGAGACTTTCAACATGGAGCAGGAGATGAAGATAGGCGACGTGGAGGATAAAGGTACCTGAGCAAGAGCGCGCCGGGGATGTGGACGTGCGCGCCTGGAGTGTGTGTGTGTGTGTGTGTGTGTGTGTCTGTGAGCGTGTGTCTGTGTCTGTGTGTGTGTATGGGGGGGGGGTATAATGATGCTATTACTCTTCCGACTTTCCTACTTTGTAGCCACTTTTGTTTATATTGTTTGTATTTGTTTTGTTTTGTGTATATATATATGTGTGCGTGTGTGTGTGTGTGTGTGTGTGTGTGTGTGTGTGTGTGTGTGTGTGTATATATGTGTCGAGGGAGGGGGGGTATAACGATGCTGGTATATATATATATATATATATATATATATATATATATATATATATATATATATATATATATATATATATATATATATATATATATTGAATATAATTGAATTTACCTTGAATCCATGGGAGGGACTGTGGGAGGAAACCGGAGAACCCGGAGGAAACCCACACAGAGATGGGGAGAACATGGAAACTCCACCCAGATTGAGATTCGAACCGGAAATCCCAAGCGCTGAAAGGTGAACGTATATATATATATATATATATATATATATATATATATATATATATATATATATATATATATATATACTTTCATCCATTATTTTCCGCTTTATCCTCTATTAGGGTCGCGTGGGGGTTCCCCATGCCCATCCAGGGGAGAATGTTTCGGGCGCTGGGCAGATAGACCCAGGACAGGGCGCCAATCTATCGCTGGGCACACACTCACTCACACAGACACACTCTATATGGGACAATTTGGAGAACTCAATTGACTTGATCCATGTTTTTGGACTGTGGGAGGAAACCGGAGAACCCGGAGGAAACCCACGCAGACACGGGGAGAACATGGAAACTCCACCCAGATAGGGATTCGAACCGGGAATCCCTAGTGCTGAGAGGCGAACGTGCTAACCACTAAGCCACCCTGCCGTCCTCACCCTATATATATATATATATATATAAGGCTGCATACTTATTTATATTTCTTCTATTTTTGGATAGAAATAATACAACCTACTGTTACTATGCAGCTGTTATAATCAAGTTAATGTTATGATTTGCTTTATCATACACAGCATGTTATAAAACCGAAATAATCATGGTTTACCCCTTAATCAAATGTGCCATCAGTCTGTGCTGCTACACAATTTGTTTAGACCATGCCATCCATGCACAGGTTATTTAATCTGGAATATTTCTATGATTAATTCAAAATATCTGTGATGCATGCTTTGTGCAGCATCACCCAGCACATCACCCCCCCCCCCCTATGCTCTAGTTAGACTTACTTGTCTTCATTCACATTTGGTCATTTAGCATACGCTTTTATTCAACGTGACTTACAAAGTGAGCACAGGGTTATTCCTGGAGCAGGGAGGGTTAAGGGGTTAAGGTTAATTTGAACCCACAACCTTCAGATTGATAGCCCACCACCCTAACCACTGAGCTACCCCTATCTATACTTTACAATACAATACATCTTTATAGAATGCTATACTACTGTATGCTTAATTAGACTTTATAATGTAATTGGTTACATTATAGTATACATTATGTCCACACAAATTACTGTACTACAAATGTCATGCAATGCTATTGTTTTTTTGTAACGTGCTATGTAACTACTATGACATTTGATGTAATGCTACATAATACGGTTTGCTCCTCAATGAAATGTGCCATCAGTCTGTACTGCTACACAATTTGTTTAGACCATGCCATCCGTGCAGAGGTTATCTAATCTGGAATATTTATATGATTAATTCGATAATATTAAAATAAGGCAACATAATCTAATAATATAAGACATATATATATTTGTTCTCTGTTATGCATGCATTGTGCAGCATCCCCTCAGCACATCAATCAACCCCCCCATATGCTCTAGTTAGACTTACTTGCTTATTGGAAAGAAGCACCACGTCGATTAATGCTAAACACAAAGATAAGATAACAACAATTTATTTGAATATACCACAGTATTTTTCTGAGCAAAACCAAATTCCAAACATAATAAACAGCAATAACTGCCTCTTAAATACAAAGCAAACAATTTAAATCAACTGTGTATATTACAGACCCTTTCCAAAAATTAGAATATCATGGAAAAGTGGATTCATTTCCATAATCCCATTCAAAACGTTCAACTTTATAGATTATAGTATTAATTCAAGTATTCATTTGTTGATTTGTACATAATTTGGTCTTCTAGCTCATAAAACGCATGAAAACATCCATCCATCCATTATCTTCCGCTTTATCCTCTACTAGGGTCGCGGGGGGGGGGGGGGGTTCCCCATGCCCATCCAGGGGAGAATGTTATGGGCGCTGGGCAGATACACCCAGGACAGGGCGCCAATCTATCACTGGGCACACACTCACTCACACAAACACACTCTATATGGGGCAATTTGGAGAACTCAATTGTCTTGATCCATGTTTTTGGACTTTGGGAGGAAACCGGAGTACCTGGAGGAAACCCACGCGGACTTGGGGAGAACATGGAATCTCCACCCAGATAGGGATTCGAACCAGGAATCTCTAGCGCTGAGAGGAGAACATGCTAACCACTAAGCCACTGTGCCGCCCTAGATCAAATCAAACCAAATTTAGCAGAACATGAATGTTTTAAACAGAGTTAGACACTAATCATCTACTAAACAGTAGAGGTGAGGAACAGAATCCAAACTGCTTGAGGTCCAGTGTGAAATCTCCAGTCAGTCATGTTGGGGTACAATGTGCGGTGCAGGTGTTGGAAACTCTGCTTTCTTAAATCCAAGCTCAGCGTAACAGTCTAGCAGAATGTTCTAGAGGACTTCGTGATTCCTTCTGCTGAGGATCTGTATGGAGATGCACATTTCATCTTCTCATGCCGCCAGAAGCACCGAGACCTGGTTTGATGCCCATGCCATCACAGTGCTCAACTGACCAGCCAACTCGCTGGACCTAAACCTCATTGAGAGTCTATGGAGTATTCTTTGTTGTTGGGTTTGGTGCCCCTCATTTTCCTCTTGAGAATACTCCAAGGATTTTATGAGCTGGAAGCCCAATTTATGTGAAAATAAACAAATCAATACTTAAAATCGTTTAAATTTTCCATTATTTTCACTTTTTTGAAAAGCATCTGTATATATTTCAGTTTTCAGATACAATGTCACTACAATATATGTTTTTAAAGTAATTTACTTTTTTTAGATCAGTGGTTCTCAAACTTTTCATACAAAGTACCCCCATTATCAATCCAAAACTTCCAAGTACCTTGACGTGGAATGACATATGGTAAACATCTACTGGGTCTGATCGTATATATTAAAACAATAAGGTATGAAAGAGTGTGCAATTTTGATTACACATACTAAGAACCTTTGTCCAACCCACACAGGAATCAAACCCAGGATACTGAATGCTAATCACTTTAGATTATTTATAAACATGTACTTTTCAATGTTATTTTCATACGTAGTATTTGTTTGCTCTTGCCTATCCTCGGTGATTGATCATTTACTTTAATTTATTCCACAGACCTTTTGGAGAGCAGTCTACGCCTGAAACCTCATGAAGCTCAGAGTTATAGGAAGAAGGCATTGTGGGTATCGTGGGTGTCTATCATAGTGACGATCATACTTGCAATTGTTGCTTTCAGTAAGTAGCTGAACCAACTTCTCAACTGTTATCATAACATGAACATTTTTTAGAGAATAATAGTTTTAAATATAACATTCTGAATCAACTTTGAATGTAATATTTTACACACATACACACACACATTTATACACATATATTGTACATATTGTATATGCATATGTGTGTGTGTGTGTGTATATATATATATATATATATATATATATATATATATATATATATATATATATATTTATTTATTTATTTATTATTATTTTTTTTATAGTGTTAAGTACACAATTCTTTTCCTCATTCATTGGCAGCGTTTAATATTTCAAATAAGCAACCAGACTTAACTTCTTACATTATTTTCTCAAACTACGCTTTCCAGCATGTCTGGATCACATAACAAATTTCTTGTGACAGCAAATAAAATGTCATTTTCCCCTAAAACCGCTACTAAAAATCCAAAAGCTGAAATGTGTTGGTAAACCCAAATAATTTCCTTATTGTATCTGCTAAGTGGAATTTTGAATCGAGAAGAAAAGTTATTGTTACCTTCAGCTCTGCTCCTCTGGGAGCCTCGTGACTCATCACTCTCTCTCTCTCTCTCTCTCTCTCTCTCTCTCTTTCTCTCTCTCTCTCTCTCTCTCTCTTTCTCTTTGTTTCTCATCCTCCTTCTCTGTCTCCGTTACTTGATCTGGGACTTGGGGAGATCTGTAGAGCTGTCATGAGTTTAAATGACAGATATTTCACATTGTTTATGGTTTGCTATTGTGGCCTCACAAGCAACTGAAACGGAACTGGAGTATGCCATCCATGCAGTGGTCTATAAATGATGATATTGACTCAAAAGGAGGCATTTAAATCAACTCTGTTGCACAAATTACAAACGGGATCATTGTAGATGCTATGGCTTACCTTTTTCTGTTACTGTAACACAAATATAATGTTATCCATTACTGTACCATTATACTATAATACTATTGAAGCAATAAGGTATGAGAGGGCATGCATTATTTTGAATAAATCATGGGAAAGAGGTGCTATTAGGCAAGACACATAGCCCTCCCATGATTTATCAGAATCAGAATCAGAATCAGAATACTTTATTAATCCCCGGAGAGAAATTGCAGTTTTTACAGGAGCTCCATTAGTCATGTTTATATATAGGGGGAAAGGAGGAATAAAAAAATTGACAATAGGCACAGAAAATTTAAACTAAAGTACTAATAAATACACAATAAAGTAAAATTAAAGTGGCATAGTGAAAGTAAAGTAGCATGGGTACAGTATGAATATCCATCCATCCATTATCTTCCGCTTTATCCTCTACTAGGGTCGCGGGGGGGGAGGGGGTCCCATGCCCATCCAGAGGAGAAAGTTTCGGGCGCTGGGAACATACACCCAGGACAGGGAGCCAATCTATTGCTGGGCACACACTCACTCACACAAACACACTCTATATTGGGCAATTTGGAGAATTCAATTGACCTTGATCCATGTTTTTGGACTGTGGGAGGAAACCCACGCGGACATGGGGAGAACATGGAAACTCCACCCAGATTGGGATTCGAACCGGGAATCCCTAGCGCTGAGAGGAGAACATGCTAACCACTAAGTCACCATGTCACATGGGGAGAACATGGAAACTCCACCCAGATTGGGATTCGAACCGGGAATCCCTAGCGCTGAGAGGAGAACATGCTAACCACTAAGTCACCATGCCGGCCATCAGGGTTATAATAAAAATGAAAATATAAAAATATAGTAGCAATAAATAAACAAAAATAAAATATAAAATATAGCAGCCATGAGATTGTCTATTGGAAAAGTGTGGTAGTGTCACAGTGTTTATTAAGAGTGTCTTTTGTTGTAGGGGGAGTTTAAGAGTCTCACAGTCTTGAAGCTGTTTCTCAGTCTTGTTGGTTTGCACTTAATACTCTGTAACCTCCTGCCTGAGGGGTGTGCAGGGTGAGTGGGGTCCTTCATGATTCAGGAGGCCCTTTCCCAGCATCTGGAGGTGTAGATGCCAATGGTGGTGGGTAGACTGACTCCAATAATCCTCTGTGCAGCCTTTACTACCCTCTGCAGAGCTTTCCTGCAGAGCCACACATTGATGCTGGAACACAGGACGCTCTCCACCACACAACAACATAATCAACCTGGTGGTGCGTTGAACCAAAAGTCAATACATCCACCCAACAGCAGAAACTTAGGCTTGCTTCAGCACTTTCAGAAGCACTCTAGAGGCCTAATGTAAAGGTTACGTAGTATACTTTAGCATTGCAAAGTCAGCACAATCACCCGCAGAGGCGAGCGTCGAGCTCAGTGTTATTGCCGCCGACTGGAGTACTGTTACACTCCTAATGGCAACATGTGCATGTAGCGTACATTAATTACCAATCGATCTACTGTGAGTTTCCTAATGAACTGTAGTAGCTGTTCTATGCTGAAGTTCATAGAAGCTGCAGATGATGATTGATCTTTTTTGGGGGGCTTTGACTGGTGAAGTTTGCTGGGTTTAAGCCTGTGGGAGGAAGGGATTAGTTAATTCGTTTTGGAACGCGGTAACATTTGGAGCTTTTATTATGGCCATATATTCCAGAGTCCATCCAGAGAGTTGGGTATTTTGCATAATGTCTGTGCAGTGCTTACAAGTACATTGGTAATACATCAGTAAAATGTTATTTCCCTGTTGTCTTAACCTAATATTGTCACACCTTTATTCGGCACCTGAATGCAGCCAGTGGCTGAAGGATGGATTTATAGCTGTTTGATACATTTAGGCTTTACTAAAGCAATAAGGTGCGAGTGGGCGTGCATCATTGTGAATAAATCATAGAGGTGTTGTTAGTTACACCACTTTCCCGTGACTTATTCACAATAATATACAACCTCAACTGCCTCATTTATTCATTTATTTCTTTATTTATCCTTTTCCTTTTCCTTTTATATTATTATTCACTATTCACTCATTCAATGGGCAATTTAGAGCATTCGCTATACCTTAAA
This sequence comes from Corydoras sp. C115, assembly GCA_019802505.1. Taxonomy (NCBI): domain Eukaryota; kingdom Metazoa; phylum Chordata; class Actinopteri; order Siluriformes; family Callichthyidae; genus Corydoras; species Corydoras sp. C115. The sequence continues at coordinate 755,567 of JAFMOC010000036.1, read as the reverse complement.
TCCATGTTTTTTGGACTGTGAGCGGAAACCAGAGAACCCGGAGGAAACCCATGTGGACATGGGGAGACACTGGAAACTCCACCTAGATTGGGATTCGAATCTGGAATCCCAGCGCTGGAGAAGCGAACATGTTAAATCCGTCATAGTGTTAATATTTGTTAAAGTGGTCATCCACGATGGAATATAGTTTGGTATTTAAATTGAACTTTGATTGCTGAGTAACAGGATACCGGTTTTTCTAACAATTTTTTTTTTAAATACCACAGAGTTGCTTGTAGCGTGAGGGTATGATGGGTGGAGTCAGCAGATGGGAGGCAGGGTTAGGACGCAGCCCAGGTAAATAATAAGACCTGCCTGGGATTGAAGTTGCTAATTTGCTGCAACCTGTGTCACAGTCCCAGGTTGCAGCACCAGTGTAATAAGTTCGGGGGTGTGACATTACCATTCACCTGATCTGCATCCTAAGCCTGCCTCCCATCAGCAGACTCCATCCATCGTACCCTCGCTCCATATGGACGTATTATAGAACACAATTTATAACCAGGGCGGCATGGTGGCTTAGTGGTTAGCACATTCACCTCTCAGCGCTGGGGATTCCAGGTTCGAATCTCAATACATGTTCTCCTTGTGTGGGTTTCCTCCTTCCACCCACAGCCCAAAAACATGGATCTAAGGTATAACAAATGCACTTAATTGCCCCTTATAGAGTGAATTTATAACCAACAGTCGCAACAGGCTTAGTGCTTATTGGAAATCGGCTCATTGTTCATATTAATCTACATTTGACGATGTAAAATAATGTATTGTATATCACACATCAAACAAACGTGAACCGGTCAGGGTGTGAATTATTGTCCGTCATGTCATGGCTGGACAAACAGCTCAGCCAATCAGATTTCAGGACTGAAATGACCTGTTTTCTAATGGTATTTACAATCTATTTCACAGCCATCGATAGCATTCGAGGTCCGATGCCTGAAAGTGTAACTGCATACTGGAAAATAAACACAGTACTCTATAACATAATGTGAGGTTCTAAAGGTACTAGATTTGGTTGCATGATGATAACTCTGCTGATAAAAACTTGCAGTCCAAAGTCATCAATGATGCCTTGTTTCATTGTCCAGTTGTCAATTCTCTAGTCTAATAATTGTGATGACTTTCATTTCTGGTGTTCTAGCATTCTAGTTCTGGGTAGGAGATGGTGGTGCATCTCCAATAAACTAAATCACAAACATCGTTCCAGCACAGTCTAATCCATAGTGTTTAATTAATTTACTGTTCCGTGTTTGGAGCACATTTCTTCTTAATCTTCACCCTTCCGCAAATCTTCCTCTGCTTAAAAAACGAATAATCCTTTTAAAAGTCCTTTTGCTATTTCAGTTTTTCTTTATAGAAACTTTTTTTTTATTCAAGGGTTAAAAGTTTTTCCAAATACTTTTAGCATTTAACAGGATCTACTTAACTTTAAATGGGAAGTTTTATATATTTCAGACAATTCTAAGTATTTTCTTTAGAATTTCCTCATTAGGAGTAACTTCTTTGTTATAAATACATCCATCCATCCATTATCTTCCGCTTTATCCTCTACTAGGGTCGCGGGCGGGTTCCACATGCCCATCCAGGGGAGAACGTTTTGGAGCCAGTCTATTGCTGGGCACATTCATTCATTCATTCATTCATTCATTTTATTATTGAAATTTCCCCATTGTGGGATTAATACAGTTTATCAATCAATCAATTATTCATCCATTATCTTCCGCTTTATCCTCTACTAGGGTTGCGGGGGGGGGGGGGGGTTCCCCATGCCCATCCAGGGGAGAATGTTTTGGGCGCTGGGCAGATAGACCCAGGACAGGGTGCCAATCTATCACTGGAAACACTCACTCACACAGACACACACTCTATATGGGGCAATTAAGAGCATTCAATTGACCTTGAATCCATGTTTTTGGACTGTGGGAGGAAACCAGACAACTCACAAAACTCATGAAACCCACACAGACACACACTATATATATGAGGCAATTTAGGTCAATTAATTTAACTTGAATCCAAGTTTTTAGACTGTGGGAGGAAACCCACACAGACACAGGGAGAACATGGAAACTCCACCCAGTTTGGGATTCGAACCTGGAATCCACAGCGCTGAGAGGAGAACATTTTAACCACTAAAGCCTCCCTACCGCTGATTTAATATTATTAAATTTTAATAAGCCATATTTAAAAATCTTGCTAAAAAGTGCCAGTTTCTATCAAATGCATGACAAATATGGGTTGTCATTCAGGTTTGTTTTCAAGGTCAGGTGTACTTTAAAATGAAAATCTGAATTTCTTAGTATTGAAACACACACACACACACACACACACACACACACACACACACACACACACACATTCACACACACACACACACACATACACATACACACGCACGCCCAAAGGTATTAAGCAAATAAGACTTAACAGGCATAAGATGAACAAATAGAAATTTTCCTTTAGGGTTACCTAAACACACAGTGCACATTAGTTTGTTGACTTTCCTCACGTTATTCACTGTGTCTGAATGCATACACCCACTCCTTGAATTGAGAGTCGACCTTGGTATTTCAAAGAATAAACCAATCCAATGAAATAGAACCTTAATATTTTACTGTAAAAGCCATTTAATTCCTTATTCATTTACTGTACGTTTTTAACTTAGGAAACAATCAACCAGCTCAATGTAAACTGACTGTTTTGCCACTTACAGATCATAATATTTGTTTAAGCTAGAACATGGAAATGATCTTTACTGACTACATTGGGCATGTTTACCTTCTGACTGTAAAGTAAATAAATACATTCATTCTTTCTATCGTTGCTGTCTCACCTCTCTCTTCATACTGTCGAAGGTGGCTTGGTGGTTAGCATGTTCTCCTCTCAGCGCTGGGGATTCCAGGTTCGAATCCCAATCATTCGTGGAGTTTCCATGTTCTCCACGTGTACATGTGGGTTTCCTCCGGGTTCTCCGGTTTCCTCCCACAGTCCAAAAACATGGCTTTAAGGTGAATCGGCTGCTATTAATAGTCCCTATAGTCTGTGTGTACGCAGGCCTGGTAGAGGGTCAGGGTTGTGTCAGGAAGGGCATCTGGGGTAAAACACTGGGCTTTAAATGCGAGTTCATCACTGTGGCGACCCCTGAATAATAAAGAGTAAAAAAAACTAAAAGAGAAGAACCTTTAAATAACGGGGCGGCATGGTGGTTTAGTGGTTAGCATGTCTGAATCTTAGTGCTAGGGATTCTAGGTTCGAATCCCAATCTTGGTGGAGTTTCCATGTTCTCCCGGTGTCTTGGTGAGTTTCCTCCAGGTTCTCCGGTTTCCTTCCACAGTCCAAAAACATGGATTGAATGCAAATTGAATGCTTTAAATTGCCCCATATAGAGTGTGTCTGTGTGAGTTAGTGTGTTCCCAGTGATAAGATTGGCACCCTGTCCTGGGTGTATCTGCCCAGCGCCCGAAACGCTCTCCCCTGGATGGCGAGTATGGGGGAAACTCTCGCCATTCATTCATAATGGATGAATGAATGAATAAACAGATATCATTATTATTAATGATTTGTGGTTTGTGTGTTTTTGTAACTTACTATGTAATGAATGAAAAAATTTTGTCCATCCCAAAGTGGCTTAGTGGTTAGCATGTTCGCTATTTAGCGCTACAGATTCCAGGTTTGAATCCCAATTTGGGTGGAGTGTTCATGTTCTCCCGTGTCCGCGTGGGTATCCTCCGGGTTCTCCGGTTTCCTCCCACAGTCCAAAAACATGGATCAAACTCAACTGAATGCTCCAAATTGCCCCATATAGAGTGTGTTTGTGTGAGTGAGAGTGTCCAGTGATAGATTGGCACTCTGTCCTGGGTGTATCTACCCAGCTCCCGAAACGTTCTCCCCTGGATGGGCATGGGGACCCCCCGCCCGCCACCCTAATAGAGGATAATGCGGAAGATAATGGATGGATGGATGTCCATCCCAAAGTAAAAAGTTGGAAAACTAAAGCCCACCTTTAAAAAATACCATATTTTTCATATTGTTTAAGCAAAGAGGATAAAGGACCTCATCCACCTCGACTGAAAATAAAACCCGGGACCTTCTTGCTGGGAGGTGAGTGCTTATTACAGCACCACTGTGAATACCACAATCAACAATGCAAACTGTAATGAGGTTGGTCTGGGGGTGGGGGTTCTAGCTACTCGATCCTCGAGATGACTGTATTTTGTTCTTCTGACTGTAAATTTGGCCGAAATAGGAGCTTTTATTGTAAAAGTGGGGTATGATTCAGTTCTTAAGATGATCTGTCTAATGTGAAGCTACACATCTATGCTGCGTACAGTCATCACGTTTCCTTACTTATGTGCACTCAACTAAGTGGTGGTCGATAGAACAAAGTGCACTCACCGTATGCTATTACAGGTAGTGGGAAATGATAATTAGACTAGCAGATAAAAAGCAAGCACTTGATCCTGAGCCGAATGTGGAGGGCATGACACGGAATTTAACCCTAATGGGGCCAAAGGTTTGTATGTGACTGGGATAGTCTCACTCCAGCGAAGAATAAGACTAATACTGCTTTCTTTGTAAGATTGTAAATTGCATGCAATTGGCAAACTTAGCTCCTTTTTGGGTCTGTATACTAAAAGTGGGGTCCTTTAAACCTTGATTAGGTTGGTATTGCCTTCGCTGGTCTGCACAGAGTCCTGATATTAACTCCACTGCACAGCTTGATGTAAATTGGAAAGTCAATGAAGAAGCAGGACTCCAGGTCCTTCATCAGTGCATGAAAATATTTAGACCATAGCCACAAGCTCACTAATACCTTGAAGAGGGACTACTAATAAGTTTAAGCAATGGTTTTAGAATACAATTTACAAAAAAATATATGGTATCTATACTGAAATCCAAAAAAGTACAGTAAAGATGTACAAATTCAAGCTGAAGTTCAAGAAAAAACGCCCTGTTATGTTGTTATTTTAAGGAAGAAACCTTGTGAGGACCAAGACTCAGTGGAGGACTCATCCTCCTTGAGTGGCCAGGCAGCAACAACAGTGTAGGACAGCCATGTACAGATAGTGTCAAGATTGGTGACTATATTTAACAAATGGAAAACTATATGTAAGTCCATTAAGGGGGTCCTGCAGGACCACCAGTCCAATTAATATCCAGGTTCCATCCTGCTTAAGTTCCCAGAGTCCTTGCAGACTCTCAAGTACCAACCAGATGATCAACAACTGACTCCAAGGCAAGAAAAACATTCCCACATCAACTACTCTTGAACCAAACAAAGAATGTTCTAGAATGAGCATTACCTAGGGTCATATTTTATCAATCTTTGTTGATATAGCCTGTGTCAGCGTTGTCTTCATGTCATGACAATAAGAATATTGTACCATACACACCTTGTATGGTGCTAAAGGTTCACAGGGCATGTACTAATTTTCGTATTTATGGAGGTAACATGACTGTGCTGCCAAATATACGTCAAACATCTTCTTCAAGTTTGCTGACGACACGACGGTCCTAGGCCTTATCGATGAGACGGCCTACAGAGACGAGATCAGCACTCTGGCACAGTGGAGCTCTGAGAACCACCTCTGTCTCAATGTCAGCAAAACCAAGGATCATCGTGGACTACTGGAAGCAGCAGAAAGGGAGTCACGCTCCTCTTACATCAATGGAGCCGCAGTGGAAAGAGTCAGCAGTGTGAGGTTTCTGCGGATGCTTAAGAAATTCGGTCTCCAACCCCTTATCCTCACCAACTTCTACAGGTGCACCATCAAGTACATCCTCACAGGCTGCATCACCGTCTGGTACGGTCGCTGCTCCACCTGTGACCACAAACTCCACCTGCTCCACCTGTGACCATAAACTCCCTGCTCTTGTGGACATCTACCAGATCCGCAGCACAAGAAAGATTCGTAGAATCCAGCTGGACAGCAGTCATCCAGCACATGGACTGTTTACCTTACTGCCATCAGACAGAAGGTATCACAGCTTCCCGGCCAAAACGACCCGGCTTATAAACAGTTTTTACCGACAAGCCATCAGGCTACTAAACAAAATGAACAGTTAAAAACTCCCACACTCCTGCTTTTTACTATGTAATTTTAATTTACTGTGTGTATATATATATACTGTATATATATATATATATATATATATATATATATATATATATATATATATATATATATATATATATATATATATATACAGTATATATATATATATATATATATATATATATATATATATATATATATATATATATATATATATATTTTTTTTTAGCGCATACATATGTATATATTGTGTATTTCTTTTTATCTTCTATGTTGAGTGTATATCCCGATGCCTTACCCTAAGATTTTCTATGTGCACATGTAGCACAAATGACAAATAAACTTGAAACTTGAAACATACAGTAAACCAATCAGCATGCCACTTGCCATTCCCTTTAAGAGCCAGGTGCACTCTGACTTTGGTGGATTGCTCTTTCAGCATTGCAGCTGAATAAGCTGGTCCATGAGGTTCTCCATTTTACTGTTAACACACAGGGGCTTAGTGGTTAGCATGTTCGCCTCTCAGAACTAGGGATTCCCAGTTCGACACCCAATCTCTCCGTGTTTCCTCCAGGTTCTTCGGTTTCCGCCCACAGTCCCAATACATGAATCAATGTCAATTGAATTCTCCAAATTGTCCCACATAGTGTGTGTTTGTATGAGTGAGTGTGTGCCCAGTGATAGATTGGCGCCCTGTCCTGCGTGTATCTGCCCAGCGTCCAAAACCTTCTCCCCTGGATGGGCATGGGAAACCCCCCCCACCAGCGACCCTAATAGAGGATAAAGCGGAAGATAATGGATGTATGGATGTAGAACACACAGTATAGTGTAGACTATGTGATATTTGATCATTATGATATTTAATAGCATTCAGGTTGCTTAGGTGGCATTGGGCACCAACATTGATGATGTGTTGATGATTCCCTGCCAAGATGTAATGAATGTCTGGGCTGTTGTCAGTCAATGGTGCACCTCTGTTTGTCATTGCCAAGATAGCAATCCGCCAGAAATGTACCTGAACACACCTCATTTCAAGACCGCTACGCCTATCAGCGTAGACATATTCACAAGCAGCGTTGTTATTTAATACAAGGTGTGAAAATTGTCTATTGGTGGGGTGTAAGATTGCAATTAGCATCACGACACGCCTCGTGCAGGGTGTAAGATAGAGCTTTTGGGCACTTTTGTACAATAGCAAGGCAATTTGTTTTTCTTATCATGTAGCTTTAGTTCATGACTATAGGGGGAAAATCCGAAAATCCAAAAGACAAGTGTAAAAGAGAAAGAGACTCAAGGGGGAGAGCAAGTGGTAGAGACAGACACACAGAAAGGCAGATTGGTGGTGTTGGTGGTGGTGGTGGGGGGCTAGACAGAGAGAGAGAGCACTCTCATATTAATGAATTCAGCACCACCAAGCTTTCAAAGCCAGTGCTAACCCCCAGAGCCCCAGTCTAAAAATAAGAGACAGAGCGATGGGAGGCGAAAAGAAAAATGAGGGGAAGCAAGAGCTGGAGAAAGGAGAAGGGGGTTATGTGTTAACCTCTCTGCTCTAGTTGCCTCTCAACACAGCAGGTGGAGAGAGGGGCAGCTGGACTTTGACTTGAGCAATGTTAATTAGATACAGTAGAATCTTCATTAGCAGCTAAACTAACTTTTGTCTTTAAAGTTTGATCATTCTTAATTGACACAGTATGACGCCGGAGCTGATGTAGATGACGAGCATAATAATGTTCGGCTCTGACCAGAACAATCCATCCATCCATCCATCCATTATCTTCCCCTTTATCCTCTACTAGGGTCGCAGGGAGGGGGTTCCCTATGCCCATCCAGGGGAGAACATTTCGGGCGCTCGGCAGATACGTCAAGGACAGGACGCCAATCTATCGCTGGGCACACACTCACTCACCCAAACACACTCTATATGGGGCAATTTGGAGAATTCTATTGACGTTAATCCATGTTTTTGGACTGTGGGAGAAAACCGGGGAACCCAGAGGAAACCCACGCGGACACGGGGAGAACATGGAAACTCCATGATTGGGATTCGAACAGGTATCCCTAGTACTGAGAGGAGAACATGCTAACCACTAAGCCACCGTGCAACAACCAGAACAATATAATAATTAAATGCGATCAGTAAACAAAGACTTAAAACCCAATGGAATTAGCAATAGGGTTTTAACTGGCCAAATTGGCAGATACGCTGTGTTAGTGTGCAAATAAAGATGTGCGGTATCTACTTAAAGATGTGAGAGTAACAAATGCGTAATCAGACGCCAAAGCAAATGCTTGATCTACCATAGAGTTGAATTTGAGTTTTGTAATGATATAGAATCCATCCATCCATCATCTTCCGCTTCATACTCTACTAGGTTCGCGGCGGTTTCCCCATGCCCATCCAGGAGAGAACGTTTCGGGTGCTGGGCAGATACACCCAGGACAGGGTGCCAATCTATCACTGGACACACTCACTCACACAAACACACTCTACATGGGGCAATTTTGGAGAATTTAATTGACCTTGATCCATGTTTTTGGACTGTGGGAGGAAACCGGAGAACCCGGAGGAAACCCATGCGGACACAGGGAGAACATGGAAACTCCACCCAGATTGGGATTCAAACCAGGAATCTCTGATACCACCCTCATATGGAAAAAGTGTTGAAATTAAGAAATGATTAAGGCAATCTAATTGAATTGCATTGCCGTACTCAGTCACTATTGGTACCAGTTTTATTTTTAAAGGTTATACCAGCTACTGAGTCTGGGTTGTGAGATCATCTGATGTGATGTGCAAGATAGCATTACAATAACACTTCATTGGAACGATTATTATCACATTTTAGTTAATTAGGAACTGTGCTTGATAGGCTAACACTAACACTCCATATCAGGCTGAAAGCCCTTTAATGACAGTAGAGTGTAATTTGCAGTACACTGTAAAGGAAGTGCTGTAATTACTTGCTTTCGTACCAAATTCAACACTCTAGTGTTACTCGTGTTCTTTCATTGGGTAGAGCAATGTGTTAAACGTTTGAATAGGCTTTGGCTTTCCACATCATGCATCTCTAAAATTCTTCTTTAAACCTCCTTAAATATTGTCTAGTTGGCAAAACCTGTGTTGTTCTTATGTGGCAGGGCATTATTTAAAGCCTCACCTTAAGCATACATGTATTTACATTTAATGCTCTTACCCAGCGCCTTCTCAACTGTCAGTCAATAAGTTTCAGTGTTTGTTTGATGTGTATAATACAGATATGATAGATAGATTAATGTATTTCCCCATCACTGTATATTTATATAATGAAAATACCTATTTATTTTCCATTGCACTACCTTTCATTACCTTGTAATTGGACACGTGTAATGATAATAAAGAAGAAGCGAATCTAAGATAATCTAATCGAAGTCCCAGCGCCTAAATTATGCAGTCTTATTGAACAGCTGTGCTTAAATTAGATGCTGTTGATTTTGATTCTTTGATTCTGTTGAACTGTTAGTGAGTCACTTGTTTCCCCGACACTGCTGCAATCACAAATTTTCTTTTCTGAAACTAATAATGCGCTACTTCTTCCAGAAAGCTGCTGCAATTACAAATGTTGTGACATTTATTCCCTTTCCTTGCTTTGAAACAACACAAAACACAAAACAAAAGACAGTTCATTCGTTCATCCATCCATCATCTTCTGCTTAATCTTCTACTACGGTTGCGAGAGGGTTCTCCATGCCCATCCAGGGGAGAACGCTTTGGGCGTTGGGCAGATACACCCAGGACAGGGCGCCAATCTATCACTGGGCACACTCTTACTCAGTCAGACACACAACAAACACTATATGGGGCAAATATTGGCATTATTGGCAATTTAGCTTGAATCCATGTTTTTGGACTGTGGAATGAAACCGGAGAACCCAGAGGAAACCCACCCAGACATGAGGAGAACATGGAAACTCCAGCCCCTCGTGACCCTAGTAGAGTATTAAGTGGAAGATAATAAGATAAGATGCAGGTCTGCAGAGTGATGCCACGTGTCTGATGAATATAAAACTGCTACTTCTGATCCTTTAATCTGATTGGCTGAGCTGTTCGTTCAGCCATGACATTATTGACTACCATGTCAATGCATAATATACAATACAATATTTTAAATCATAAAGATAAACAGATTAATATAAACAGCGAGCCGATTCTCGATGAGCACTAAACCTGTTGCGGCTGTTGTTTATACAGAGTGTTGTGTAATTTGTCCACTAGATGGCTAACCACTAAGCCACTGTACCGCCCAGAAAGAAAGTATATACAGTATATATATATACATATCGCTGGGCACACACTCACTCATACAGACACACACACAAACACACTCTATATGGAGCAATTTGGAGAACTCAATTGACTTGATACATGGTTTTGGACTGTGGGAGGAAACCCACGCGGACACGGGGAGAACATGGAAACTCCACCCAGATTGGGATTCGAACCGGAATCCCCTGCACTGAGAGGAGAACATGCTAACCACTAAGCCACCGTGCCGCCGCCCCATAGCCATATGCACCTTAAGCAAAAATGCTACATTCTTTTAATCTCAACTCTACTCCATCCAGACTCCATCCAGATTGGGATTCGAATCTGGATCCCTAGTGCTGAGAGGTGCACGTGCTAACCCATATATTTATATATATTCATTCATTCATTCATTATCTCCCGCTTTATCCTCTATTAGGGTCGCGGTGGGGTTCCCCATGCCCATCCAGGGGAGAACGTCTCGGGCGCTGGGCAGATACATCCAGGACAGGGCGCCAATCCATCACTGGGCACACACTCACTCACTCATACACACTCTATAAGGGGCAATTTGGAGAACTCAATTGACTTGATCCATGTTTTTGGACTGTGGGAGGAAACCAGAGAACCCGGAGGAAACCCACGCGGACACGGGGAGAACATGGAAACTCCACCCAGATGGGGATTCGAACCGGGAATCCCTAGCGCTGAGAGTCGAACGTGCTAACCACTAAGCCACCGTGTCGCCCTATATATATATATATATATATATATATATATATATATATATATATATATATATATATATATATATATATATATATATATATATATATATATATATATATATATATATATATATATATATATATATATATTGCCCAGCGATGGATTGGCGCCCTGTCGTGGGTCTATCTGCCCAGCGCCCATCTATGTATGTGTATATATATATATATATATATATATATATATATATATATATATATATATATATATATATATATATATATATATATATATATATATATATGTAATTAAATACCCACAAAAAATGGTCTGAACAAATTTTATTGCATTCTCAATATTTTAGTGGCATACATTTTGGAATCGGTTCTAATGTATTTCTAACACCGCTGTAATGGATTTTTTTGTACCGTTTTTCTTTCTTTTTGCTTCTTTTTGTCTTTTTTCATATTTTTCATTTTATTTTTACCTACTGCTCCAGGTCGCTTATATCTTAAGGCTTTCATCTTGCAGCTGCTGTTTTACGATCTCTCCACAGATGTTCTTTAGGATTTATACTCTGTGAATCCAAGTGCAAAGCCAGCATCAAACTAGTGATGTATAAATGATATAAATGGTATAAATGGTATTCACCTGGCAGGAGACTCATGCTTTTGGGCGTAATATCATGCTCTCATGCTCAGATAAGAATTCTCAAGTCAAAGCTGTTCACAAAGTATTTAGACTGTTTACTGTATGTTTAATTTAAAATACATGATCAAGTGTAGTAATCATTTAATAACTTATCTTGTAAAACCAATAGTGCACATATATTTTGCAGACCTAGGGACACATCTTTAATTTAGTACAAAGTGATGACCACAAACACCTGCAGAGCCATGGGTAAACCACCTGGTTTACATGTGTGGATAAACAGGGAAATGATGGGTGCGTTATATTATGCAAATAGGTTAGGTCATGTCTATTTGTAACCCTCGGCTTATTACTAATTAGTTGTAATACTGAAGTTTCTTGCTTATTAACTACTACTAGACATGTTCAAGATTTTTTCCATGAACTGAAGGGTGGTTAATAATTTGGTTTAAATATTTGCTATGTGGGTAACCATATTGCGAATTCACAAAAGGTGATTAAAAGGGTTTAGTTGAGACCTTAAATGGTGCAGTAACGATCAACGTGGATTTTATGTTAGTGTACACAGTGCAGGGCGGCATGGTGGCTTAGTGGTTAGCACGTTCGCCTCGCAGCACTAGGGATTCCAGGTTCTAATCCCAATCTGGGTGGAGTTTCCATGTTCTCCCCATGTCTGCGTGGGTTTCCTCCGGGTTCTCCAGTTTCCTGCCACAGTCCAAAAACAGGGATCAAGGTCAAATGAATTCTCCAAATTGCCCCATATAGAGTGTGTCTGTGTAAGAAAATGTGCCCAGCGATAGATTGGCACCCTGTTCTAGGTGTATCTGCCCAGCGCCCGAAATGTTCTCCCCTGGGAAACCCCCCCCCCCCCCCCCCCGACCCTAGTGGATGGATGAATGCTAGCTCAGTGGTTAGGGTGTTGATCTATCAATCAGAAGGTTGTGGGTTCAAATGTCAAGCCCACTGAAGTTACAAATGTGGATCCTGGAGCAAGACCCTTAAACCTCATTGCACCAGGGATGCTGTATGACCAACCCTGTGCTCTGACCCCAACCAAGTTGGGATACTTGTAAGTCGCATTGGATAAATGCGTCTGCTAAATAACCAAATATACTGTCACATGTAATGTAATTGTAATATTCAGATCTAATAGGTCTTGAACATCACCCTGTGGAGGTTATGCTCCTGAGGCAGCTTTTTAAAGACACAGTCCAAGTTTTGCTTTTCATTTTCCACTTGGCTTTATAAAATTTATAAAAATATATTACAAATCCTTTTACATTAATATGACTTAATTTTACACCTGGGACACTTTGGGTTCACTTCGCTTTGCCGAGGTTGGACAATAAATTAATTTTCATACCAATTTATCTCAGAGGAGCTAATATGAGTCATTAAAATTATTCATTGTTGGTCTCCATTGAATCACATTGTGGCAGTAATGGAAAACCCCACAGTTCTTCTGTAGCGTTAAAGATTTCCCTTAATGGAACTAGGGGTCCAAACCTATCAAACAGCCACCCAACAGCCCCTAACAGATTATCCTCATTATCCCTGCTACTACCCTTCTGGAATCCAGATGGTGCAGCGCTACATATTGTGCTTCACCATTGAGCTTGATTGTTTTCATTGTGTGTGCAGCTGCTCGACAATAGGAATGCTAGCCAATAATTTCTTGCGCTGTTATAGTTTTCAAAGTCTCAGTAAAAGGACGGACAAATAATGGTTAATTACATTGCAAAAGTATATGGGACACCCCGTCTAATTTTATAATAGAAATAATTTATTACAACATTATTTACCAATAGGGCGGCATGGTGGCTTCGTGGTTAGCATGTTCTCCTTTCAGCGCTGGTAATTCCAGGTTCGAATCCCAATCTAGGTGGAGTTTCCATGTTCTCCCTGTGTCCGCATGGGTTTCCTCCCACAGTCCAAAAACATGGATCGAGGTAAATTAAATGCTCCAAATTGCCCCATATAGAGTGTGTGTGTGTGTGTCTGTGGGAGTCAATGTTGTTTACTCAGTGATAGATTGGCGCCCTGTCCTGGGGGTATTTGCCCAGTGCCAGATTCGAATCCTAATCTGGGTGGAGTTTCCATGTTCTCCCCGTGTCGGCGTGGGTTTCCTCTGTGTTCTCCGGTTTCCTCCCACAGTCCAAAAACATGGATTACAGTGAATCGAAAGCTTTAATTTGTCCCATGTAGTGTGATTGTGTGTGTCTGTGTGAGTGTGATAGATTGGCATCCTGTCCTGGGTGTATCTGCCCAGCGCCCAAAAACGTTCTCCCCTGGATGGACATGGAGAACCCCCCCCCCCCCATGAACCTAGTACAGGATAAAGCGGAAGATAATGAATGAATGAATGTCCAAGGAGTGTAAGAAATGTATATAAATGTTAGTCCATTTTGTACATTCAGTTTATTTATATAAATATTTATATATATATGCTGGGGGTGACTTAGTGGTGGTTAGCATGTTCTCCTTTCTGCACTTGGGATTCCTTGTTCGAATCACAATCAGGGTGGAGTTTCCATGTTCTCCCCATGCCCGCGTGGGTTTCATCTCAGTCCAAAAACATAGATCAAGGTCAATTGAATTCTCCAAATTGCTCCATATAGAGTGTGTCTGTGTGAGTGAGTGTGTCCAGCGATAGATTGGCGCCCTGTCCTGGGTGTATCTGCCCAATGCCCAAACGTTCTCCCCTGGATGGACATAGGGAACATGCTGATGCACAGCATAACCTTCAGTATGGTATAATCCTGCAGAATAAGTTCTGTTTCCCTCTAGAAGAGTCATTGTGGATGACCCGTTCCACAACAAATATTTATCTATGCTGATTGGTATTCAGCATGTTTTAATGAGCATGTTAGCATAAAGCGTGGCCTTAACAACCAAGGACATTACCGTTTATGTGACTGATTTATGGTTTCAAAACCTTTAGAAAATCCCATGGCATCTGGAACTGTGGCATGTGATCTGAAAGCATCAGAGGCCTGTTTTGCTATCCTGAGAGGTTCTAGCAAGAATGCTAAGTAGCTATGAATTTCAAGAGACAGTACCACAGAGCAGGCTCACTGAAGGAATATGACGAATATTTCTGTCCATTATTAGTCTTGAGAAATCATGTGGCATTGTAGTGTGTGTGTGTTTGTGTGTGTGTGTGTGTGTGTGTGTGTGTGTGTGTGTGTGTGTGTGTGTGTGTGTGTGTGTGTGTGTGTGTGTGAGGATTGTGAAGCTCAGGCATTGCAGAGATATTGAAAAACAAAATCTCAGTGTTATTGTGAACTGCTGAGTGAGCTGTGCATTAAAACACAAACAGAAAGGTCAAGGTGACATGATTTATTTCAGTTGGTGTGAGATACAGACTTGGTTCTTCAGGGAGTATGTTTACAAAAATAAATAAAGAATTAAAAAAAATATATAAAGGTATATAGTCAGGGGTTAGGGTATTATCTAGGGCTATCAATCTGAAGGGTGTGGGTTCAAAACCCAGGTCAACTGAAGGAGGGAGGGAGGTAACCATAATAAATAACAAAAAATCGATTTAGTTTACAAGGGCAGCACGGTGGCTTAGTGGTTAGCATGTTCTCCTTTCAGCGCTGGGGAATCCAGGTTTAAATCTCATTCTGGGTGGAGTTTCCATGTTCTCCCTGTGTCCACGTGGGTTTCCTCTGGGTTCTCTGGTTTCCTCTCATAGTCCAAAAACAAGGATTCAAGGTGAATGGAATGCTCTATATTGCCCCATATAACATAACATAACATAACATAACATAACATAACATAACATAACATAACATAACATAACATAACATAATTTAAGCAATGGTGTGGATTTGTATATGGAACACACACACACACACACACACACACACACACACACACACACACTAAACACCTGTCCTGGGTGTATCTGCCCAAAACGTTCTCCCCTGAAAGGATATGGGAACCCCCCCCATGACCCTAGTAGAGGACTGCCCCCATGTCCATCCAGGGGAGAATGTTTCGGGCGCTGGGCAGATACACCCAGGACAGGGTGCCAGTGTATCGCTGGGCACACACACACACACACACACACACACTCTATATGGGGCAAGTTGGAGTATTCAATTGACCTTGATTCATGTTTTGGACTGTGGGAGGAAACCGGAGAACCTGGAGGAAACCCACGCGGACACGGGGAGAACATGGAAACTCCACCCAGACTGGGATTCGAACCGGAATCCCCAGCACTAAGAGGAGAACATGCTAACCACTAAGCTAACCACTGTGTACGCCCCATAGCCATAGCCATGCACCTTAAGCAAAAATGCTAGATGCTTTTAATCTCAACTCCGAGGTGAGAGTTCTTTCAGAATGTGCTACATATAAAGATGAAAGAGAATGTTTAAGGATTGATTTTGTTTTAATTACCTCTCTGAACATTAAATAAATCATCTTAAGATCTATGTGGTGGCAACATCTTAAGGGAAAACCTCTGTGATCTTTTTCAGCTCTGTCAGCGTTGAGGAGCAGTGCTTCTGCGTTTGGTTTTGCTGTAAGTATCATCGATCTTATGGTTGTTTTTACGTTGTTTTGAGGTTTATACTAATGCTTGGTGTTTACAGTTTGATGCCATACTGGACATGCTCAGCTCCATCATTGTGCTGTGGCGTTACAGCAATGCAGCAGCCGTGCACTCTGCCCACAGAGAGTACATGTAAGTCCTTTTACCCCAGACACCATAAAAGATAACAGATTAAGAGCCAAATCTTGGGTTGGCTTGAAGCTATCAATGTTCTTACATGATGTAAACATTATGTGTACATTTACATTACGCTTGGTCATTTATTAAATGCTTAAGGTAAACAGAATGCTCTAAATTGCCCCATATAGTGTGTCTCTGTGTGTAAGTGAGTTTGCCCATGCGGTAGATTGGCACCCTGTCCTGGGTGTATCTGTCCAGCAGCCGAAACGTTCTCCCCTGGATGGGAATTTAAGGGTCTTGATCACAAGGACCAACATTGGTAACTTCAGTCGACCTGGGATTCGAACCCACAACCTTCAAATCAATAGCGCAACATCTTAACCACTCAGCTACCACACCAGGGTGTAGAAAAGGATGCTCTGTGCTTTTATTTACCTTTTCTAATATCAATGTATATTATTTATTCATTATCTTCCACTTTATCCTCTACTAGGGTCGCGGGGGGGTTCCCCATGCCCATCCAGAGGAGAACATTTTTTGGGCGCTGGCCAGATACACCCAGGACAGGGCGCTAAACTATTGCTGCACACACACTTACTCACTCACCCAGACTATATAGGGGCAATTTAGATCATTGAATTCACATTGAATCCATATTCTTGTGTGAGAGGAAACTGGCAAAATAGTTCACTTTATAACATTACTTTAAGGAAGCATCCAGGAAGGGGTGCAATTTCACTTAAGGTGTTCAGTAAAATATTGAATGCTTAAATCTTATTCATACATTCATTTAAATTCATTCATTATCTTCCGGTTTATCCTCTACTAGAGTCGTGGGAGGTTCCCCATGCCCATCTAAAACGTTTTGGGCGCTGGGCAGATACATCCAGGACAGGGTGCCAATCTATTGCTGGGCACACACTCTCACACACACACTCTATATGGGACAATTTGGAGAATCCAATTTACCTTGAATTCATGTTTTTGGACTGTGGAAGGAAATCAAAGAACCCGGAGGAAACCCACGCAAACTCGATGAGAACATTAAAACTAAACCATTTTCTTGTGTACCCACCATCCATCCATTATCTTCCGCTTTATCCTCTACTAGGGTCGCAGGAGGGGTTCCCCATGCCCATTCAGGGGAGAACCTTTCGGGCGCTGGGCAGATACACCCAGGACAGGGCGCCAATCCATCGCTGGGCACACACTCACTCACACAGACACACTATATATGGGGCAATTTGGAGAATTCAATCTATGTTTTTGCACTATGGGAGCAAACCAGAGAACCTGGAGGAAACTCTTGTGTACCATTATCGTAAAAATATTTTGACAATGTGCTACTACAGCCGAATCGTACACTCCGTACACTCCGACTCGTTCACTTCGCTCCAGTGATGATTGCCGCCTGGCGGTTCCACCTCACCGAGGAGCTAATTCTCACTCCGTGGCGTTCACCACTGCAAAATGGTGGAACGTTCTTCCCAACTCTGTCCGTAAGGCAGAATCACTAAACAGTTTTAAGAAACTACTGAAGACACATCTCTTTAACAAATACCTGTTGTAGGAAAAAAAAGGGGGGGGGGGAGGGGCCGCAGCATCGAATAACAATCAGGTTTGATGAATTTACAGTATAGTTGGTTTTCTCCATGGCTTCTGACTTGTGGTGTTCTCATTTGTAAGTCGCTTTGGATAAAAGCGTCTGCTAAATTACTAAATGTAAATGTAAATGTAAATCTTTGAGTGGTTACATTTACCAATAGGTACAAGGAGGTGCCTGTCTGAGGGGCCGAACATTCTGGGTGCGCATTAAAAGTACCCCCATGAAAAAAACAGCCATCACATCCCTATATCTTTATACTCAAGCTCATATTGCCACAGTCCCACCTCAATATCACTCCATTCCTCAGGAGAATGTTAGGCGATGGCCAAGGCTGCACATCTATCAGCCACTTTACAAAAGCAGAGCTGTCTGGAGCAGATTCAGGAGCAGTGCCAACACTTTCCTTGGTGGGATGAATCATGACTTTACCATCTGGCATTAATGCACAGAGGCCAAAACATATCCGAATGCTGCGTGTTAGAGAAATCACTGATCCTGAACTAGTTCCGCAATGAAGAGTGTGATTATAGTCACATAAAGAAAGCGTGTACGACAAAAAGGGGAGTTTGATGTAAAAGAATGACATTAATAAGCCATATTTATTAGTCAGCTGTTTCTATCTACGTTACTGATGCACTCTTTACATGAAAGAAGGATAATGCATCAATCACTCTATGATTTGCAGTCAGTTTGTTGCTGATGCCAGCATAGTTTTAAGTGGCTTAGTGGTTAGCACGTTTATCTCTCAGCGCTGGGGAATTGTTTGAATCCCAATCTGATGTGGGTTTACTCCGGATTCTCCAGTTTCCTCCCACGGTCCAAAAACATGGATTCAAGGTAAATTGAACGCTCTAAATTGCCCCATATAGTGTGTGTGTATTTGTGAATGTGTGTGTAAGTGTGTGCCCAAGCGATAGATTGGCGCCCTGTCCTGGGTGTATCTGCCCAGCACACGAAATGTTCTCCCCTGGATGGACATGGAGAACCCCATATCCCCCCCACCCCCACAACCCTATATAAATGAATGGATATACTGTATGCATTATACCTTTATACCTCTATATTCATTATCTCCTGCTTAATTCTCTATTAGGGCGGCACGGTGGCTTAGTGGTTAGCACGTTCGCCTCTCAGCGCTAGGGATTCCCGGTTTGAATCCCCATCTGGGTGGAGTTTCCATGTTCTCCCCGTGTCTGCGTGGGTTTCCTACGGGTTCTACGGTTTCCTCCCACAGTCCAAAAACATGGATCAAGTCAATTGAATTCTCAAAAATTGCCCCATATAGAGTGTATCTGTGTGTGTGAGTATGTGCCCAGCGATGGATTGGCGCCCTGTCCTGGGTCTATCTGCCCAGCGCCCGAGATGTTCTCCCCTGGATGGGCATGGGGAACCCCACCGCGACCCTAATAGAGGATAAAGCGGGAGATAATGAATAATTCTCTATTAGGATCACAAGGGCGGGGGGCAATTTGGGCGCTGGGCAGATTCATTCAGGACAGGGCGCCAATCTATGGCTGGGCCATAGATTGACCTTGATCCATGTTTTTGGACTGTGGGAGGAAACCGGAGAACCCGGAGGAAACCCACGTGGACACGGGGAGAACATGGAAACAGCACCCAGATTGAGATTCGAACCGGGAATCCCTAGTGCTGAGAGGCGAACGTGCTAACCACTAAGCCACCGTGCCGCCCTGGGCTGGCGAATCAGTTTTTAGTTAAATATTATTTTGGAATGAACTCTAATCTAATCTAGAAATAGTGTGAGATCATTCTTTAAACATCAGCATGGACTGCAAAGCAGCATTAGTAGTCACCACTATACCCTGCGTGTCATCCACTTCATCTTGACTATGGGAACATAAATGCTAAGAATAGAAGGAGGATGAATATAACAGAACTACATCTGCACTCTAATGCTCGACGCTGTCACTGCTCATTTGCCTAAAGTTGAATTGGACTCCTTTTTGTTGTCAACTCAATGCAATTGGGTAACTATGCTGCTTGTCACTTGGAAATGTATGATTTCAGCCATTTTGTTGTCTACTTACAAACCTCCTGATGGTCTATCTTCTATGTAAAACCTTTATTGTGTTGACTTTCAGAAAGGAAACCTATTATAATAAAGAATACGAATGAGTAGCAAATTAATTATCTTGCTCGACCCTGGAAACTAGTTTTATGCAACCCAGGCAAAGAAACTGGATTGAGTCGGGATGTGTGGCTCAGTCCAACCAGTGATCTGTATCAGCTGCTGGAGAAAGAATAGGGATGGATAAAGGTCAGCAAGCCTTTTGTGCGCAGTTTGAAAGAGAGGGATGTTAAGAATAGGTAAGGACATGGAAAGAAGAAAGAAATAAACCAGAAATAGAGAAATAAACCATGTGAATGCTTTACACTGTACTGAGGGATCGTGTCTGGCAGATAATTACTAGGACAGGCTCCTGGGAGATTGTGAGGTGATGCAAATTGATTTAAAGAATTAAATAGCCCATGTCGGAGGTGAGAGAAAGCCGGAGCTGTTTCTTGGCAGCAGTGAAATGTGGAGAGTCGGTTAAACATTCTACAGTTTTCTTCTTAGAGCTGTCTTTAAGCAGCTCTGCTGTCAGGAAGCTACACAGCTTTAGTATCAGTCATCAAATAAGCAGTGCACTTAATACAATCATCAAAATTCATTAATCCATCCATTATCTTCCGCTTTATCCTCTACTAGGGTCGCAGGGGGGGTTCTTGATGCCCATCCAGGGGAGAAAGAGCAGATACACCCAGGACAGGGCGCCAATCTATCACTGGACACACTCTCACTCACACACACACACTCTATAAGGGGAAATTTGGAGAACTCAATTGATTTTATCCATGTTTTTGGACTGTGGGAGGAAACCGGAGAACCCAGAGGAAACCCATGTGGACACGGGGAGAACATGGAAACTCCACCCAGATTGGGATTCGACCCTGGATCCTCAGTGCTGAGAGATGAATGTGATAACCACTAAGCCACCATACCGCCCCTCTTGTGTACCATCCATCCATCCATCCATTATCTTCTGTTTTATCCTCTACTAGGGTCGCGGGGGGGTTCCACATGTCCATCCAGGGGAGAACGTTTCGAGCGCTGGGCAGATACACCCAGGACAGGGCGCCAATCTATCACTGGACACACACTCACTCACACACCCACACACACACACACACACACTCTATATGGGGACATTTGGAGAATTCAATTGACTTGAACCATGTTTTTGAACTGTGGGAGGAAACTGGAGAACCCGGAGGAAACCCATGTGGACACGGGGAGAACATGGAAACTCCACCCAGATTGGGATTCGACCCTGGATCCTCAGCACTGAGAGATGAACGTGATAAGCACTAAGCCACCATACCGCCCCTCTTGTGTACCATCCATCCATCCATCCATCCATTAACTTCCGCTTTATCCTCTACTAGGGTCGCAGGGGGGTTCCACATGTCCATCCAGGGGAGAAAGTTTCGAGCGCTGGGCAGATACACCCAGGACAGGGCGCCAATCCATCGCTGGACACACACTCACTCACACAAACACACACTCTATATGGGGAAATTTGGAGAATTCAATTGACCTTGATCCATGTTTTTGGACTGTGGGAGGAAACCGGAGAACCCAGAGGAAACCCACGTGGACACGGGGAGAACATGGAAACTCCACCCAGATAGGGGTTCGAACCTGGATCCTCAGCACTGAGAGACGAACATGCTAACTACTAAGCCACTAACCAGCCATCTTTGACTGGTTACTTTTACCGATAGGTTCAAGTAGGTGTCTGTCTGAGGGGCCTAACATTTTGGGTGTGCATTAAAAGTACCCCCATGAAAAAAACAGCACTTTTACACCCTAATATCTTTTTATCAATTTCCTGGGAGATTGTGAGGTGATGCAAATTGATTTAAAGAATTAAATAGCCCATGTCAGAGGTGAGAGAAAGCCGGAGCTGTTTCTTGGCAGCAGTGAAATGTGGAGAGTCGATTAAACATTCGGCAGTTTTCTTGTTAGAGCTGTCTTTAAGCAGCTCTGCTGTCAGGAAGCTACACAGCTTTAGTATCAGTCATCAAATAAGCTGGAGCCTATGAAGCCGGAAAGAGGAACAGACAGATTGGCGAAACAAGGGAGAGGAAGACGGCGAAAAAGGAAGAGTGCGAAACCTGATTGTATGAACGGCAAAGGCACATTGCAGCCTGAAGCTTGTGTGCACTCATTTAAACAGCTTCTAATAAGAGGAGCAGGTTGTCCGTGTCACATGCTTCGTTAGCCAGCAGATATATCATACACACACTCGGCTGGGGGACAAAAAAAAAAAAAAAAAAAGCAAACAAGAGAGCGAAAAAGATGAAGCAGTGGGAGCAGGGGTGGGGGTATGACAGCCGAAGTAAGTTAGCAGAGCAAGGTTGAAAGAGTGAGGATGAATAAGTGATGGAATTGCAAAGTGTCAAATACTGAGCCTGGCAGGGAGACGAGGGACAAGAGGGGCGATGTTAAAGATGAGACAAAGGTTAAAAAAAGAAAGGAAATAAGAACACATGATTAATACGTGGGAATTTTTTATATTGAAATCCATGTGAGCATGGATGAGTTCCAAAGAGTAGAACCATGACACACTGGACTAATGTATATATATGTCTATAAGATGCCATCCATCCATTATCTTCCGCTTTATCCTCTACTAGGGTCGCAGGGGGGTTCCCCATGCCCATCCAGGGGAGAACGTTTCAGGGCGCCAATCCATCGCTGGGCACACACTCACTCACACAGACACACTCTATATGGGGCAATTTGGAGAATTCAATTGACCTTGATCCATGTTTTTGGACTGTGGGGGGAAAACGGAGAACCCGGAGGAAACCAACGCGGACACGGGGAGAACATGGAAACTCCACCCAGATTGGGATTCAAACCAGGAATCCCTAGCGCTGAGAGGAGAACATTGCAACCACTAAGCCCCTGTACCGCCTTTGCAACCACTAAGCCCCTGTACCGCCTTCAGGTCCAACATTTTTGTTAAAACAACATCAACTGTATTTTAAAGTCTTTGTAATTCTGCATGTCTACGTTTATTGTTTGCATTGTCTTGGTGTAATAGTCGCTACAGGCTGAACGTCCTTTGGTTCAGACGTGTCCTTGTTGGCAATTTTAAGGGCTATAGTTGGGATTTACAAATTGCCTGTCTGTTCCATTTGCCATGAATGATGTGTTTTTCTATTGCTGCTAGATTTCATTTTAGTTTCTATGTTGCATTCAAGAAGCCACGAACAACTACCGATCAAACCGCATGTCAAACGTTACTTTCAGTGATCGTGTAGGAAGCAAAGAACAACATCCAAAATCCATTCATCCATCCATTATCTACTACTTAATCCTCCCCATCCAGGGGAGAACGTTTTGGGCGCTTGGCAGATACACCCAGGACAGGCGCCAATCCATGACTGTGCACACACTCGCTCAAAAACACTAGATGGGGCAATTTAGAGCAGCCAAGTTACCCTAAATACCTAAACACAAACACACTCTATATGGGGCAATTTGGAGAATTCAGTTGACCTTGATCCATGTTTTTGGACTGTGGAAAGATTGGGCACACCCAAATATATATACAGGGTGCCAATTTATCACTGGGCACACACTCACTCACACAAACACACTCTATATGGGGCAATTTGTAGAAATTAATTAACCTTGATCCAAGTTTTTGGACTATGGGAGGAAACCGGAGAACCCGGTGGAAACCCACATGGACACAGGGAGGACATGGAAACCAACCATGCCGCCCCACACCCATATATATATATATATATATATATATATATATATATATATATATATATATATATATATTCATTCATTCATTCATTATCTCACGCTTTATCCTCTATTAGGGTCGCGGTGGGGTTCCCCATGCCCATCCAGGGGAGAACATCTCGGGCGCTGGGCAGATAGACCCAGGACAGGGCGCCAATCCATCGCTGGGCACACACTCACTCACACAGACACACTCTATATGGGGCAATTTGGAGAATTCAATTGACTTGATCCATGTTTTTGGACTGTGGGAGGAAACCGGAGAACCCGGAGGAAACCCACGCAGACACGGGGAGAACATGGAAACTCGACCCAGATGGGGATTCGAACTGGGAATCCCTAGCGCTGAGAGGCGAACATGCTAACCACTAAGCCACCGTGCCGCCTATATATATAATTTATTTACAATAATACACAACCTCGAGTGCGTTATTGCTTTTATAAAACAGTTACAAACACACTATAATTAAAAAATAACAAAGCATAAATGTTAATAAACTCATCTTCTGCGATGTAATCTAGTCTGGTTATTAAAATGAACATTGACCGCTGAGTAACAGGACTCAGGACGGTTTCTCTAACAACCAAATACTGCTGTCTAGTAGCTAAATTACAAAACACTTTTGGAAATTGGCTCACTGTTTATATTAATCTGTATTTTCCTCAGTTTTGAGTATGTGTATAAAGGTATAGATGTATTCAGGTGGAAACTACAGCAACAGTTTTGTCAATCAACAGTAGAATGTTTGACTACAGTTGACATCATGTCACAATTTGAATGCGATTTGAAAATCTTTTTCTATATCTAAATGATACCTCCTGCTCTGTATTAGTTTTACTTCACCTTTAACCATTACAGTGCAGGTTTCATCAAAGAGAGACAAACTGACATCCACCAAGACGCTAAGTATACCAAATATGTCTTCGCCTCAGATTAAGATGTAAAACGAATGCGTAACGGCAGATAAAGGATCAGACACGTCTCTAGAATGCCACACAATGTAAACAACCACGCTATATAACCGACTGTGACCAGACCATTGAACACACCCTGCATTCCGCAGCAGCCCGTCTGCTCTGCTTTAATTAAATCCGGAAAAATTCTCCAGAGATTTCCGTCAGCCTGTGCATGTGTGGGGGCACGAAGGAGCACAGCGGCTGAGGTTTAGAGAGCTGAGTTAATTATTCTCCAGCAATCCACGCTGAAGATGGGTTCAAGCAAATAGCTTCCTTTGAGGAAAAGGAATTTTACATTCAAATTCACTTTTTCGAGCGTTGTGCTGCTGGATTGGTTGCATTGAGACCAATTGTACTACAATTAATACTGATGCCTGAACCCTGGGGCTGTACAATATGTTCGCTTCTCACCCAATCTGGGTGGAGTTGTTAGAGGGAAAGATAGATAAATAACATTTATTGTCATTCATTATACACTTAGTGTACACAGAACGAAATTTCGTTGCATAGGCTCGTGCAGAGTATAAAACGAAGTAAAAACGGTGTAGAACTTGGGTATAAAGTTTACTATATATATATATATATAATATAAAGTATAATATAATATATAATATAGTATTGTATTTACAATTATAATACAGTATAGTATAATATAATATATACTATATATAAAGTTTACTATATATATATATATATATATATATATATATATATATATATATATATATATATATATATATATATAATATCTCAACAGACAAGATTAGACAAAATTTAAACAACAAGGTCTTAAAATGATGTGATTAGTTAAAGGATTGAAATTAAATAGATAGGTATATATATATGTCTAAATATATAATATATAAATTATATAAAATATATAATATATAAATAACATATAAATTATAGCAGATATATATATATATATATATATATATATATATATATATATATATATATATATATATATATATATGGCGGCACGGTGGCTTAGTGGTTAGCACGTTCGCCTCTCAGCACTAGGGATTCCCAGTTCGAATCCCCATCTGGGTGGAGTTTCCATGTTCTCCCCGTGTCCACGTGGGTTTCCTCCGGGTTCTCCGGTTTCCTCCCACAGTCCAAAAACGTGAATCAAGTCAATTGAGTTCTCCAAATTGCCCCATGTAGAGTGTGGGTGTGTGAGTGAGTGTGTGCCCAGCGATAGATTGGCGTGCTGTCCTGGGTGTATCTGCCCAGCGCCCGAAACATTCTTCCCTGGATGGGCATGGGGAACCCCCCCGCGACCCTAATATAGGATAAAGCGGAAGATAATGAATGAATATATATATATTTATTTATTTATTTATTTATTTGTAGACAATATATAAATGATGGCAGCTTAGTGGTTAGCACATTCTCTTCACGTCTCAGCGCTAGGGATTCCTGGTTCGAATCCCAATCTGGGTTGAGTTTCCATGTTCTCCCCGTGTCCGCATGGATTTCCTCCGGGTTCCGGGTGCATGCGGAACCTCCCCGAGACCCTAGTCCCTGGATATAAATTATAGCAGACAATATATAAATTTAAGCAGACAAATATAAGTTATAACAGACAAGTAGCATGGCTAAAATATAGATAAAAAGAACTGAGGTGTTTGAAATTGCACATAAACAAATTCTAAGTATGAATAAATAGTGCCCAGATAGCTCGGAATTGAATTTTAAAATCGTCCAAGGTGTTAAGTGTTTAATAGTCTAATGACATGGGGAAAAAGCTGCCGCAGAACCTGGTGGTCTCCTCGTGTCTGCGTGGGTTCTCTGGTTTCCTCCTACAGTCCAACAACATGGATTTAAGGTGAATTGCTATTATCTAAATCAGGGGCGTTTTTAGGGTTTAGAAACATCAGGGGCTTTAGCCCAGATCCCTTATTCCCCCTCTGTCCACTTTAAAAAGTGCCCTTTCATGAGGGTATTTATACATTTTACAACTGTTGTTACATTCATTTTCTTTGATCATTTATTAGTTATTCATTCATTCATTATCTCCCGCTTTATCCTCTATTAGGGTCGCGGTGGGGTTCTCCATGCCCATCCAGGGGAGAACGTCTTGGGCGCTGGGCAGATACACCCAGGACAGGGCGCCAATCCATCGCTGGGTACACACTCACACACTCAAACACACTCTATATGGGGCAATTTGGAGAATTCAATTCACCTTGATCCATGTTTTTGGACTGTGGGAGGAAACCGGAGAACCCGGAGGAAACCCACGCGGACACGGGGAGAACATGGAAACTCCACCCAGATGGGGATTCGAACCGGGAATCCCTAGTGCTGAGAGGCGAACGTGCTAACCACTAAGCCACCGTGCCGCCCCATTTATTAGTTATATTGGATAAAATTAAAATTACAAATGAAATATGTCTGTCAGCAGTGGATAGCACATTCAGTTCTAATAAATGATGGTTCTGGCTGAAAACTTTTGAATAAACGAACCTGAGGTCCGGTAGAAAAGCATGAATCTGTTTTACGAGTCGGTCGCAGATGTGACAGTTTTAACAAGGTTTTGCTTTGAAATACCGTCACTTTGCAATAGTTTGCACCTTCAGAAAAAATTCTGACGGCTTATGAAAGCTGAGAAGCTGCTCTTTACAGCCAACATACATTTATTAGGGTAACTTTACTCCCGATACTGGCGAAAAAAATCTGTCTCCCTCAAACACACACACACACACACACACACACACACACACAGAGCTTAGAAGCACAAACAGCTGACAGTGACTCCGTTCGGTCCCGTTCCTTGAGGAGAGGTGGCCAGAGAAAGCTGGTCTCATTTGATCCGGGGCTATAGCCCCGAAAACCCAGCTCTAATGACGCACCTGATCTAAATTGCCTGCATATAGTGTGTGTGTGTGTGTGTGTGTGTGTGTGTGTTTGTGTGAGTAAGTGTGTACCCAGTGATATAGAATGGTGCCCTGTCTTGGATGTATCTGCCCTACGTTCTTTCCTGGATGGGCATGGGCATAGGTACACCCCCTCCCCACCCCTGCGACTCCAGTCCCAAGTATAGGATTAAGTGAAAGATAATGAAATGAGACTCGTTATTTGATGTTTTATTATTATTCAGTGCATCTTTAAGCTTAGGCACTAATGTTTTACCGGAAGTGCTGGCTTCTGATCATAAGGTATACATGGATATTTGGGTTGTGTCCCATTAAACCTATATCCTGTTAAAAACTGCACAAACATTTCCTTTTTCCGTATATTTTGCAACTTGTTTTAATCATATGTTAATTGCAGTGTTCTAATTATAGTATAAGGGTTTTTTTTGGCATGGGAACAGTCCTGGTTTTTATCTTTGCACTGTGAGTGTCAACAACTAAATTCTTAATCATGGAGTCATGGCACAACTGTAATCTATGTTGTTCCTTCAGCCCCTAAAGAGAAAGAGAAAGGTATTAGGAGAAGGAAAAATACTTTTTTTTGGACTTAATAAAGACAACAATGGATTGATTGTGAAAGGTTGTGTTGTTTTCACTCTAACCTCAATACACAGATGCGCTTTTCCATCATTGATGATGCGGAGGATTTGTAAATTGATGTGAGCCACCTGGTTTCTATGGTGACCTTATTCTTCTCAAGCTGTGGATGAAGTGAAAGAGTGGGGGGGGGGGGGATTTGTGAAAGACAGGCAAGAGCTGTGTTTGAAATGGTTCACTTGTTCTTCCAATTCACTTCTTACTATGCTATACACATAGAGAACTGTTTGGTAAACAAGCATTCAACAGCTAAAAGACTTTTCGGATACTACATCCAACACCGTTGTATCAAAATATTTGTGGCGTAGTTTCATTTTCCAGCCTTCCATCATATTCCACTTAATCCTCTACTAGGGTCGCGGGGGGTTCCTCATGCCCATCCAGGGGAGAATGTTTTGGGCACTGGGCAGATACACCCAGGACAGGATGCCAATCCATCACACACTCACTCACACAGACACACTCTATATGGGGCAATTTCCATCCATCCATCCTCTTCTGCTTTATCATCTATTAGAGTTAGGTTCCCCATGCCCATCCAGTGGAGAATGTCTCGGGCGCTGGACAGATACACCCAGGACAGGGCGCCAATCTATCGCTGGGCACACACTCACTCACACAAACACACTCTACAAGGGGCAATTTGGAGAATTCAATTGACCTTGATCCATGTTTTCGGACTGTGGGAGGAAACCGGAGAACCCGGAGGAAACTCACACGGACGCGGGGAGAACATGGAAACACCATCCAGATTGGGATTTGAACCGGGAATCCCTAGCGCTGAGAGGCGAACGTGCTAGCCACTAAGCCACCGTGTCGCCTATGGGGCAATTTGGAGAATTGAATTGAGAATTGAATTGAGAACCCGGAGGAAACCCACGTGGACAAAGGGAGAACATGAAAACCTCCCAGATTGGGATTCGAACCTGAATCTCGATCCCTCAACACTCATTGACACAAACACACACTATATAGGGGCAATTTGGAGCCGCCAATTTATCTTGAATTCATGTTTTTGGACTGTGGGAGGAAACCAGCGAATATAGAGGGAATGCACACGGGAAGTATGGGGCAATTTAGTGAAGACAATTTACCTTGTTTGTCATGTTTTTGGATTGTGGGAGGAAATCAGAGAACATGGAAACTCCACCCAGATTGGGATTCAAACCTGGAATCCCTAGCGCTGAGAGGAGAACATGCTAACCACTAAGCCACTGTGACACCCATTTTCCATCACATACACAAATTAATAAATTACAATTACACTTAGAGAATAAAACATGACCAATAACAATGAACCCAATCAGATGAATGAAAAAAATACTAGACTTGGTCATAAATATATTGGAATGGGGAAAAAATGGATGAATGGAAATAGAACCTTCAAAATAGGTTAATAATTAAAGAACAAAAAAAAACAGTGCCAGGTTTTGTTTAGACCATGATGTGTAAGGTTTATTAAAAAATGATCTTTATACTACAAGTTTGTGGAAGTCCATCATATCACAAACCAAGGAGATTGATAAAAACTATAAAAGAACAGTTGCTTATGCTCCTTAGGTCCAGATGTAGCAAAACAGGCCATAGTCAGGATACTACCACCCCCATGTTTCACAGATGGGATGAGGCATTTATGCGGTTTTTCATTCTCCAAACATAACCCTACTCACTTAATCCAAAAAGGTCTATTTTGATCTCATCTGTCCATAATAAACCTCCTTGCTTGTTCTTGTAAATACAGAAAGGCAAAAATGTACACCGCTGACCACAAACTACATATCTGGAGGTAAAAACAAAAGCCTCTAGCCACAGATTCCACGTAACAATGAGTATCTCATATTAACCAACCTTCCTTATCTTTAAATATTGTGATATGTACCACTTCCAGGGTTCAATTCTTACCTCCAAATACTTTGATGCTCAAATCAAGGTTTGGATCTCACCTTCATGAACCAATATGCTCTTTATCTTGGGGCATAAAACCCAAAACTAACAGTTTTATATCTTTCATTCATATATTAGACATTAGGTCGGCATGGTGGCTTAGTGGTTAGCTTGTTCTCCTCTCAGCACTAGGGATTCGCGGTTCGAATCCCAATCTGGGAGGAGTTTCCATGTTCTCCCCATGTCTGCGTGGATTTTCATCGGGTTCTCCGGTTTCCTCGCACAGTCCAATTAAATTCTCCAAATTGCCCCATATAGAGTGTGTTTGTGTGAGTGAGTGTGTGCCCAGTGATAGATTGGCGCCCTGTCCCCTGTGTATTTTCCCAGTGCCCGAAATGTTCTCCCTAGTAGAGGATAAAGCGGAAGATAATGGATGGATGGATATTAGACATTGTTTATATTTAAAACAGTAGGGTATAATTTATTTTACTTTTAAGTATATAACTTACCTTTAATATGCATGATGGATTCATCCCACATCTACTCAGTCGCTGTGATTTCCATCAGGTCTAGTGTTTGACACTTGCCTCCAGCTGCGGTACCTAAAAATAAACTAAATTCAATTCTCACATCCAGACACTGTGATATCAACAGAACATGGAGTTCAGATTTCCATAGTTTAAAACGTACCTTCAGGTATCATCATATCCATTGAGAATACAATTAAATCTTCACCCAAAGAACACCAGTGAGTTCAGAACTCACCTTCAGATTTGGGGATTACGCACTTTTACACTTGGGTAATGAGTAATGACAATAAACATGATTTGATTTTGTGCTAAAATAAACAAAAAGAAGCTAAATATAATATATATATATATATATATAGGCAGCACGGTGGCTTAGTGGTTATCACGTTCGCCTCTCAGCACTAGGGATTCCCGGTTCGAATCCCCATCTGGGTGGAGTTTCCATGTTCTCCCCGTGTCTGCGTGGGTTTCCTCCGGGTTCTCCGGTTTCTTCCCACAGTCCAAAAACATGGATCAAGTCAATTGAATTCTCAAAAATTGCCCCATAAACAGTGTGTCTGTGTGAGTGAGTGTGTGCTCAGCGATGGATTGGCGCCCTGTCCTGGGTCTATCTGCCCAGCGCCCGAGACGTTCTCCCCTGGATGGGCATGGGGAACCCCACCGCGACCCTAATAGAGGATAA
This sequence comes from Corydoras sp. C115, assembly GCA_019802505.1. Lineage (NCBI taxonomy): Eukaryota > Metazoa > Chordata > Actinopteri > Siluriformes > Callichthyidae > Corydoras > Corydoras sp. C115. The sequence continues at coordinate 724,122 of JAFMOC010000036.1, read as the reverse complement.
AGCGGAAGATAATGAATGAATGAATATATATATATACCAAAAAAACACTGCTATACTGTGTTAAATTACTTTCTCCTAAATTAATTCAGCTTGAGAAATATAAAATTTAGTAGAATATGGGCAATTAATCCATAGAAAACAAAATTAATGAATTACCACTAATTAGTTAATTAATTGGTCTTTTTTTTTCATCGATGATGAACAATTTTGCAAAGTTTCAGCATAATCGGATAATGAGATGTGGGTGATATAGCATTTACACACTTTTTACCAGACACACAGACACACAGACAAACAGATGAAGCTAATATAGGGATAATAATAATAATAATAATAATAATAATAATAATAATAATAATAATAATAAAAAACAGGGAGGCACGGTGGCTTAGTGGTTAGCACGTTCTCCTCTCAGCCCTAGGGATTCCCAGTTCGAATCCCAATCTGGGTGGAGTTTCCATGTTCTCCTCATGTCCGCGTGGGTTTTCTCCGGGTTCTCCGGTTTCCTTCCACAGTCCAAAAACATGGATCAAGGTCAACTGAATTCTCCAAATTGCCCCATATAGAGTGTGTTTGTGTGTGTGAGTGAGTGTGTGCCCAGCGATAGATTGACGCTTGTAGAGGATAAAGCGGAAGATAATGGATGGATGGATGGATAACAAATCCAAGATTTAATAGTACTTTACTATTACTTTACTAGTACTTTACTAGTACTTTACAAGATTTACTAGTACTTCCCTTCTGATATTTCAAATAAATGTTGGGATAAAATGAAAATCCATCTATCCATCCATTATCTTCCACTTTATCCTATATTAGGGTTGTGGGGGTGGGGGGTGGGGGGCGGGGGGTTCCCCATGCCCATCCAGGGGAGAATGTTTTCGGGCGCCTGGCAGATACACCCAGGACAGGGCGCCAATCTATCGCTGGGCACACACACTCACTCACACAGACACGCACACATACACACTCTACATGGGGCAATTTGCAGAACCCAATTGACTTGATCCATGTTATTGTACTGTGGGAGGAAACCGGAGAACCCAGAGGAAACCCACATGGACACAGGGAGAACATGGAAACTCCACCCAGATGGGGATTCGAATCGGGAATCCCTAGCGCTGAGAGGAGAACATGCTAACCACTAAGACACCGTGCCACCCACACATGAAAATGTATATTGTATTTTTATTCCACACAGGTTTCTTGTCTTCTTAATCCTCTTTAGGCTGACTGACTGATTCATTCTGAGGTTGTTGAGAGGGCGGACTTTGTGAATTTCTCTTTGACTAATCCAGTGTTTATATGCGTTCACTGCAGAGCCTGTGTTGTTCTGGGGGTGATATTCATCTTGTCTGGTCTAGCCATCCTGGCTAAGGCGGTCCATGCACTTGCCATTCAAAAGCTTCCTAAAGTGGTAAGTAATCTTACAGTCCTTCACTACATGCAATTGAAAATGCTTTGTTTTTACTATTGTGCCTGGAGAATTTGCTCATTTCCCCAGGCTTATAAACATGTCCCACAGGCTGCTATGCTAATCAAACACCAAGGACTATTGTGGTGAGCGCCACTATTGATACCACCATCTTAAGGTGGTAATCTTAAAGTTATAACCAGTGGCTGATTAGTTATGTTTTAGCATATGGTCAACAATGGGGTCTCTCATTGGTCTAGTTAGTATAAAGCAATATTTATGGATATATAATGGTTGTGATAGATCAGTGGTTAGGTTTATTAGACTATCAATTGTTGTTATTGTTGTCCTTGAGAAAAGACCCTTAACTCTGATTTCTCCGGTTTCCTCCCACAGTCCAAAAACATGGATCAAGGTCAATTGAATTCTCCAAATTGCCTCATATAGAGTGCGTCTGTGTGAGTGAGTGTGTGCCCAGTGATAGATTGGCGCCCTGTCCCCTGTGTGTATCTGTCCAGCACCCGAAACGTTCACCCCTGGATGGGCATGGGGAACCCCCTCCGCAACCCTAATATAGAATAAAGCGAAAGATAATGGATGGATGGATAATAATAATAAAAGTTGGTGGCTTAGTGGTTAGCACATTCAACTCTCAGCAATAGGGATTCCCGGTTCGAATCCCATTCTGATTGGAGTTTCCATGTTCTCCCCGTGTCCGCGTGGGTTTCCTTCCACAGTCCAAAAACATGGCTCAAGGTCAATTGAATGCTCTAAATTGCCCCATATAGAGTGTGTTTGTGTGAGTGAGTGTGTTCCCAGCGATAGATTGGCACCCTGTCCTGGGTGTATCTGCCCAGCGCCCAAAAATGGGAATGGGGAACCCCCGTGACCCTAATAGAGGATAAATCGGAAGATCTATCCTGGGTGTATCTGCCTAGTGCCCAAGGTGTACTCCACTGCATGGGAATAGGGAACACCCCACTACTCTTAAAGAGAATTAAGTGGATGATAATGGATGGATGGATGGATGGATGGATGGATGGATCTCACTGTGAGATCCGAGATCCGCCTATGTCCGCCTCTCAGCTTTGGGGATTCAGTTTCGAATCCCAATCTGGATATATATATTCCATATATATCCCATGAGTATATTGGCCACTCTAAATAGTGTGTTTGTGTGTGTGTTATGGATGGATTGACCCCCTAATAGTGGGTGTATCTGCCCCGCACCCCAAATGATTAACCAGACGATAATGATATGAGATGAGATCTCAGTGTGTTCACTCATTTTAATAACCATACTGTGGTAACCAAAAAAAAAAAACAGGTATTAGTTTCAGAACTGTAGAAGTCAGTTGGTGCAACTGTAGTTACTACAGTATGTTTTAATGCTCGTCTCCTGCGTGGGATGTCTATGTTTCTGAAACTCCACAGGACAGATTTTAAGACAAATATATACAGCCCATGTTGGGGAGCGAAAGAAAAATGTGCTAATTTAAAAATACCGACTTTTATTTTTACCGTCATGGAGCGAGTGAAAGTAGAGATGGAACTTTCATCAAGAAAGTTTCGCATCTAATGCTCTCGACTCAACCTTTGCCTCCTGTGGCTCTGAAGCCAACAGCGTGCTTACTCAGCTAAAAATAAAAACTGCTGGAAAGTATGTTTGCCATCAATAAGCGGGAAGGGAGTCTGACATACTGCGGTAACTAGAATAAAAAGGAAATTAACACTCAACTAATGAAGCCTTTTACACGGGGCTGTTAGAGATCAGGTGGTTTTGCACTTCTGTGCTATTTCATGCCGCACCATTAGCCATTCTGCCATTAATAATTAATCAGTTTTGATCATGACGTGGGCAACTTACTCCATCATGGCCCCTTTGCCCGAGGATATTTAAGCTTATCCCAGCACCGGAGATGAATGTATCCGGAATATATTCCTCATTTCGGGACGCCAGACATGAGAGAAGTTAGGAAGTAAAAGAGGACTACATCTGAGGAGAAGTGTGAAACCAGGGACGAGAGTGTGCACACTGCAAATCGTCTCGCTCCGCTGTTGCCAGGCAATTCAGGCTGCTTGGCAACGTGAGGAGAGCTCAGTTATGTCCCCCTGTGTACATGCACACCGTCTGAGTATGACTGTGATTAAAAGGTATTTCTATTAATCACGCCTTGCTACTTTATAACATTAGGACGTTGTTAGCATCAAGTAGAGAGTCCAGCTATTTCTCGATTTTATTACTTTTTATCACAAGTTTAGAGAAAAGTACCAACACATAAGACGGGACAGACTTTTCCCTATGACATCACTGGCGTTTCACACATTATGAAGATCGTGGATACCCCCGCTGATCGTCATGGAGACATGAAAACATCGCCTGCTAGGGATAAACCGAAATGTAAATGTACACAGGTGAGAAATGAGGAGAGTGGCAGTGTGAGAGTGAGATGATTGTGTGTGTGTGTGTGTGTGTGTGTGTGTGTGTGTGTGTGTGTGTGTGTGTGTTTGTGTGTGTGTGTGTGATGATTCTGACTGCTCTCTAGGGGACACCAGCTTCTGCGCTGACCCACCGAGCTTCGTTTGGCGCATACAAGCACCTGATAAAAATAGATCTGATATTTCTCTACTGCCTTCATCTGCTGCTGATGTCACATACACACACACACACACACACACACACACACACACACATACGCGCACACACACACACACACACACACACACATAGAAACAGAGAGAGAAAGTGGAACTTTGTTTTTCTTCCTGTTTCTGTTAATCTTGTGCATCCTCTCACTTATATAGAACCTACTTTGAATTTTTTCTCTCTCTCTCTCTCTTACACCCACATATACACCCACACACACACACACACACACACACACACACACACACACACACACACACACACACACACACACACACACACACACACACACAGCTTTTCTAAACATATCATTCATTCATTCATTATCTCCCGCTTTATCCTCTATTAGGGTCACGGTGGGGTTCCCCATGCTAATCCAGGGGAGAACGTCTCAGGCGCTGCGCAGATAGACCCAGGACAGGGCGCCAATCCATCGCTGGGCACACACTCACTCACACAGACACACTCTATATGGGGCAAATTTGAGAATTCAATTGACTTGACCTGCGTTTCTAGCGCTGAGAGGCGAACTTGCTAACCACTAAGCCACTGTGCTGCCCTCTAAACATATCATTTTATTTTTTATATTATTTATTGATTTATCATTTTAGATTATTTTTATAATTAACATATATGTTTACTCAAGTTTCAAGTTGTTAGCTCTGCCAGCTTACAGAAAACAAGTTCTGGGCCTTCTTGCTGATTGGACAAAGGGCTACCTTTTACACATACCAAATACATATACATCAGAATAATGTAGTAATATTGCCTTTAGGGATTTGCAGCCATAACTCCTTGCAAGCCTAACTTGTAAAGTAGCTTCAAAATAATGGAATGAATTGAAGTAAATTAAAGTTCATTCATTTACTGCAGCAGAGAAAAGCCCTAACCACCAAAGAACATGCCAAAGTGGCAGTGCTTCGAATAAAATCAGGAAAACCTTGTAAGGACTGATGTAGCATCCCAGTAGGGTTAAGGATGGGGAGCAGGTGTCATCTAAAGAAAACAGAAGAGTAGTTAGAGAAGTTAAGATATTGTAATCGAGCAGCAGACAGATACCTTCATTTTCACGAAGCAGAAAATAAATAAAGTTAGACTGAAATAACTTGGGCGGCTTAGTGGTTAGGACTAGGGATTCAGGTTCGAATCCCAATCTGGGTGGAGTTTCCATGTTCTCCCCATGTCCGCATGGGTTTCCTCCGTGTTCTCTGGTTTCCTCCCACAGTGCAAAAACATGGATTAAGGTCAATTGAATTCTCCAAATTGCCCCAGAGTGTGTTTGTGTGAGTGAGAGTGTGCCCAGCGATAGTTTGGCGCCCTGTCCTGGGTGTATCTGCCCAGCGCTCGAAACTTTCTTCCCTGGATGGGCATGGGGAACCCCCCTGCGATCCTAGTAGAGGATAAAGCGGAAGATAATGGATGGATGGATGAAATAAGTCTAATTTTTAATATCACATGGCCTCAAACAAGAGTTTACGATAAAAAGTCTGTGTTCGTGTTGAAAATCAGATGCAGATTCAAAGGCTGAAGCACTGCGGCGACGACAATTGCTGAATGGAACCTGGATTTTTATTGGACTGGCAGTCCTGCAGGATGCCCTCAATGGACTTAGATAGTTTTTAATTGTTCAATACGGGTCACCTGATCATCACACACTCTGTAGATGGCTGTCCTTCACTGTTGATGCTGCTTGACCACTCATGGAGGAGTCCTCTCAAGGTTTCTTCCTTAAGATATCAACATAACAACATCCTTTTTCTTGCCACTGTTGCTTCTGCTTGCTCTTTGGGGGTTATAACACTGTAAAGCTGCTTTGTGACAATGCACTATTGTGAAAAATGCTATATAAATAAACTACTTGAACTTGAACTCAAAGGAAATATTCCGTGATGGTTGTTCTGTCCGGTGTTTAACTGCCTGGCCCTTTAAGGAAACACAGATAAGGAAATTGTTTTCATGCTTTCAGCTTGTGTGCAATGTTTCGAGTCTCTCTCTTACTCATAGTGTAAGCAACTAGTCTCTCTTCCTGTCTGCTGTCTGCACATATACATATACGAGCTCAGCTGCAGGCCTGAACTGGGGATTTGAGCGTGTTTTGTTTTTTCCCCACAACGGTTTTCTCTCATATTGCTTTACATTTTACCCATTGCTCACCATTTGGATACAATTTTTGACATCTGCACTTCAATTCTGACTTTCCTACTTACTTTCACAAAAGCTATGTAGTCATCACAGACTCAGACATGACTGACCTGACTTCACTGATAACAGTCAAGTAACCATGAGCTTTTCTCAGACCCTCCACATTGTTTGACACTGTTGGATCTTTGAATAGTTAAATCTTAGTTGACTTCTGTTGAGTTAATCAACAATAATGATTGGGTTTGATAATTCTACAGTGTAGCGGGATTTTATTATTATCCATCCATCCATTATCTTCCGCTTTATCCTCTACTAGGGTCGGGGGGAGGGGGGGGTCCTCATGCCCATCCAGGGAAGAAGGTTTTGGGCGCTGGGCAGATACACTCTGGACAGGGCACCAATCTATCACTGGGCACACTCTCACTCACACAGACACACTCTATATGGGGCAATTTGGAGAATTCAATTGACCTTGAGCCATGTTTTTGGACTGTGGGAGGAAACCGGAGAACCCGGAGGAAACCCATGTGGACATGGGGAGAACATGGAAACTCCACCCAGATTGGGATTCGAACCAGGAATCTGTAGCGCTGAGAGGCGAATGTGCTAGCCTCAAAGCCACCGTGCCGCCATTTTATTATTAATATTATTATTATTATTATTATTATTATTATTATTATTATTATTATTATTATTATTACCATCCCTGTGTTAGTCTCATCTGTCGGTATGCTACTTCACCCACTTCCTGTTATCCTGAAACTTTGTCACAATTGTTCATCGTCGATGACGACACATGAATCAATTCGAAAAATGACCAATGAATTAACTAATTAGTTAAAAATTTATTATTTTGTTTTCTATGGAAAAAATTGTCCATTTTCTACTAAATTTTCTACTTCACAGGCAGAATTAATTTAGAAGAAAGTAATTTAACACGATATAGTATAATAAAATAATTAATAATAATAATATAATAAAAAAATTAAAAAATCTTAAGAATTTATTCATATTTTTGTTCAGTATCTACTGACTTGTTGGGCTCTCATTTGTAAGTCGATTTGGATAAAAGCTCTGCTAAATGAGTATATATAAATTTGCATTTGGTCATTTAGCAGACGCTTTTATCCAAGGCGACTTGCAAGGTGAACACAGGGGCACGGTAGCTCAGTGGTCAGGGCATTGGGTTATCAATCTGAAGTTTGGCGGTTCAAATCCCAGGTCCACTGAAGTTACCTGGGTGGGTCCTTAAGCAGGACCCCTAACCCTCATTGCTCCAGGGAGGTTGTGATGAACCCTGTGCTCAGTTAAAAGCGTCTGCTAAATGATCAAATGTAAATGTAATCACAACATCCCTGGAACAATGAGGGTCTTGCTAAAGGACCCACATTAGTAACTTCAGTGGAGCTGGACTTTGAACCAGCCCAACACCCTAACCACTGAGCTACCGTGCCCTAAATGTAAAATGTAACGTAAATGTAATAAATGTGTATCATTGTTATTATTTCCAGTTTATCCTTATTCGAAATTCTCTTGTTTTTTTATGCTTTCAGAATCAACATTGTAATAGCTTGATTCTAATAGTCTGTCGTATCTCTTTTTCGGGCGCGTCAAGTAATTTTTAGCCTGCTTACTTGCTGAATCATTAAACCCTGATCCGGGATAGGACACACAGCAGCTCAGGAGGAATCGAATTCAGATCAGGTCTCTTCGGACGGCAGGTCATCAAGCCGAGCCCTGATAGAGATGGAGCTTGTGGCAGGCAGAGAGGTGTTTTTGTTTCGGTCAGGGAGCCTGTGTGATGGACGACTGAGGGTTTAGCGGCCCTGATCGATTCCCTTTCCACTTGAGGGAGGATCTGCGTTGTACTTACTCGGAATGTGTTCCAGATAAACCCCACTGGCTCCGTATCTTCAGATTATTATTCCTCGGTGCCGGTACCGCTCCGTTTTCCGACCCGGCCGATCCATCAGTGTTGGCGTGGATAAATCGGCATTGCATATTAATGTTGTGTGCGTGTGTGAAAGGAAATGGCTGGGTTTTGAATAAGCGTAACCTTGCAGCACTGCAGTTCCTTTTTCCTGCCTACAAGCCTCACATGCAAAATTAATGATTCGGCCAAATCTGAGAATTCAGCTCTCTCTCTCTTTCTCTCTCTCTCTCTCTCTCTCTCTCTCTCGTTCTCACTCTCTCATCCTTCTGTCAACATCCATCTGCGCATCTCATCTTTCTCTTCTCCCATCGGTCTGTGTTTCTCTTTCACAGGATGACTTCGTCTACAGCGTGTCTGTCATCAGCGGCTTGGTATGCACCATTTTGGCGATACTGAAGTACATGCTGGGAAAAGTGCTCACCAGCAGGGCTCTCATCACTGATGGTATGTTTTAATTTGCCAAGTCACCTCCATCTGCCGCTAGTCCTGTCTGTTTCACTGCTGGCTTACACACTAAGGCCTTAGAACTGAACGTGGTAGAGCCATAATGCTCCATCTGGACTAACCGGGATTATTAAATGACCTTTAGTTTGGACAGAAACATGGTTACTTTACTAACACATGAGCACATTAGGTGTATGAACCTCTGGGGTAAGAGGGCAGTCATAGGCTTGGGGGTTAGGAACGAGCCTTGCGACCTATAGGTCATCGGTTTGATTCCTGGTCCCACCATGTACTTTGGCTGAAGTGCCTTTGGGCAAGGCACCTAACCCCAAGTCTCCCCAAGGAGTTTCCATGTTCTCCCCATGACCACATGGGTTTCCTCCAGGTACTTCAGTTTCCTCCTACAGTCCAAACACATGGAAAACAAGGTTAAATTGAATGCTCTAAATTGCCCCATATAGTGTGTGTTTGTGTCAGTGAGTGTTGAGGGATGGAGATCCAGGTTCGAATCCCAATCTGGGAGGTTTCCATTTTCTTCACTTGTCCGTGTGTGTTCCCTCTGCGTTCTCTGGTTTCCTCCCACAGACCAAGAACATGAATTCAAGGTAAATTGGCTGCTCTAAATTGCCCCATATAGTGTGTGTTTGTGTCAGTGAGTGTTGAGGGATGGAGATCCAGGTTCGAATCCCAATCTGGGAGGTTTCCATGTTCTTCAAGTGTCCGTGTGTGTTCCCTCTGCATTCTCTGGTTTCCTCCCACAGTCCAAAAACATGCATTCAAGGTAAATTGGCTGCTCTAAATTGCCCCATATAGTGTGTGTTTGTGTCAGTGAGTGTTGAGGGATGGAGATCCAGGTTCGAATCCCAATCTGGGAGGTTTCCATGTTCTTCCTGTGTCTGTGTGTGTTCCCTCTGCGTTCTCTAGTTTCCTCCCACAGACCAAGAACATAAATTCAAGGTAAATTGGCTGCTCTAAATTGCCCCATATAGTGTGTGTTTGTGTCAGTGAGTGTTGAGGGATGGAGATCCAGGTTTAAATCCCAATCTGGGAGGTTTCCATGTTCTTCACGTGTCCGTGTGTGTTCCCTCTGCATTCTCTGGTTTCCACCCACAGTCCAAAAACATGCATTCAAGGTAAATTGGCTGCTCTAAATTGCCCCATATAGTGTGTGTTTGTGTCAGTGAGTATTGAGGGATGGAGATTCAGGTTCAAATCCCAATCTGGGAGGTTTCCATTTTCTTCACGTGTCCGTGTGTGTTCCCTCTGCGTTCTCTGGTTTCCACCCACAGTCCAAACACATGGGAAACAAGGTTAAATTGAATGCTCTAAATTGCCCCATATAGTGTTTGTGTCAGTGAGTGTTGAGGGATGGAGATTCAGGTTCGAATACCAATCTGGGAGGTTTCCATGGTCTTCACATGTCCGTGTGTGTTCCCTCTGCATTCTCTGGTTTCCTCCCACAGTCCAAAAACATGCATTCAAGGTAAATTGGCTGCTCTAAATTGCCCCATATAGTGTGTGTTTGTGTGAGTGAGTGTTGAGGGATGGAGATCCAGGTTCAAATCCCAATCTGGGAGGTTTCCATGGTTTTCACATGTCCGTGTGTGTGTTCCCTCTGCGTTCCCTGGTTTCCTCCCACAGTCCAAAAACATGCATTCAAGGTAAATTGGCTGCTCTAAATTGCCCCATATTGTGTTTATTTGTGTAAGTGAGTGAAGTTTCCATGTTCTCCCTGTGTCCGTTTCCATGTTTCCATGTCCACCCCTTTCATGACCCTAGTGGAGGATTAAGTGGAAGATAATGAATGAATGAATAATTACTCTGTGCGCAAACACAGTAGGCCAAATAAACCACTTTATGACTTTTAGTTTACTAAAAAAGAAAATATGAAGGTTGTGTGAATAACTGTGGCATGGTGCAAAGCTGTAATTGTGTAATTGTGTACGCGCAAAACAAAGAAGCCCAATCACAAAAGACCTGCAGTAATCTAAAGAAGTTGTTTAGAAGACGCGGCGCTCGAACGCTGTTACTAACATAAATTAAAAGCTAAAATATATAAGTCCATTAGACCTAGAGCTTCATCAAGTCAGTTCGAATTTCCAGCTACTTTGTACCTTGTAGCTCTAAAGAGGCTGCGGGTGGAGCCAGAATGTAAAAATATGCAAATAAACGCCACTGAGCACAAACTGACCTACAAACAGTGAGAAACCTGCGCCTCAATTGAGCAGCAGAGTGTCAAATTCAACACAGGCACTGAGAAAATGTCATCCCAACCCATAGTGTCAAGGCACACCTTCCACAGCTACTGCGGCAAATCCTTTATTAAAAATCAAAGCCGAATGGTAATTAAAACAATTACAGCCCTGATTTTAATAAACAATTAGTCAAATTGGTACTTACACTACTCATTCAAATGTCTGCCCTATCAAAATTTGATGGTACCATAGGGGCCTACCATGGTGGCCACGGGTAACGTGGAATCTGGGTTTGATTCCGGAGAGGGAGACTGAGAAATGGCTACCACATCCAAGGAAGGCAGCAGGCGCGCAAATTACCCATTACCGACACGGTGAGGTAGTGACGAAAAATAACGATACAGGTCTCTTTCGAGGCCCTGTAATCGGAATGAGCGTATCCTAAAGCAATGGGCGAGGACCCATTGGAGGACAAGTCAGCCGCGGTAATTCCAGCTCCAATAGCGTATATTAAAGTTGCTGCAGTTAAAAAGTTCATAGTTTGACCTCGGGTGCGGGCTGGCGGACTGCCACGAGGCTTGTCATCACCCATCCCACACCCTGCCCTTTCGGCGCCCCCCGGATGCCCTTGGTTGGGTGTCCGGTCCCAGGGGTCCGGAGCGTTTACTTTGAAAATGTAATCCTAATGATTAAAATGAAAATGAAACCAACTTACTCTGCGGCATGGTGGCTTAGTGGTTAGCACCAAACTATCGCTGGGCACACTATCTCACAGACACACACGCACACGCTATATGTGGCAATATAGAGCATGTAGAACCATGCAGACACAGGGAGAACATGGAAACTCCACCCAGATTGGGATTCAAACCTGGATCCCCAGCACTGAGAGGCGAATGTGCTAACCACTGTTTAACCAGCTCCATATAGATACAAATTAAAACGCTTTCTGTGAGGAGAGAACATCCGCTCTGTAAACAAGGATAATTGTGCTTAAATAATAAGGTGAAATATATTCACTGGTCTCTGTTTTCTTTTAAGGGTTTAATTCACTGGTAGGTGGAGTCATGGGCTTCTCCATTCTCATCAGTGCTGAGGTGTTCAAGCACAACCCGAAGGTCTGGTATTTGGATGGAGCCATCGGCGTTCTGATTGGACTTTTGATCATCGCATATGGCATCAAGTAAGATTTTCCTACCTCACTTTCTAATGTCTGCTATCTATCTATATATCTGTCTCTATATCTCTATCTCTACATTTATATATCTATCACTATATCTCTATATTTATATTTATATATATTTATATATATATATATTTGTATCTATCTATATATCTCTATATATTTATATATCTATCTTTATCTCTATATTAATATATCTATCTCTATACGTATATCTCTCTATATATTTATATATCTATCTCTATAATCACTATCTATATATTTATATATCTATATATATCTATTTAGTTATATATCTATCTCTATCTCTCTCTCTATATATTTATATATCTCTATCCCTATCTCTATATTTATATTCATTCATTCATTATCTCCCGCTTTATCCTCTATTAGGGTCGTGGTGGGGTTCTCCATGACCATCCAGGGGAGAACGTCTCGGGCGCTGGGCAGATAGACCCAGGACAGGGCGCCAATCCATCGCTGGGCACTCACTCACTCACACAGACACACTCTATATGGGGCAATTTTGAGAATTCAATTGACTTGATCCATGTTTTTGGACTGTGGGAGGAAACCGGAGAACCCGGAGGAAACCCACGCAGACACGGGGAGAACATGGAAACTCCACCCAGATGGGGATTCGAACCGGGAATCCCTAGTGCTGAGAGGCGAACGTGCAAACCACTAAGCCACCGTGCCGCCCCTATACTTATATATCTATCTCTATATATATCTATATATTTATATATCTATATCTATCTATATATTTATATATATATATATATATCTATATCTGTTTATTTATATCTCTTTATCGCTTTAATAGATACAAGATTTAATCTTTTTATCGCTATCTCTATGTCTATCAATATCTATTAATATCGATTTATGTCTCTTTATCCTATATACAGTATAACCCCCCTCTCTCTTATATATATATAATTTTATATATATATATAAATTTAAAAGTGTGTGTATGATGCAGTCTGCTGGATGCTATTTTAACGGCACAGTGTGATCAATTATTCGTAAACATACGTCATGACTTGGCCCAGGTAAAGCCGCAGCAATCTAGAAGACTCATGTTTAACCTTGAAACTGACTGAGCTGATGCAGTAGCTGCTTGGAACTTCAAAAAGAAGTTCGTCTCCTCAGGCGTAAATAAACAACCAACCCACAGCAAAGACAAGCGTCCTTTCAACACAAAATACATAATTATAGACCAACAAGGCCATCCACATAGAACACTATACTAATACTCCGCAGTTTTTATACTCTGCACTTAGAACAACTTGCGGTCCAGTGTGTTGTACATTCTATTTGGTTTTGTGCAATACAGTTAAAGATAATGTGTAGCTCAGACACAGTCGAAAAACAATAAAGGGAGCATGTCTCCCTCATGTTCTCCTTTTTTAAACTACTTAAAACTACTATAATAAAATTATAAACAAAACATCACGTGAGGACTCATATGTGAGATTTTTAGCCTTCATGGTCATGTCATGCTTTCTGATTATTAATAATACAAGTACATTGTTATGTATAATTATTTAGGAGTCTAGGGTCATGGCGGTGTGTGTGTGTGTGGGGGTATTTCCCCATGCCCATCCAGGGCTAAATGTTCAGGCGCTGGGCAGACTACCAGGACAGGGTGCCAATCTATCACTAACACACACACACACACACACACTATATGGGGCAATTTAGAGCAGTTAATTCATCATAAATCCATGTTTTTGGACTGTGAGGAAACCAGAGAACCCAGAACCCACTCAAACACAGGAGAGAATATGGAAACACCACCCAGAGTTGGATTCGAACCTGGATCCCCCAGTGCTGAGAGGCGGATGTGCCGCACTTGTATTGGCTTTTACGATAGTACAGTATCTTAAAGCAGCTTTACAGTGTTCTAAGACTAAACCCTCAGAGAGCAATCTGATGTCAATCTGAAGTGACAGTAGCAAGGTAAAACTTTCTGCTGTTGGTTTTTAAGTCTATAAGAGTAAAAAGCAGATACACAATTCCATCCATCCATTATCTTACGCTTTATCCTGTACTAGGGTCGCGGTGGGGTTCCCCATGTCCATCCCCATGCCCATCTAGGGTCGCGGTGGGGTTCCCCATGTCCATCCATCTATCGCTGGGCACACTCACTCACACAAACATACTCTATATGGGGCAATTTGGAGAACTCAATTGACCTTGAGCCATGTTTTTGGACTGTGGGAGGAAACCAGAGAACACAGAGCAAACCCACACGGACACGGGGAGAACATGGAAACTCCACCATCCTTCATCTGACATGGCAGGGTCTCCCGAATTTCAATCATACCCCTCTAACATGCCCCATTATTCATCTGTGTAGCTAAACACTCCGAGTTTTAACCTGATTCCATCATGTTCTATATATATGTCACGCTATAACACAGATTGTATCGATGTACTTTGTTTCCCTCAGACTGCTGATTGACATGATCCCCCGAGTGAGACAAACCCGAAACTACGAGCGCTTCGAGTAGGAGCTTAACTGCACTCCAGAGCCTGGACTCTACCAGCATGCACCCACGCACCTCCTGGAAAGGCTTCCGCTAAGGACAACACAACCCATACACAAATATACATGTATATATACACACACACACACACACACACACACACACACACACATACACACATACTGCACAATCACTTAATCTCTCATTTGTAAAATCTTACTCTTGAGATAAAGAAGAAGGATGTCTGTCATCATACATCAACAGAAAACCGCAACTCACCTGGCTTTCCATTCCAAAGCTACCAAGCTGTTTGTGTCAGCAAAACAGCGCCCATTTGGTCAAGGGAACCCGGGCGGATCCCGCCGAAAGCCAGGAACTGTAACCATAAACGCACTCCTTTCCAGATGCTCGCACCTCGACGGAGAAACGACTCACATGCTTGTTCGTCCTCTCGGACGTAGGCATCTCTTCAATGTCTGGACTTCTACCTCTTCCAAAAGCCAACGTGTGACAAAGATCTGGACAGTGACCTCTTACAGCACTGTCGAATCCGGAGACGCCCATCGTCAGACTCCTGATCCCAAGCACAACGCATCTACGTTAAAGGATTTACACTCGATCTGTCTGCACAGTGTCTATAATTAGGTTTATTACTAAGCTTAGAATGTATTAATCATCATCGTATGAGACTGCCGTGAGCCGAGGATATAAACCAAAGGGTTATATATATTAAGAATCCCCTTGAAGTAGTCGTTTGCCGTCCTCTGCACCCCCCTCCAATCCAATTTTAAGATGTGGCACAAATTGAAGCATAATACAAGATATAGGAAATGAACAATGACATCATGTATTCATAACCACATCTGCATCACGGCAGATCCGGTGTTTTGGTGGCACTATAGTGATGTGTGGAGGTGTTAACATTGTTAGAATATAGTAAATATAATTATGAATGGATTTGGTTTGGCGACACAGTAGGGCTGCTGCCATAACCCTCACGAGACCCACGGCAGCCAATGGCTCAGAACTCAGAACTCTGAATCAATGGCAAGAATCAGGAAACACTGCACATATTCAGTACCGCAGCTTTAAAGTGTTTGCAGCGTATCAGAGGAAGCACAATATATATATATAACTTTGTGATTTCAGTAGATATGATGGACCCAGTTTTGATGCTACGTCGGTTTGATGTTACTAACATACAGTATAATCACGATGTTCAGTAGTTTAGATTTATTCATGTGAAATTTAATATGAAACTGGTGTAAAGCTCTTCAGTGCAGGCGTAACCGACCTTTGTGGACCTTTTGAAGCGTCAACTGTGGCTGGCATAATGTTTAAACCTTTATAGTTAGTATATATAGTCCCTATATGAGGGACTGAAGGTGGCCATCCAGGGGAGAACGTTTCAGGTGATGGGCAGATACACCCAGGACAGGACGCTAATCTCTGGGAACACACACATACTCTATGGGGTAATTAAAAGCAGCCAATTTACCTTGAATCCTTGTTTTTGGACTGTGGCAGGGAACAGAGAACACGGAGGGAACACACACGGACACGGGGAGAACCACACTATATAGGCCCAATAAAAGGTAACCCTCCAAAAAATCTCCAACACCCAACACTCACTCACTTTTGGAGGGAACACACACCAACGCACTGAACATGTTTCCTCTGGTTTTCTCCCACCGTCCAAAAACATGGATTCAAGGTCAATTGAATGCTCCAAATTGCCCCATATAGAGTGTGTTTGTGTGAGTGAGTGTGGCCACCGATATATTGGCGTCCTGTCCTGGGTGTACCTGCCCAGCGCTCAAAACGTTCTCCGCTGGATGGACATGGGGAACCCCCCGCGACCCCTAGTAGAGAAGATAATGGATGGATGGATATATGGATGGATGGATGTTCCTTTACTCGTGTCTCAATTTAAATGTTTCCCCCCTTTCTCTTCTAAACAGCCTCTTCACCCTCGAACCTGGATCCCTGGCGCTGAGGGGTGGACCTGGCAGACATTGTTCACACGATTCTGACTTTGTCTTTGCAAGTTCATACTCTCATCAGAACCATTCATCCATCCATCATCTTCCACTTTATCCTCTACTAGGGTTGCGGGGGGGGGGGGGGGGGTTCCCCATGCCCTTCCAAGGGAGAACGTTTCAGGCGCCAATCTATCACTGGGCACACTCACTCACACAAACACACTCTATATGGGGCATCCAACTTACCTTGATCCATGTTTTTGGACTGTGGAAGGAAGCCGGAGAGAACCCACGTGGACAAGGGGAGAACATGGAAACTCCACCCAGATTAGGATTTGAACCTAGATCCCCAGCGCTTAGTGGCGAACGTGTTAACCACTAAGCCATCATATCATTGGTCTATTATTTACTCATAAAAGACCATAGGATGCTGCAAACAACCAATTCAACAGCATTCAACCAAATTGTCATAGTAAACAAACTGATCTCAATGTCCGTGTCTGCGTGGGTTTCCTCCGGGTTCTCCGGTTTCCTCCCACAGTCCAAAAACATGGATCAAGTCAATTGAATTCTCAAAATTGCCCCATATAGAGTGTGTCTGTGTGAGTGAGTGTGTGCCCAGCGATGGATTGGCGCCCTGTCCTGGGTGTATCTGCCCAGCGCCCGAGACGTTCTCCCCTGGATGGGCAAGGGGAACCCCACCGCGACCCTAATAGAGGATAAAGTGGGAGATAATAAATGAATGAATGATCTCAATGTAGTTTTATGATTTAAAGGTTATTTCATCAGACACTGTCCGCCACTGATTTAGTAAACCCAGCTTCCCCGAGATCATACATCATGTTCCGCAGTATCCTCTACTAGGGTTGCGGGGGTGTTCCCCATGCCCATCCAGGGTAGAACGTTTCGGGCGCTGGGCAGATACACCCAGGACAGGACGCCAATCTATCACTGGGCACACACTCACTCACACAAACACACTATATGGGGCAATTTGGAGAACTCAATTGAGCTTGATCCATGTTTTTGGACTGTGGGAGGAAACCCACGCCAGATCATTTATTTTTTTTAATAATTTATTTAAATAATCGAATCGTGGAATCTTAGGGTTTCTGTTGAGTTCTGAAAGCCTGTGTTGGTTTCGCTTGGATCATCACTGAGAAGAATATTGCTGCCACTGTACGTCATTCCCATTCTACAGCACTCACGGTTCCAGCTCTCATTCCAGATGTAAAGGCCTTACTTTTGACCTCTAGGATGTGCAGCCTGGCATTCTTTTTCTTAAGTATTATGGGACTGTTGAACTCTTCAGCCTGTTAAACTGTACATAAGTGACTAGTGTCAGGAATTGGAGCATTATGTAGCAAATCTAGAGGTACAGTAGTAGTAGGTAGTAGCAGTTGATGTGCAGTAGAGCACTGTTATGATACTAGGTCAATATAGTATTGAATATTGAATCACATTGCTGTTCGGTGTACCAGTTTTGTAACCGTACTGTATGCTACGTGCACAAGGTCATACGTTTTTGTGCAGACGTATATTTTCTTAGAGACTTTGACTTTGCCAACAGACACACTGCTGAAACACCCCGTGTACGGACTGACGGAGTGATCGTAGATGAGGAGCATAGACCCCCCACCCCTCGCTTAACAGAGCTCACATACACATTCAGATTTCTGCTGTCACAGAAAAAAAAAACGGATTTATTGAAAAATAAAGATATCCAGCTTATTCCAAAAAAAAAAAAAAGGATATGTGAAACCTTCTTTTTACGCACGTGTTCACGGCGTCTGTGAAATGTCTCCGTCGAGAACCCGAAGCTATGAAGACCGAAGTCGGCAAAACAGTGTGAGGGACCAAAAAAAACCAAAACCGCAAATGTTTCTAATCTCATTAAGCTTTCTATGAATCACTGGCCTTCACAATCACAAATCACAAAGCCCTCCCCGTGAAAAGGAGGGCTGTTCTTTCATCAGCTGCAAACAAATAAAAGAAAGAAAGAAAGAGAGAAAAAAAAAAAATCCCAGGTATTTTTTTTACATGGTAACCACCAGCAGTTTGGCAAATGTCACTCTTGATATCGAAAACAGTTCTTCTACCTACTCACAATTCCAGCGTGGACTAACCGTCAGAAAGGCACGTCATGAACAGAACGGAACGGAACGGAGAACAGTAGCCTGGCAAAAAGATGGTCAGCGTTATATACAGACAGAGCGGTTGGAACAGAAGACACGGAAGGAGAGAAAGGAACCCGTCCATATTTACAAAAATGTGCAAATGCATAAAAGCTCCGATGAGGTTCAAGCAGACGTTCTAAGGTCACAGCGCTTGGTCAGAACGATGGGGGTCGGGGGAGATTGAAAACATGACCGTCACCCCATCATGTTTTTATGCGGCTGTAGAGAATACAGCGCGGTTATGGCACAGGAACATTAGAACGTATTCATTATGCTAATAGGATGAGATTTACGGGGATTAGATAAAGATTAGATCCTGGTTGCATGGAGCTGCCAATGAGACGTGCCGTTTTGAGATACGTCACACTCCCTGTGGGGGCTGGACGTCCACTGTGTCCACTGATGGATGACCTTTTGCTATTTCTGCCTTGAGACAACATCTGCATTGAATCATGTAACTTAGTTGTAACCATAGTTACCATAGGTTGCATACTATGCCAGTCTCCTTGACTACAGCGAAAGGCCTCGAGTAGCACAGCTCTGTCTGATCCACTCACACTCATAATGTCATGTGAGCGCTGGGAATGATCCACCACCTAACCAAAACCTGCTGTGTGCTGCTGGTTCTAATCATCGGAGTCTGTGTGTACTGTCTGTGTTATATATAAATTATAATCATGATTTTTTATTTTATATATAATAATAATAATGTCATCTATTCCCTTGAGTACTGCAATCGGATGCCCCCCGCCTCAGCGTCCTGGCCAAGCGCTGCTCTACACAAGCACATCCATTCGATCACATATTAATTTAATCTGATAAATAATTATTTCCCTCTGAAAAGCAAAAAAAAAAAAAGAAAAAAAAAGAAAATCACATCTCTATAAATAAAACAGATACCAAATAAATAAAAACAACCGTCATGAACAGGTGTACAGTGCTGATACCTCTGGTTTTCAGTAACTAGGTTAGCATAGTGCATCCTCTCCCCGGAAAACAGAGGAGATAGTCCAGATAGTCCGAGGACAACGTTTTGGGAAATGGTCAAATGAATCGGAAAAGGAGGCGGGGGGAGATCAGCTGATCGGCTGCCTGCGGTATGTACACGGACTTCGGATCGGAGAAGTCGGTGGGGAGGACCGTTGGAGAAGCAGGGTGGGAGGTGGGCTGAGTTTCGAATGGCTAGTATGTGGAGTGTCAGGTTGAATGGTAGCATCGGCGCTCCGAGTGGTGTGGGGTGCCTGAAAAGCTTAATACCTTTAATACACATCATTTAAAATCTGTATTTCTATGTCAACGCAGGACGGTCGGTGCAGGCAATCAGTGAAAAAAAACTCCTCCGCAGGGTCTGGATCCAAGGTCTAGGAGCATGTCAGTCTCGTGAGTTGTACGAAAATAAAATCCCACACCGTCAACACACCCCGGTGGCAGTGTCCGATCCAGTTCATCTGCAACCCCTCATTCAAGTATTCCAGGCCGTTTCGGGGAAAAGCCACGTGTTAGTCCAGCGTCCTCGCTCTCCCCGCTCTGACATTTCTCTTCTCGTCGAACGCGAGTTCTCGTCTGAAATGTGAGGAATGGACGCAGTGACGCCTAGGCTAAATCCTCAGGCGCACGTTCCAGGGTTCCGAATATGGATCGCGGCGTTTCCCCCGGCTTCAAGTTTGTGAGGTCAGAAGTTTAAAGCTTCCGGTCGGGGGACCAGCAGTTTGGGTAAGGATCAATTTAGAGTTGCAGGATTCTGCGAGAGGCTGAGTCTAGACAGCCAGCAGACCGAGTGGGCTTCAGATGGAGTCGGTTGGACTCGGCCCGTCGTAGGTGGGTGTCAGTCTGATGACTCAGGCGTCTGGACGAGTCCTTTAATACTAACACCATCGCACTAACTGATATTAGAAGAGCGCGAAATGCCGCTCTATTGATTTGAACGCTGTAAATAATTGAGCACCGTCTCAGACGAATCTGTGCTTTACTTTTTAGGATCCACATGATTTAGAAATGAGGTCAATTATATATTAGATTGTCCCTTTTGTGTGGGAGAAATTCGTAAAATAGAATATTAATAAAAAAAAAAGTAAACACCTTTGAGTCCGAAGACACACTGGTCACCTGAAGCTCAGGGGAGACACCACTATGTGTGCGTATGTGTGTGTGTGTGTGTGTGTGTTATAAGCAGTTCTTGCACAGGGCCACCTGGCCCTTCATGTAGTCCCGGCAGGGGCAGATGCGCTCCAGTGAGGGATGAGCACCTGCACAGCTGAACAGCAACAAATCCCCCTGCAGTACACAGTGACGCGCCGACTCACTGAACGCAGGAACCACAATGTCACCTACACTCTCCACCGTCTTACACTCCACCCCGAACCTGCAGTAAAAGGAGGGAGGGTGGGGGGTGAGAGAGAGAGAGAGAGAGAGAGAGAGAGAGAGAGAGAGAGAGATGGGTCAGTCGTCTGTAAGTAGTGTCTGCATATCAGTTGTGCATCTGCACTCAGCCATACTGTGATTTCGTTACCCAACAGTGCCCTCTGGTGGTAACTCAAAGCGCACTGGGACTTTTTATGACTTTTTCTTAGTCTAGAAAACAAAGCATCAGATCCCATACAGCATCCATCCATTAGGGTCACGGGGGGGGGGGGGGTTCACCATGCCCATCCAGGGGAGAACGTTTCAGGCGCTGGGTAGGTACACCCAGGACAGGGTGCCAATCTATCACTAGGCACACACTCACTCACACAGAATAACCCGAGGATTGGATTTGGGATTCCCGGATCGAATCCCAATCTGGTTGGAGTTTCCATGTTCTCCCCATGTCCGTGTGGGTTTCCTCTGGGTTCTCCGGTTCCCTCCCACAGTCCAAAAACATGGATCAAGGTCAGTTGAATGCTCCAAATTGCCCCATATAGAGTGTGTCTGTCTGTGTGAGTGAGTGAGTGAGTGTACCCAGGGTTACAGATGAGTGTACTCACTCATACAGACAAACTCACACAAACACACTCTATATGGGGCAATTTGGAGCATTCAATTGACCTTGAGCCATGTTTTTGCACTGTGGGAGGAAATTGGAGAACCCAGAGGAAACCCACATGGAGATACGGGATACGGGGAGAACATGGAAACTCCAAATTGGGATTTGAACCGGGAATCATTTTTCAAAACACAACTAATACCCATTCAGTCACATGAAGTACACATGCTGAGTCAGCTAAAATTTAAGAAATAAATTCATAAATCAAAATAGCAATCCTTATTTGGGACTGTATAGGGGACCTATGAAGTGTTTACTGAAAGAAAGGCACAAGGATTTACTCTAAACAAGTTGCCAGTCCATCTGAGGACACACACACACAATATTTTCTATATTTCTGCATTAATTTAGCATAAGAATTAATTATTCATTCATAAAGAGTTCTGAAGTGTTTTAACTGTGGATCCTCTCACCTCGCCAGGTCCTTGTCCTTGTTGAGGTGCTGGAAAAATGATGGCTCACAGATGAGCTGCTTTTCCTGACACACCTGCTTACAGGATTTGCCTGGCGGCGCCATTTTCACTTGGAGAGCACTCAGAGGAGGCCACATCACCTGACCGTGGCAAAAATCCTACACGGAGGAACAGAGTGAATTAATCAGCGTTGAATTAATCAACGGCTAATTCAGTGCTTTATTCATATGACGTTTAGTTTCCCTGGGATTTTGGGTCTAGTTCAGTGGCTTTAACTTAAGAAAGTAAATGATTTGATATAGAACGATCGTTTATTGGCTGTTGGTTCTCATCAGTTGATACACTGCACTGCGAAAAAGCATCGACAGTGATGTGGAGGCTTCATTTAAAAAAGAAGAAGCAACACTGACATGAGGCCTTTAAAGAATTCTGCCATTCTACACACACACACACACTTTCATACGCACACACACACACACACACACCCTTACTTTTACACGCACTCACACACACACACACATACTCTCACTTTCATACGCAGTCACACACTCACATGCAGTCACACACTCACATGTACTCACACACTCACATGCAGTCACACACTCACATGCACTCACATACACACACACACACACACACACACACACTTACTTTTACACGCACTCACACACACACACACACTCTCACTTTCATACGCAGTCACACACTCACATGCAGTCACACACTCACATGTACTCACACACTCACATGCAGTCACACACTCACATGCACTCACACACTCACATACTCACACACACACACACACACACACACACACCCTTACTTTTACACGCACTCACACACACACACACTCTCACTTTCATACGCACAGACACACACACACACACACACACCCTTACTTTTACACGCACTCACACACACATACTCTCACTTTCATACGCACACACACACACACACACACACACACACCCTTACTTTTACACGCACTCACACACACACTCTCACTTTCATACACACCCACTCACACACACGCACACACACACACACACACACACACACTCCCATGCACTTACACACTCACATGCACTCACACGCACTCACACGCACTCACACGCACTCACACGCACACATAATTTCACACACACATTCACTACTACGCACACTCACCTCTCCCACACACACTCTTATACACACCTGGTTCTCGATGAAGGCGTTGACTCTCTGCAGCATGCCTTCACATGTAAACTCGTATGGCAGATATGGCTCAATCTAATGCAACACAAACAGTTATAGTTTATATATATATATATATATATATATATATATATATATATATATATATATATATATATATATATATATATATATAAAATAATGAAACTATTAAAACTATTAAACAAACAATATAATGCTATGTATAATGCTATTAAGTAATTGAAGATTTAAATCATTAATACAATAATACATAACAATAATATGTATGAGTATAATTATTATGATTATTATGCGTTATAGCTAGGTATAGTTTACTTTGCTTTACACTAGAAAAATGACATTGATTACAAAGAATTACAGAAAAAAAGAGTAAATGTGTTAACTTAGTGACTTAGAATATTCGCAAAGTCGCCTTGGTCAATAGATACATTTGAATTTTGTATAACTGCATAATTAAAAATAAAAAAATGTTTATGAAATATAATTAAAATAAAAAATACAATTACATAAACTGTTTACCTTCTGAGTGAGTATCGCTCTAATAGCTTTTTCCACCTCTGCATGATTCTCTATGTCCACAGTCCAGACGTGAGGCTGTCCTATGTACACCTCAGCATATGGATGCTGTGAGGTCAGCTGCAATCAGCACGCACACACACACACACAATGAATCATTAGAACACACAGTCTTTATACATCACTGAGTTTGTGGTCATTAAAAATGGCTCTCAAAATGTAGATTGACAGATAATAGGCTGAACGTTTACATTCAGATCGGGGTATATGAGTGCTGTAATAAACTTTAGCACCCAGTCTGTGTCTGAGCAGGAAAAGAGCATCAGAAAAATATCTAAGCATTAAGGTTCTGTTTCTGAGGATAAGTTTCTTAGGGTGACCTTGCATTTTTAAAATATTCTCAGAATAAGATTAAGTGAAAATGCTTTTTCATTACAGCATTATCACATCTATAACAACCGTACAAAATGTGTAAACCATATAATACAAAGATTTCAAAACTAAATACTGGTAGATACCTCTCTCAGAGTGGGCTTGCCCCTGAAGAAATCGGTGTTCTTGCTGCTTTTGGGTGGGGTGAACTTTGGATTTAGAAAGGCGCAACCATTGGCTATTGCCTCGAGGGGTGCAGGGCCTTCGTAAGGGAATGACAGGCCAACAAACAACTGCAACAGAGGAAGAAATCAGAGAGGATTTGAGGTGAAGGCTTTAACAAAACTCATAAAACCATCTAATGAGCACTGAAAGATGCTGTCAGGTGTCTGATCTTACATTGTATTTCAAGTAGAAATTAATGACACTTATTACTATAAAAAAATGTAGAAAATATCATAGTCATCTCCCTTCTGTTGCTACACAGTGGGTTGATGCACAGCCATTTTTATTACTTGCATTCGGATTTGGGGCATTTAGCAGATGCTTTTATCCAAAGTGACTTACAAAGTGAGCACAGGGTTGACCACGGTATAATTGGAGCAATGACGGTTAAGGGTCTTGCTTAAGGGCCCACACTGGTAACTTCAGTAGAACTGGTATTTGAACCCACAACCTTCAGATTGATAGCCCAAGACCACTTAACCACTGAGCTACCATGCCCCCAAAGCAAGCACAGGATTTGTACAGCATCCCTGGAGCAATGAGGGTTAAGGGTCTTGCTCAATGGCCCACATTGGTAACTTCAGTGGACCTGGGATTTGAACCCCCAACCTTCAGATTGATAGCCGAACACCCTAACCACTGAGTTACATCACAAGTCATCATCATACTTAATTAATACAATTATAAACATTTGGAAATCATTGTTTTGCCTACAGAACCAAAAATAACCTTGTTTTTTTATTTTAAAATGTTCTCATGTTTTTTGTAAAGCTACTGGTGTAATTTTAAAATTAGTACCAGTAAACATTTATCACATGCAGCTGAACCAGAAAACCACGATTGCCAGATAAATTGAAACTAAACCCAATATGCATTGCCATTTGATCTTCTACTTTAGTGCGCTACTGCCGCCTACTGGTCAAATTACCTACACATAAAATATTTACACTTATTAATAGGTTACATTGATCCAATAACCTGTAAATGACATTAGATTGCAGAGATTCCACAGTCTGGACGTGTAAAGCTGGTAGCCATAAATCCAAACAGAGTGACGTTTGTAATTAAAGCACTTCATTAAGTGTAAAATCAGGAGTGTAATAATTTTTATAACCTTGCTGAACAAGTTTGGCATTTCTTAATGAAATAATTTACAGGACTGGGGCAAAATTTAATTGAATGAATCCAATGAATCAATTTACAGAAATCCCCCACGTTGCTTGAATGTGAGACAAAATGTACCAAAAATCCTCTACTAGGTCGTGGAGGGGTTCCTCATGCCCATCCAGGGGAGAACATTTCGGGCGTCGGGCAGATACACCCAGGACAGGGCAGCATTCTATGGCTGGGCACACACAGACTCATAAACACACTCTATATGGGGCAATTTATTCATTCATTCATTCATTATCTCCCGCTTTATCCTCTATTAGGGTCGCGGTGGGGTTCCCCATGCCCATCCAGGGGAGAACGTCTCGGGCGCTGGGCAGATAGACCCAGGACAGGGCGCCAATCCATCGCTGGGCACACATTCACTCACACAGACACGCACACACTCTATATGGGGCAATTTGGAGAACTCAATTGACTTAATCCATGTTTTTGGACTGTGGGAGGAAACCGGAGAACCCGGAGGAAACCCACACGGACACGGGGAGAACATGGAAACTCCACCCAGATGGGGATTCGAACCGGGAATCCCTAGCGCTGAGAGGCGAACGTGCTAACCACTAAGCCACCGTGCCGCCGGGGCAGTTTAGAGAATTCAATTTACTGTATATCCATGTTTTTGAACTGTGGGAGGAAACCGGAGAACCCGGAGGAAACCCACGGCGGACACGGGGAGAACATGGAAACTCCACCCAGATCCTAACCACTAAGCCAACTTGCTGCTCAAGATCTAATTAATGGATTTATTTTGCTTTGTGATATAAAGGGACCTAATAATTGTAAATAGATCTGTAATTTACTAAAAATATGTCAAATACATTCATTCAATCATTATCTTGGGCTTAATCCTATACTAGGGTCATGGCGGGGGCGTTCCCCATGCCCATCCAGGGGAGAACGTTTCAGGTGCTGGGCAGATACACCCAGAACAGGACGCCAATCTATCGCTGGGCAATGTCAGATACATGTTATTTATTAAAATATAAAGTCAAAATGGATATGAGGCCAAAAGTCAACAATGACTTATATTAAGAATAAAGCTTAATTAAAGAAAATATCCTATAAATATTAGAAGACACAGTGATGGAGACTCATGGTAGTGGTGGCTTAGTGAATAGGGTATCGAGCTGTTAATAAAAAGGTTCTCTGTTCAAGGCCTAACCCAAGCTGTTGTGATTTAGCCCTTGAGAAAAGCTTTTAACCCCAGGGCACGTCGATACATGGGAACATCTGCTAAATTATTTAAATGTACATCGGGATGCAAAAAAAAAAGTAACTTAAACCTACTTTAAAGACGAGTTTAATACAGTGACCTATTTATTTTCTCTCATGTTCCAGATGACAGGACGTTCCAACAAACAGGACCTTATTAGTCTGCCGACTTAAAAAAATATTTTCAAAGGGTGGGTTATGCTGCTGGCGTAGGTGTGTGAGTGTGTGTGTTTAAACCACAATAAACTACTTGTTAGTGCAAAAATCACGCTACATAAGAGCACAAAGGATGGCCTGTACTGGAAACCTACAGAAGACCACGTGCTGATCGAGTACACAGAACAGCTTTATGGGAAAAAAAGTGCACTCAGTGATGTCACAACCCATACTGATGGTTTTGGGTGTGGACTAATAAAACGATTGCATAGAGTTTAAATATAATGTTCAAAATCGATCAACACTTAAATAACGGTGTGTTAAGCCAATAGTAAATATGTATACAGTCTGTGAACAGACCATAAGCTCTTCACTGTATGTACACTTCATTCATAAATCAAGTGTAATTCCTGTTCGAGTCAGCAGGAGGCAGTAAATACTCAAGCAAACAGACAGAAAAATGAAGTGAGACAAGGGGATGCAGCAGCTATTAATAGCAGTGCTGTTGGATTTACTGGCAGCTAGGGATCAGCAAGAATAAAAATCAACCTTTTATTTATAAAATAAATACAGTAATTGATTTACATCTGTGAGGTTAAGCCAGAAATGTACAGATTTATATATATATATATATATATATATATATATATATATATATATATATATATATATATATATAAGAATATAAATGGCATTTTACCGTCATTGTGTTGAATGCGTCTGTCATTTTTTATTAGTTCTTTTAACGAGGATGTGCTAGCTCAGTGGTTAGGGTGTTGAGATCCAATCCAAGGGTTGTGGGTTCAATTCCCAGATCTATAGAACAGAGCTCTCATTTCTCCGGGGATGCTGAAGGAAACCCTGGGTTCTGAACTCAATGTATCCATCTGTATGTACCATACAGATGGAAGTTGTATTTATACAGTAGTCCATCTGTTTTTCACCATATCTAGTCCTCTTTACTCTATACTCCAATGTTCAGGACCACCACAGATAAGAAGTTATAGTTGGGTGGCACACAGGATGGTACAATTAAAACACAATATCCATAATTCTCAGTCTCCAGGACCCATTTACCTCATCACTAGGGGTGTAACATTTACATTTGGTCAATCATTTGACATCCAAAGTGACTTACAAGTATCCCAACTTGATGGTGATGTCAGAGCACAGGGTTGACACACAGCATCCCTGGAGCAATGAGGTTATTGGTACATTGGTAACTTCGGTGGAGCTGGGATATGAACCCATAACCTTCAGATTGATAGCCCAACACCCTAACCACTGAGCTACCCTTACTGTGTAACGGTACACCGTAGACCGTGGTATGAACCTCATGGTTTGGTATGAATTCGGTACAGGAAAAGGGAGGGGGGGATGTGAGGTATTACTGTACATGCTCAATGATTCAGTAATGGATTTGTTCCCATCTATTGGCTACGGTTTAGTCAAATTAGTGTAAAACGTATTGCAGATTGATCGTTTCTATGAGCTCTGGTTATCGATGTAGATGATACAGCCCGTTCCAAATGTTCCCAAAAACATACCTCCATGTTCGAGCAGCACTGCTCTAGTGCTGTTGGGAATCACAGGGACCCAAAATCCTCCCACACAGTCCATTTGAATGACACTGGTGGCCCATGCTGCACCTCTAAACTGAGCTACACTTAGCATGGCGTGCTTAGAGGTGTTTACAGCTAAGGTGCAACTGCAACTCGGCTCGGGTGTAGAGCTTGGCTCTTCGTACAAGTTCTCCGGTTTCCTCCCACAGTCCAAAAACATGGATTTAAGGTAAATTGTAATTTGTTTTAATTTGTCCCATATAGTGTGTGAGTTTGTGTGTGGCTGTGAGTATGAATGGTCATGTATAAGTTAACACAACAGTCATTCCCACTAGCTGCCATGTTATGATATATTGATATATTCTATAAATATTATGATGATTATATTCCATCCATTATCTTCCGCTTTATCCTCTACTAGGGTTGCGGGAGGGTTCCCCATGCCCATCCAGTGGAGAACGTCTCGGGCGCTGGGCAGATACACCCAGGACAGGGCGCCAATCCATCGCTGGACTCACGATGATTATAATATATTATATAAATGTTTCACATATGTTCGAACTAATACTCTCTAAAATAGCCCCTTACTGCTCTGTACATTCCCCTATCAGAACTCTACAAAGTATCTGGGTAGCGGTAGCGGAAGT